>VZSV01000237.1:506575-529603 GCA_013398735.1 Nothocercus julius | reverse complement strand
GGAAGGAAGGAAGGAAGGAAGGAAGGAAGGAAGGAAGGAAGGAAGGAAGGAAGGAAAGCATATAAAATACACTATTTCCTAAAATACATTATGAGCAGAGGCAAGCAGCACCCTAACTCTAAAAGCTCCATATGTGCCCGTCATATTACCCATATACACTCACAGACTTGTCTCTTTGCTTCCTCATTACTTCTGTTCCTGGATTTCTACATGCAATGCATGCATATCCACCATTTCCAGCTGACATCCTGATCGCTGTTTAGCTATCATAGACATAATCATACTGCCTTGCAGCATGGTTCCTCAGGGGACACTCTTTTCTCCTTGCTCCTGCTTCTGACTCCTTTTATGGCATAAAAAACTTGAGTATTTCTTCTTTTTTGAGCCTTCAGAGAATTGTTTTGCATACCTAAGATTTAATAAGGGCTATGATTGTCTTTACAGTCCAGGTTTAGCAGGTGGTAACTATCAACCTCTTTTATCCAAACATCATTTTAAGTTAAATAATTACTTTTGTGTATTGCTACAATGGGCTGGTGTGATCTTTATGTGTTGTGATATATTCTTGCAAAGTATGGCTCAGTCAGATACCGGCAAACAAACAAGATGTATTTAATGTCTTTAGAATTTTAAATAGCCCAAGTGAGCCTTCAAGAGACTTTCTTTATTAAAGATGACCCTGAAAGAACTGATAGAATAGTCAGCAAAAGCTCCTGTAAGATAGCAAAGGCCTTATGCTATTTCTTTTTCATTTTGTCATTTGGTTTACTCATCATCTGGTATGCCATTGCTTGGATACAACCTCTTTTGAACATTTTCGTTTAGTCTTATCTAATTTCCTCTTATCAATCAGAATATCAATCAGATTTGATGCTGTTACTATTATTACTTTTTTACTATTACACAATGATCTTTTTTTTCTGATAAATACTTATTTTGGTTTTCTGATGTAAGATTCTTTTTAATATAAACAACTTTGGTTTTATAAAATGAGAAAAAAAAAGTGTAATATTCTTCATTGTGCATAAATTTTTCTTAGTTAAGTGAGTGTAACCTCAGAATTTTTCTAATACAATATATATGCTTTCAAGGACAAAATTAAATTAAATATAAAATTTTAATTATATTTTGTTCAGAACCCTTAAGGTAATTTGTTAGCATCAAAAAACACAGGAGGAAGCTGACATTTTAATAGGTAATTATTAACTCAAAGCCAACAAACTTCACTACTTATTTAGAATGGTCATCAAATTGGCTTAAGAGGTACACAGGATAGAAAAGCCTCATCCTTTGACAACATGTGGAGTAATCATTCCTCCACCCTCAGACCTGCAGCTGATATTTGAAGATCATGGTCACTGTTAATCCCTATATAAGACCCCTGTTGTTTCTCTCTTCCAGACTAACTGGAAACCATCACTTCACTTAATACTCTAATCATATCCAAACTTCTCAAAATCAAAGATTTGAATCTCAAAATTAGCTTCATGGCATGAAACAGTTTACCCACAACTGGAAATCAGAAAATATTTTGATGGATTTGGTAATATCAGGAAATTTAATTTCACAAAATAAAACTATTTGATGTCTATCTGTTTGATGTCTATTTGATGTCTAGACAAATTCAGGAATGCCAATCCCCTGAGGCTGGCATTACTCTCTCTTTCCAGAACAGAAATACTTCCATTATGTTAATCTACCTATATCTCCTGGAAGATTTTTTCATTTTCAAGAAAATGAGACTTGGAAAATTGTTCATCTGTCAATTTGTCTGTTGTCCTCAAATATGACTGAGATTGGTCAGTACATTACAGAGTTATTGGATGGAATCATACTAAACCCTCATTCCTAAGCTCCTGCTCTTCTTAGAAAAATCATAGAGTCATAAAGGTTGGAAGGGACCTTTGGAGATCATCTAGTCCAATCCCCCTGCACATGCACAGTCACCTAGAGCATGTTACACATGATTGTGTCCAAGCAGGTTTTTAATATCTCCAGAGATTCCACATCCTCTCTCAGCAACCTGTTCCATTGCTCTGTCACCCTCACTGTCAAAAAAAAAATCCTTAAGTTCCTGTGGAACTTTTGGTGCTTCAGTTTGTGGCCATTTCCTCTTGTCCTTTCGGTGGCCACCACAGAAAAGAGGCTGGTGCCATCCTCCTCACTCCCTCCCTTGAGTTATTTATACACACTGATCAGGTCTCCTTTCAGCCTTCTCCTTTTCCAGGCTGAACAGGCCTTTCTCTCAGCCTTTCCTCACAGGACAGATGTTCCAGGCCCTGATCATGCTTGTAGCCCTGTGCTGGACTCTCTCACATATTTCCGTGTCCCTCAATAGGGATATGAGCACAGGAAATCCAATCTTTTCCTCTCCTCCATATTAGCTTCCTACAGTGGAGGAAAGGAATCCAAGCAATCTCCTAAAAGGAGAAAAGGAGGCAGCATGAGTCCTGCTGTTTACAGAGCCTAACTTTTCTATGACATAACTTCAAGAACACAAACCAGTCTTCAAGAAAGCAGTCAAACAAATGTGGAGACATTGAAGTGGAAAACAAAGGTATATCTTCTGGCAAGTTGCCTAGACACAATAATTTCATGGGTTTTGTTTCATAAGATCTCTTTGTTGAATTCTTCCAACATTTGCCTCCAGATATCTTAAGACTGCTGCCCAATCTACGTTTTTACCTAGAAAAAGTAAACAGAATAATCACAATTGCACCCTGGGGTTCAGTCCTGGAGAACTGGTATGTATTTGTTGACATTGTAAGGTATTCAAGAGCCTCTAGGACTCTGGGCCTCTGACTTTATCTTCCAGTAAGGAAATGCAGATGATATGTTAGGATTTTTCAGAGAATTTCCCCCAGCACAGGAACTGGCAAACAATATCATATTAATGATACTCCTGTAATAGCACCCACAGGAGAAGAGAATATCTGTTCACCATTTTATTTTAGTGTTGACCTTGTACAGAAAATATAATAAGGCCTTTCTCAAAAATATTTATTTCTGCTTTTGAAGATTATTAGTGTAGAGCAGTCCATGATTTATAGTCCCTAAAAACAGCCATTAATGAAATAAATCGCTAAACACAATACTGTAGGATTAAATCCTTCCTTTTGAAAGAGAAACCAAACAATTATCCATCTTCCAATTTCACAAAGATTTTGAGACTTTTTCCTCCTGAAAAAAATATATATCAAGAAAAATTTGAAATGAAACAAAAACTCTAAGAATTCGTAGAGGAACTGACTTTCTTCGGTGGGCCGGTTTGGCAATCCAAACTAAAAAAATAACTACTGCTCATTCAATTCCACACAGAGAAGAAAGAATAGTAAGGGCAAATGTTATCCTAGTCTCATTTGGTTAACTCTCGCTTGTCTAGAAAATATTCCAGTCTACAACTGGAAGGGTTTTCCAGGCTGGAGCAGCAAAGATTTCAGAAGTCCCCTCATCTGTCTCCTCTTTGAATTTAAAGGCTCACCTTACCTTAATCTTATAAAAATGGAAAATTTGTAATCTGTGCTTTTGGCTAAATGTACTTATCTAGTGCAAATACCATATCTTAGTTTTAATTGTTCATGCTGCAGTTCTGGAGAAAAATACACTAGGAATTTAACCTGTTTCTGGCATGAAGAGACTGTGAATTCAACTATAGGCTAAGGTAAATACAGACTTCAGCTTTTGTAATTAAGCAGTGTTTTTCCAGTGCACCTGAGACCGACTCTGTGTAATAAAATTGAATCTGACAGTCTGTTTTAGTAACCCTGGGATTCTCTGTATCTTGTTTATGTGAAATACTTCACAAAACCCACTACAAATTTACTTACAATTGCATTATAACTACATGGCTTGTCATGTGCTATTCCCTAAATATTTCAGAGTTTAATAGTAGGCGACAATTTATATTAGATAATAAAAAATTTCCCTTATAAGAGAATAACCTGAAGGGATTAAGGATTTTATTTGTTGCTGTAACTTTCATTTCATATAGTGGATAATAAAAATAATCTATTTTAATAAAAGTTGGTGAATCAACACCAATTCAAATGCAAGTTTTGTCCCTTTCAGAGTAAACCGCCATTTTTCACACCTCACTTAATAGCCTAATTATGAGAAAACTTTTCAAAGAAACAAGATACCTTTGTAAAATGTTTGAATTTATCCTTGAAGTAATTAAAATATATGTCTTTCATTTTCCACACATAAACAACAGAGTGACCACTCGTTCTGGTCAAAGCTGGTGGGCTTTCTTGCCACCCCTGTGAGCTACCACATTGAGCTGCAGAGACTGCGAGGATCAGAGAAACAGCCTCTACACACAGAAATACGTTTGCATTGCTCTATACTTGGCAAACTAGTTGGGAAGGGGACATTTCTAGGATCTAGTTGCTAATAGCAGCACACGTTGGTCATCTGGCATTGGATAAATGGGATAAAAGTCACAGATAGTCTGAGAAGCAATGACTAGAATTCCCCCAAGGCTGCCTTGTTTCAACTCAGGGATCTAGCACTGAACCATAGCATCATATGTGTGTATATTCACTCTATGGAGAGTCAGACCTGCATGATGGGAAAGACACTGATAAGTGCAGGAAGTCAGCAGAGAAAAATTATAAAGACCTCATCTCTCTCACTAAGGGTCAGGTGAGAAAAAAAGCAGGCTTATGTCCAGAAGGGGTACAAAACATTTTATAAAATAATATTGTGATTTAAATGCTCTTTTCAGTGTTGAATCCTTTTTAAAAAAGTTACTTGATTTGTCAAAACATCCGTTTAAAATAAGCCACATTCTTTTCTGTGAAGAAAAAAATAAACTGTTCTCTCAAAAAGTCCTCCATAGGACTAAAATCAGGCCCCAAACCATTTTCTGGTGGCCAAAAGCCATAGTCCATTCTGTTTGTTGACCAAACAAGTTTTCATTATGTGATAGGGGAAGATACCTCCCATACTTCAAATAAAAAAAAAAAAATAAAATAAAAAATGGTTGTAGTAGGAACCTATAAGACAGAAACAAAGGGACAAACGAATGGACACTTGCAGTCTCCTGGTTCACTTCCATTCAAACTGATCACCTAACTGATTTTTTTAAGTCAAGAGCAGATTGCCCATGATCCCTCCTTTATGGCACAGAAGAGTCACTTCCAAAAGGCATCTTACTTAAGGTATGACTCACCCTTTGCCTCTGTCTGTCTGTCTCTCCCTACTGTGTGAGCAAATTACAGTCACTACTTCAAGTCCTATCTTACGCATCTCACTCAGACATCCAAAGAAAAAGAAGTTTGAAAACTTTTTGCTCAGCATCTGTCCACTCTAATATATTTATACTATATGTATGTACATATATATGTATATATCCACACGTGCACACAGAAACTATATGTAATTGTGGAACATTCCAGGACTAAAACATAGCTCAGAACCGTAACTGTCCTTCACTACCATCTACAGCGCTTTAATTATCCTATTACCTGGAGTACACAGCTTTATTATAATGAATCATCTGGCACAGGAAGAGTAAAGCTATTTCAAACTCCTATATTATTATGCAATTTCACAACACCTCATATTTGTCAAAAAAATCTTTAAAAGACTCTTTAAAGCACATTGGTGTTAACTCAGGTTCTGTAACATTTTTGTTTGTTTGTTTCTTAGGTTGTTTGCATTGGCATAAATAGTATAAAATTCCTTCTGGGACCAGAGACTTATTGCAGTAATTAAGGTATTGCATACTACTGAGTGGAACACAACACTGAAGTCAAATTTCAAGGTCCAAAAGACAAAGTCAAAGCGTGTGCTACTCATGGTTTTCTATAGAAATGTTCCTGAAAGCAGCAGTAGTGAATTAGTTCCTATGTATTTTGCCTAAATCTCCCACAAAGAAACTTTCAAATTTTGTTTTTCCAAGCATAGCATTTACAGTAAGTGTCTCCTACTGGTGCTGTCATACAAAACCTTCCACAGTCTTCCTTTCAGCATCACAATCAAAGGTCACTCTTGATGACATATAACTAAGAGTTATTTGCCTTCATTGTACAAGACTTGAGTGAGAAGCTGTGACATGCTGAGGGAAGATTTATACTCTGTCTTAATTTATCTATCTGTAATTTGATGGCAATTTGCTTTCCAGGAATAGGTTTTGGGAGATGTGGAAGAATTGCTTGAAAAGGGGAAACTTAGAGAAAAACTAGGGCCTAACAGCAGTTTTGGCATTCCAGGAGCTTGCTTGGGGTGATACACAGTTGCCACTTCCAGGATGGTTGGTAGGCACCGACTCTGCTCCCCAAGGTTCCCTAGGCAGCACAACCTGCCCTCCTTGCAGCTGCAGAGGGGAGTAACGGAGGGTGGAGCGGAGTNGCCAGCAAGGGTGGCAAATCACTCCTTTGGGATGAACTTTGCTAGAACTTTGCTCATTATAAGCTCATTATAATGTCAAAACACACCTCCATCCCAAAAGTTACCCGCCTCCAAGGTCCGACCACTCCTCAATGAGCATGTGCTCTAGATTTTCCATTGACTGTACCTTTAAAAGAAAGCGAGAAACTTTTTCATCAATCAATAACAATATTAAGTATGAGTATAGTCACTCAAGCTCCACCTGAATGTAAAGTATAAAAGGTGAACTAAGGAGGAAAAGGATGAGGAAGGAAGAATCCACTGTAACTCTGGGGTCAGTTGATGGGCTGATCCCCCTTTCCTTCCCTCTGGCTGGGACGCCGCCTGAGGAGACTTGAGACGGAGAGCCCTCTCCCATCTTCTGGGGTGAGTGATGATTGCACATTCGCACATCGGAGCTAGCTAAAAACCCCATGCTGTAGTAGAGAATTTCCTGTAGTGACATCCAAAACTTGCTTTGTAAATGTTGCATTTGAATAAATCATGCTGTTTGTGAACTTGACTACTTGTTTGAGGGGGTGATCGGACCTACTGTGGGCAGACCGTTCGTGAATCCGATACTGCCAGAGTTGAGCTTATGGTTGATCACACTATTTGGGAACTCGATTCGCTCCTAGGAAGGCGATTGGGCCTACGGTCGGCAGACCGTTCGTGAACCTGACGTTGTCAGTCAGGCATATAGCTAACACAGTCTTTGATATCTCCTTCCCCTCCCCACCACCACTGCTTTCAAACTGCAACAGGAGACAGGCAAACATTCATGAAAAATGTTTGTCACTTCATCTATTCTAGAACTAGTCTGTGTGAGTGCGAAGCAAAAACCACTTTGCAGACAGATTAAAACCCAAGCCTACTGCTGTTGATTCTGCCAGGAAAACAACCTGCAAAGCAAAGAGCATCTCAAATCCAAAGCAGCAGGCCAGCTATATGAAGTCCTGTCATTATTTATTTAAAACAAAACAAGAAACCTTGTCATTGATGCAAACTTCTTTTCAGGAAAATGCTTAAGAAAGTGACAGCTTTATATGACCTCGCTCTAATCAAAGCACCCATAGAAAAATCAGTGTTGCATAAGCTTTCATAAGCATTTAACGAAAAGAAGATATGAATATCAAGAAGAATAAAGAATTGGCAAGGAGGTACAAAGCAATATTAGAAAGAGTAATGGGCTGAAACTAGACATAGAGACTTAGCTTCAACACTAGCAAAGTTTTCTTAGCGTATAAACCTTGAGCTTGTTCATTCTTGTATTAAAATCTAAAGGGCTCTTCTCTAATATCTATTAATGTGTTAAAATACATCCTAGATTGGTGTTCTATAATCTACACTTTAAAAAGTTCTTAGCTGAAGTTCTTAGCTAAAAGCTCTCTAATAGCAATTTTAAAGCATTTATTTATTCAGATCTGTGATTGACGTAGAAGTTGGGTTGCCCTATTTTCACATGGCCATGCAAGGGTTCTGTCTCCCTTCTCAGTTCTTGTGGTGCCTCAGTGAGATAAGGATCACTTCTGAGGAACTCTATGTTCACATGCTTGTCTTCAGGAATGAACCACATGAAGTGTGTGGCATAGATTAACGTGCAGCATGCAGATTACTTCTACTCTAGCAGAAGCTACCGGATACATCTTGGGAGACTGTTATTCTGATTAAATGCTTGTCTGGACTAGGCTAAGAGGTGCATTTTAGAAACATGTGCCTGACGAAGCTATATCAAGAATAACTGGCAAAAATGCTAATAGGTAAGGTGACAGCTAAGGGCCCTGAGATTTACATTCCTCTTTTTTAATGTGAATGCTCTCCTTTTGTGGGAAATTTAATTAAAACACTATTTGAGGAGTTAGGGGACAGCTTTTCTTTGTTTCTATTCTTTGCTTATGCTTATGACTGTTCAACAGTTTAAGTGATGCAGAACGAATGTTAATAGTAAATTGCTGGAGTGTGGTAATTGATTTCTTTATTAATAAAGGAGATTTAATGCTCCATGGAAGGCTTCATCTAACTCACCATTAGACACTGTTTTTTAAGTGCAGTGCTTCACCTTGAAGGGTACTTATTCCTCTTACTAAGCATAACTGCCTTTGCACAACTGCTCATCATATGTGGGATGTGATATTTTGGAATGGCTAAGTGCTTAACACTGTCATTAACTTCCTACGGGATTATGCTCAGCACTTCTAAGCGTCAGTTCTGTAGAAAATGAATTTGTTCTGCCATTAAACATGCGGATGACTAAAATGCAAGGAAACCACAGAGGGTTTATGATGAAGGAAAGCAGGGGGGCAGGTCTGTTTGCAAATGCACAAGCAATAAGCCTTTGCAGCAGATGTCTCTGAGAGCATAAGTGGAGAATAGTAACAGAGGATTCAGAATATAGGCACAGGATGACACCAGAGACCCAGGGGTATAGACAGAAATCAAGAAGTTCAGTTAGTGGTCACTGAAGGAGTTCAAGCTTGAGAGCTGCATAAAAACTATTATAGGATTATACAAAGAACATGCAGCCAACACATATTAAACATCACATATATGGTGAAAGCAAGAAAGAGATAATGAGCAGCTATAAAAACCACAGTCACAACCCCTACAAGAAGAGGAACAAAAGAAAAACAAACAAAAAAAGTGATTTGCTCTATCACCTGGGACATGACACCTAACCCGATCCAGTCCTTCATCTTTTTTAAACAAAACCCACTTCTTTTTCACTTGCCATTCACCACATTTTGCCACCAATGTCTCAGCAATAATATACAGCATTATCTTTCCCTATATTTTGGGTTAAGCTCACTAGTATTTTAAAAAGAAGTGTGCATGTGTGTGGGTATCCTCTGCTCCAGCCTTTCCACATGACAAAAAAATGAATACTGAGGAGAACTCTTAGAGGAAAAACTCTGTCTCAAAAACTCTGTCTCTTCACTTTAGTACATTCTTGTGGAAGAACCACAACTGAAGATATGGTGGCAATAAGTAATAAGAAAGTGACAGTGCTTTTCTAACCAAAAAATAAAGAAAAAGAAAAGTGGAGAGAGAGAGAGAGGGAGGGAGGGAGGCAGGGAGAAAGAGAGGATTTCAAATTCAAGTACTTTCAAAGGGCAGGAAAGCAGCCTTGCTTGATTAAAGGTGCACTTCCAAGATCACATCTGTGCAAGCTGAGCTTTTGCCCTGATGGACATTATCAGTGCCTCAGATGAACTCTGTGTACACACTTCAAGTCCATTTGTTTAAATCACCTTCAGGAAACAAGAAGCGAAAAAAGAACAAACTGGAAAGTGTTTGAAAATTGCCTGAGGGCAATTTTGAATGCTGTTAAAGCAACAGTTTTTCTAGCATATACCAAAGGATCTTCATAAGGATGGCACAGATCTATTCCAGAGCCCACACAGGATGCCAAAATGTTTTTAATATATGTTACCACATGAAACATTTATCCCTTGTATGTTACTACTTGCATGAGAGTAGTTAAAACTCATTTTAGACTTACTAATGGCTTGTGCCAAATAAACATAAAAAAATGTAAGAACCAAAGCTACAGCTATTTCAATTCGTCATATTCTGAAAAAATGGAGCCAAAACTGCCATCTAGTGTAGATCTGACTCTACAGATCTGACAAGTACACACTCCTCGCAAGTTACTTAATTCCTCAAGTCCACCAAAGGAGAAGGCTGCTGCTTTCAGTTTTTGTAGACATACAAAAATAGTTAGCATTTTCAGCTAGAATAGTTTGCATTTTCAGAAATCTTATTTATCTTCAACCTCCACTATCATTAAGAGAGCAATTCTAGCACAACACTGTCTTTGTTTGCTTTTTAAAAATGGAAAATGGAAAGCTTCCTTAAAACTCGGTTATTCTGTGTTTCTCAGTTGTTCTGTGGTTTGTAAGACAGGCAAGTATACACTTCGATATGATTAAAATATAATGGATGGGAGAGTATTTCTACAGGATATAAAAACCTTGAGAAACCTCATCTCCTGTGACTCTTTCTGACAAAGACTCTGATGTTCAGTTATCTGGTGAGCTCATTCAGCAAACTCTCATCAGCCCTTATCAGGGACTTCTGGATGCCTCTCCTCTAATCATATAGGAACATGTTTGAACCACTTCATATTTGCACAAATGATTAAAATTTCCCTATAAGTTTCAAAAAAAATTGCTCAGGAATGCCTAACAGACAACACAGACATGCATTAAGTAGCGACAAGGAAAACAAAATCAATCAAAGAAAAGGCCTTGAAGGACGGAATGCCTCAGTAGAAAATAAAAACAATAATCATAATAATAATAATAACACAACAAAACTGTCAATATACTGCTTGAAGGGACACAACTATCTAATATTTGGGTGCTTTTTTGATAATACCTGATATAAATGTTACATATGTGGAAAATAGCCTGGACATTTAAAATCACAAGTTATCATTGATGTATTTAAGTTTTACTTCTTACTTTCAACTTTCAGCACACGTAGACATGTTATTCTGAAATCAAATGTATTTTTTTTATATAAAATTCCCTAAAATTACAATAATATTTCTCAATAAAGTGATTGTTATTCCAGATTAGAGGAACATTCCAGGAATGAAAGCGGAATGGCAACATACTACAATATTGTTTGTGCAATCTGCATACCAAAAATTTTCAAGGTAATTTCTCTCCTTCAATCTGTCTTGCCATGTGCACGCATTCCTGCCTTTTTAGGAAGGCTCTGATACATAAAAAGGCCTTCAAACATGTAAGGGAAAATGCAAGGCGAAGGGAAATTCCAGGCTGTAATGGTCCCTTTTGAGAACATGGTTCCAGTAGACCTTCAAATTTACAGAACACCTTGCAGCTGATCCCCACTGCTGCACACCACACAGAAGTGTTTTCTCTGGCAGCATCAGAGGCAAAATCACACTAAGAATTTTAAATTATAACCATCCATTCGATGTGCTCCCTGAAACAAACTAGAAGGAGAGGAAACCTCGCTTCAACAAGCTATGAGAGCCACAAAATGTGTTCTGATTCAACCTTCTGATTTATCAATTGATATATAGATGTCAAACCCCAGCTGACTTGTTTGGGAGTGCTACACTTGAAAATACAGAAGAACCCAAAAATGCCTTTACTTTGGTTAGATCTCTTCCTTCTGTAAAGGAAGAGATCTTCCTTTCTTCCTTCTTCTTTAATTGCATGCAAAAACAAGATCACTTCTATTTTTTTCTCACTGGACAGTCACTCCCTGCTAGTGATAAAATGGAAAAATCTACATTAGCTGACTTTGTGGCCAACACCAGATTATAACTTAAAGCCAGAAGGCTACAATTCAGGTTTCTAAATAGAATAGAGACTTATCTAGAGGTAATTGAGAGCACCTCATCTGTTCATAATACCAGTAGCATAGGACTAGATCTGACCAAACAGTCTGGTCATGTACAAAATGGATTAAAGCCTTTCTGGATCCTGACGCTCTGGACAATGACAGACAAGAATTCATCCATAGCTTCAAATGTTGTTCCTGTTAATAAACATATCATTTATTCCAAATGCCAGAGCAGAAATAATGTTTGGCATATACTCTGTGGTTAAGTGTTAACAAATACAGATTTTCTGCAGCAACCAGGTATTTTGCATGCAACCAGGTTTGCTTATAGCTCTTCATCTCTCTAAAACTGTCTTCATTATTTGCAAAAGATGTGCAAAAGAAAAAAAAAAAAAAAGTAATGGTGGGAAAAAGCTCTTTGTTTTGTTTAAACAAATGAACAAACCAAACAAGTTAAAGTCATGCTACTTGCAGCTTGAATTTTGCTTTTGCAAACTGTGACATTTTCCTGCAAACAGAAAATAAAGCATGGTAAGATGAAAGTTTCCCTTGCAATTATTCATATAGCTTCTTTACAGTAATTTTTATGTGCTTTAAAAGAGCTAATAATTTTAAATTATCTAATCATTAACACAAGCGCAACCTTTATGCAGCCTCTAAAATGTTCTACCCTTATGTCATATAAAACTCACATAGCCCATTACCCATAAAGGGAGCAGGCATGGCACTATCTGAAGTAGCTCACTGTTCATTTCTTATGCATGAAAAGAAACTTCATTATCATCTTGCTTAAGTGAAATGATACATTTCTGCATTGATTTACTTTGGTAGCTGAAGGTGCCAAAATGCTATTTTTTTCACATTACGTGAATGGTTATAGTTAATGCTAGCAACTTCATTATCATAATTACAGTGTGCATAGTGTGCATGTAGAGACATATATATATATATATATATACATGTTTATACACATACACATATTTTTAAGTGTATATACTCCATCACCAGCTTGAGATTAATGATATCTTATAAGCTATTGAAGAAGAGAAAGTACAATGTAGTACTCTGTTCTCTGCAGAATGAACATATACTCTCAAAACAAGCCCAAGAGTCTTGCCAGATTTCCCCTTTCTGGGAACTCTGTTATTATGAAGACTTATATAATTGGTCATATCTTGAATCAGATATACATATAATCTTTTAAGACAGCAATAGTATATACTTTTTATGGTTGGGGACCATTAGGAAGTGCTGCTTTTCCTCACTCTATTCCTCTGCATTATTATCCCTGTATGACTTCTATGTGCTGCTGTAATTCGTTAATATTAATATTCCACTCCAGAACTCCAAACTGATAGAGTAAAATCCTCATTATTGGAACACTCTGCCAACCAGAACAAGCAGATGTCCTGATGAAGAGAGGAGCTTATTTAAAAGGAATATCAGTAATGGTTAAAGACAGAAGGGGGAAAAAAGAAAAAAAAAAAAAGAGAGGGAGAGAGAAAGAAAAAGAAAACCTGCTCTGAATGAAAATAACTGCACTGGAAGGAAAATTCATTGGAGGTACAACACTGACTCCAGTGGAATTACATCTAATAACACCAGGGATGAATTTCAACTATTATCTTTATTTCTTCATTTAATCTTCATTCAGAAACATCACTATTAAGAGAGCAGAACACAAAAAGTCTCATTTATATAACAGCTGGTTGGATCCTACTTAAGCTGTTGCCATTCTTCGAATTCTTCTACACAGTTTTTTTCTTCTTCTTATATTTTTCTGGTTAAAAGTATCATAGCAAAATATTCGTTAGTGCTTATAAGCCAGATGAAACCGATTTCCTTAAAGAGAACAGAGTAAAGCAGACATCTGCAAAATAGAATGCAAATATCCAAGAGCATTTGTATCATTCCTTTCTTGCCATATCAGATCATCATGTTCATATCCTATTGAGGCTTCCTACGCTGCATTGTACCCTTTCTCCTAGAAATCAGTGTCCTCTTGAAGATAGAGAATCCCACAGAAACAAATATTCCAAAGGAATAAAGATGAGGATTTCCTTAGACCTTAGTGCTACCAATGGCTCAAGATGAAATTTAATAATACATTCATTTAATTAAACTTAATGTCTGTCTGTCACCAAAATAGCAACTGTATTTCTTCTGCTACTGTGGTAGGTCTGTCATTCATCTGTACTCAAAATAAAAAACAACAATTCAAAAAGCTACACCCAGTCCAAAACAATCCTACCAAAGAGGTAACAGTTTTCCACTGGTGACAGCTAGCTCTAAGAAGAATATAACATAATGCTTTGCAATATCAGACCGTACCCCTTGAGTGAGTTTCTTTACTCTCAAAGTGTGGTGAATTACCTGAGTAACTTGTATTCATCAAAATAAGCTTTTGCTGCCAAAAGAAGCCTTTCTGCCTCCCCTTATATGTTACATCTCCTCAGGTGGCAGTTTGGGAACATGTGGCTCTCCCTGGAGAAAGGCAAGGTGGGAGATATTGTCATCAGCATTCTGGATATAGGTCAACTTATATTGAACATTCATCTGAAAGTCTGGTGAAACAGGCAGTGTGGTTTTATTCATTTTGTACAATGGTTGCAACTCAAGTATTCCTTAGTGCTTACATTGTAGACTGTAGAATTAGTTATGTTATATTCTGCTTCGTATTGTGCTAACCTTAGAATTTCAATTTCAGATGTCTTGAACTCGTGTTTTTCTTTTTTCTTAATTTGAAAATTGACTTTAGACGTCATTAATTCAAATCAATGTTTAGCCTCAGAAATCAGATCTCATACTGAAAAGATTTGCTACAAGACTTTGATTTTAGATATACATAATTACTATAAAAAATGTAATTTGCATTAAATTAAATATGTAAATAACAGTAAATGGTATCTTTTAAGAATGCCATGGAATTTTGCTCTGTAAGCTCCATAGACTCTGCAGGCTCCCATCCGGATACATGGATAGACCACCATAATACAAATTTAAATGCACTGAGCTGAGCAAGTCAGCCTGAAAAGTAAGTTACTGTCATCATGGGCTCTCTCATTTTATTATTTTTCCTTATCATTAGCTGCATTTTACATGTAGCATGTTAAAGGTAAGTACTACTTTGCATGTCAGTTAGGGCAGGGTAGGCATTAATATTTCCTCATTTCACCGAATCACAGAACAGCTGAGGTTGGAAGGAACCTCTAGAGATCATCTAGTTCCTGCCCTGCTCAAGCAGGGTCACCTAGAGCATGTGGCACAGGGTGGCATCCAGGTGGGTTTTGAAGATGTCCAAAGAAGGAGACTCCACAGCCTCTCTAGACAAGCCCGTCCAGTGTTCTGTAACCCTAAGAGTAAAGAAATTCTTCCTCATAAGTAGATGAAACTGCATGTGTTTTCACTTAGGTTTATGCCTCAGTCATAGATTCCTTATTGTCAACAGGTATAAAAGGCATCTCCCCAATAAAATTTATCTGACTTACTGTTTGTGCCAAGCTGAAGATGAGATCTGTCTTAGTTATTTTAGAAGGAGATGATTCCACCTCTGGAGGTGCTAGGCTATACTTGGACTATCTGATGCTTGGAGGGAGAGAGGTATATCTCACTACAGCTGGCTGGCATAGCACAAAGATAGGAGAGACCTTTCCCTTCCTGATCAAGCTAAACTGGAGTTATTACAATACTGATACTGAATAAATCTGAGTTATGGGCACAAACCTCTAGTAGAAATTCAGCCATAAAATCCAGACCTAAGCACTAACATCTATTTAAGTGTCATATCCACTAAAGCCATATTCAGCCCAAAGTACCTTTTTGGACTTTGTAGATTTATATATACTAAAAACGTAAATCACTTGCAAAACTGTGGTTACAGAAAGTTTTGATAGTTAGATTTAAGTGCAATTTTGAGCAATGAGAGCAGCATTGATCAGTGAACAGTTTAGCAAGCCAACGTACATATTTAAAGTTCATGCTTCCCAGATGAAGTCCGAGAGGGTGGGGGAGAATATGTTTAGGTGCGCTGCTCAAACCAAGGTAAAGTCACACAGTTGAATGTTTTTATCACGTAGCCGTGTACCCGTTGGGAGGAAAGGCAATCAACTACTTATTTGTAAAAATCAGAATAAAAGCTCATGTTACTATAAAAGACAGCCAAAACATTAGAATTCTCTATACAGTGACACTGTTAATATAACTGTTTATTGTTCATGGGCATGACAAACAAGTTACAACTTTTCATCAGAGGAAAGTCAAAGAAATATGAAACAGTCAAATGCAAAAAGGTAGCAAATGTTATTAGTCAAAAAGTCTGCAGCTATCTGCAACCTATGTGTGTAAATTGGTGGGCGATGTGGGTTTTTAGTAGGATTTTCTATTTTCAACAGCTACAAAAATTGTGACAAATGAAGTCACGGCAATTTTTATACTTGCAGGCAGACTTGTAGTCAGGAATTTTGGCATCAGACTCCCTGAAATGTGAAAGAAATATTTAATACCTACCTCTTTGCAAATAAGAAGAACATTTGCAAGACATGAATATCATGAATATCAATTTCACATAAACAGGTCCATCTCCATCTGAAGGTAAATCATGTTTTTTCTACTTATGTAGGGTAGTATAAACAATAGGCAGGGAATCTTAATAAGAGAATATGAATAATGATCAGTGGCTGAAGGGAGGGCAGCAGTTCAGATAGGAATGTGCACATGGTAATTCTGTCAACACTATTGGATGAAAACCAGACTGCTTACTCTAAGCACACGGTTATTGGTCAAAAAGCTGCCAGGGATACATGTATCGTGGAGTAAATACAGTAGCATGACAATGCAGAATTTTAGTCCTAAAATCAATTACTCAACTGTTTTTGTAAGTTCGGTTTCTGACATTCAGCAGTACGAAGACAAGAAGCTTTTTCGCATAGATAGAGAGCACAACTCTAAATTTAGACAAATAGAGAAGGTGAAGTCACTACCATCAAGGAGTAAGAAAATAGAGCTTGATCATTTATTTGCACTAACTTTTCCATTAAACACAATCAAAATCACCCACCTCCAACTGATCTATCTGCATTTTGTTCACAAATACTGCATTCTGTCCCTTGCGCTTTGTAACTCTGAAAAAATTCTACATTCTTCTTTTCATGGATATGTATCAAGATAAGAGGATGAGAGAGGTTGGTAAAGGCAAGAGACTGTAACAGAACTGCTCTAACGGTATTTGTAATCTGCCCTATCTAGCCAAAATTATCTGTGCTTATGCAGAGGAAAAATTAGCCTTTTTATCAAGTGCAATGGCCTAGTACTGAGAAATGACACAAGGTCCATAGGCAGTGCAGGTCAACATTGCTCTCCAAAAGATCCCATTAGAGAGCATGCTGACATTTTATAGAGATTATTACAAATGTATGAATTGTGAACAGTAAATGTCAGCCAAGTCATTAAGAAAGAGACCCTACATTGTCTTAAGAGAAATAAGCAAGGAAATCTTTGTTTTTTTTATCCCTTGATTGGTGGTCTTCTAAACACATACAAGGTACAGATAAGCTATTCATGTCACTGAAAACAAAAACAAAACAAACAAACAAACACAAACTTCCAAAGATTCTCAGCAAATTCCATGAAAAATTCTTCCAATATGGAGTAGGATATATTTTGCAATTCCACCACATGTACCAAGGTCATAGATTGTGAATTTCAAGTAGACTATATATCAACCTAAAATCATTCTAGGAAAATGACATCTTCATTCACTTTGGGAAGTGCTCCCAAAGTAATTGCTGACTTTAAGATTCTGTGTGAAAAATGATATGCAGATTTTTAAGGAGAAGACACATTCATTTTAACTTTTCTAAGAAACTGTTAGAAGTACCTTCATGATGAAATGAGTTACCATAACTGTGTCTCACATAAGACAACAGTATTTAAAATATAGTCACAAAGTAAAACATAAAGGATGACCAAGGGTAAGAATGTATATCTAACCTTAACTTTGACATTTAGGTAAATGGTTTTGTGTTAGTAAGTAACATATTTTAAATTTTACAAGTTGCCATTCTCAAAGTTATTTAATTTTAGGAATCAGAATATTGATAAAAAATTAATGAAGTGTCAATTTTAACTCACTTATGGAGTTGTATCACTCAATTTTGACTATGTTTTACTCAGCCAAGAAAGTACTGTCTATTCCAAGTTGAAGTTCAACTTGGAATAGATTTTCAAGTTATTTACACACATCTAATGTTTTTCATTGGCAGTAACCTTCCTCACAGAGAGAGTGATGGAGAGCATGATATTATCTGGGACACATTCTCCCCCAAGCAAAAAAAGAACCAATAAACCTGTGAGCTAAACTTGATTTAATGGCAGAACATGTTATTGCCTGAGAGATGGTACAACTTCAGTTAAAATCTACTTTGAAGAAAACACAGCAAAGAAGATAACAGAGCCTCACAGATATATAAAGATAACTCATTGTTGCATATCTACAGAAAAGAAGAGAAAGGCAGAAACCAATGGTAAGAGAACACTCAGGCAAGATAGAAGCTGAGCAAATCAACTGTCACATATGTGAAGAAGAAACACCATAGGAAAGTATGGAAACATACACCGAAGGTATGTGGAAGAAATTAGACATTCCAAAAGAACAGCAGCTGTATCAGGCAAAAGAGAACTAAAAATGCATTGGCACTGACAATTGCAACATAAGATGTACAGAAAATGACCAAATTATCTGATTCTGATTCATAAATCAGTGTAATGCTCACAGAAACCTAAGTATATACAGAATGCACCATTCCAACCCACACTTCTCAGCAAAGACCCAAACTAATTGTAATACTGCATAAAATGTAGCTTTCTTTTTGTAGTGTATGTAGGAAGTTAATGAGTAAAGCTGAATTCAGAAAACAGAAAAGACTCATGAGCAGCATTTACTTTAAATATGAAGAGGTTTTGGCCTGAGCATATACAATAGGAACAATTGAATGAAGTTATGAGTTTTGCTCCTAAAGGTACTTGTGGAGGTAATGAGGAGCACAGCTGTTTTACTAGATGACTTATGCTCAGATCTTGGTTCACTAGTTGAATTTCAAGTTCAGACCATGCTCCATCTTCAAAATGAGGCATAGTATTTCTTATAGTTTAGCATAACTGTAAATAAAGGAATTTACAAGTCAATTAGCTCCAGGAAGAGCTTAGAGGAAGGAATTTACAAAACCTGGGCAAGCCAAGAAATTCTGTATTATCACTTTTCTCTTTTAAAAAACACACAGCCTGGAAATTATATGCAAAAGATCAACAGTCAAATCAAAACCAATAATGCCAGAAAGTTCTCAAGTCACACTTTCTCCCACAGTTTTAACTTAGCAATGTTTTCCATCTGTGGAGTTCCTATTTTAGCTTCTGCATTAACTATCCTCTTTCATAATGTCATATTGTTTATTAATGAATTCTAGCAGACACAGTATGGTCAGCTTTTAGTACACTTGAAATGCTAGCAACAGTGCAACTCCAGGTTGTTTGCACTGCAGTCTCTGCAATAATCATAAGTTTCTGAAGTTTGAGTTCATTTGACTAAAATTTTTGTAAAGACTTTGAGAGTTTTTTGTGCTTTGAGATAGTTATATCTATATAGCTTTGTCATATGTAAACCCACTGCAAATACAAGCAACCTTCTCTGATAAATGAAAGTCTGCAGGGGAGCTCAAGATGAGCTACTTTTGAAAGGAAAAGTAAGCTAAATGGAAGACATAAGAATGTGTTTAGGGAATAGCTGGAATGAGCTTCATCCCCCGTTATGCATATCAGTGCTGCAGTTAGTGAGATGTAGGAACTGTGTGTATGCCTCTGCTGTGGTGTTGCCAAAGCAGAGCGGATCTGTGTGACTGCCGTATTCACAGTGCTGAGTCTCCTTCTCCCATGTTCCCTATAACAAAAACAGTTTAAAGAAAGAGAAGAAGAAAATTCAAGAGCAGGCCAAGAGTAGGCAGAATAGAGTGCCCAATTCATAAGATTGAGTGGACCACTAAGTACTCGAACATAGAAATAGCAGGCTATAACTTCCACCACTTTTACTGCAGTTCCCTATGGTCACCAATGCTGCTTTCCTCTTTAGTGCAGTGCAATAAATATCCACCCTCATGACATATCCCTCCCTCTACTGGTGACCAGCCCCAAAACTGAGAGGATTAAATAATAATAATAAAAAAACATTAATACCATACAACTATGATAACTAACTTCAGGAGACAGAGGCTCTCTCTGCATGGCCGGGCCAGCAGACATAGCATGCTGGACACGGAGGAGGCTGCTTTCTGTACCCAGTCATGAGTTTCAAATATTGGCTGCTTTGACCAGGGCTGAAAGTAGGCATTGATTGTTTGCAAAGGCAACAAAACCAGCTGTGAACAGCTCTACTGCAATCATCCTCTTTATACAAAGAAAAATAGCCTCTAAAAATAATAAGATAACCAAAAGCTTTTGAAAACCTCTATAAATAATGCATACAAATAGTATATAGTAAACATAAATTGCATTGCTTCTTGGGGTGAAACTGGAGTTGATTTTACTCATTACTCAGTAACCGCTAACTCCAGTGCATATGAATGATTTTGAATATGTGAATATGTAAAGTATATAGTATTTATTGTATTATGCACTGGATGACATTTACAGACATCTGATTGTCATGTTTGATTCAGGAAGGTGTGCTCTGGCAACGTGAGTTTACTTTAATATGTTGACCCACAAGATTAGAATTCAATGAAATTTGATGCTTATGTAATTTAAATAATCTGTATTTCTGACAGCCCAGAATTCTAGCTTCTGTTACAAAGTTTGAGTGGATGAGTGTATAAAAATGCTATCACAATTACTAGAGAAAATATAAACTAGTCTAAATATCAAGGCCAAACACAGAGTGTCTGTGTTTAGTCACTGAAGAATTAGGCATAAATGATAGTGGTTTTGACACTGAAAGGCAGCTGTCTGAATTTCAGGTTTATCTTTAACACTATATTTTATAATTTTTACTAATATGACCCAGGTATTTAGGCCTAGATGAAAAGAAGATAGCTGATGCTCAGCCATGGCAGCATGGCTATTTATTAGGGGAACAAGACTTTATTTCAAACTATAATGCAAAATATAATAGTATATACTTAATTGCTACAAGGAGAAATTATAAATATATAAAATAGAGCTTTTAAAATGTATTAAATCTCTATTATATTATAAAATCTGCTTTACAACTGGAAATATATCAATTGAATTATAACCTGAAAGTGAACTTTCGCTCTAAAAAATGTATCATTCAGCTGTCACAAAAACATGTACATGTGCAATTCTAACCATACACTGTTGAATTATATTGTTGCAACAATGATCCTAAAGACTAAATAAATAAACTATATGAACATCAAAAGGTATGGCAGAGTGAAAAGGCAGCTCATATCAGCCATTATATCTGACTTTTACCATGAATACATCTGAGAGAGCCAGATTTTGTTTTGAGAACTCATCTGTATTTCTTGTCAAATATAAATATTCCTGATGGCAAATAAAACAAATGCTAATTAAAGCATCTGAATTACAAAAAATGGTAAGCAGAATCTTCTGCAAAATATACAGGTAAAATCTTAGGCACTTTAAGAGTTCTTTAAGATAAGTGCTTACAGTCACAATACAGTCAATGAAGAGAGGTAACTAATTTTGAAACCCTTCAGTGAGACATGTGAGACCTAACTTTGAAACTCTCTCAGTAAGACCTACACCAGAGGTGGGATTCCTTCACTTAGCTTTAGCTATTCAACAGTTAGTAGATTTGCCAATAACTGTCTAGTTTTTCTCTGAAGTCACTGGGGAGAGATGCACAAAATGTCCCACGTAGGTTAAATAGAATTTATCTCCACTTAACAGTTGCCCTCCAAAAGAAACTTTATCATCTCCTTTGTCTATAACAGCCCGGCTTATTAGTTTACATTAGACATTAAACCTTAAATGACTACCAAGTTCTATCCTATATGCCAAAATTTGGACAGATAGGACCTCTTTATAGAGGCACTGAACTCTCTGTATTGATTATACAGGAGCTTGGAGCTATTGTTTTAAGAGAACTACTTCATTTGGCACCTAAGGTGTAGTCAAAGAAAGATCTCCCTGGTAAAGATACTAGATCTCAGACAACATTTCAGAGGTCAACTCATGTTCAAATATGTGACGATTGTCTTAATTTTTTAGTCATTTTCCAAGATAGCTGTGAATTAATTTCATTGATAATTCTGACAAGTCTCTCCACCCCAAAGATGCTGAAACAAACAGGCAATTTTTCTGTTACGACTCTTTTAGTATTTTATCTTCAGGCTTGCTTTGCACTGGCTTTAGATTTATATATACATAATGTCCCAACACATCAATCATATTTTATCTGATTTAACAGCTTGATAAGCATAATATCTAAAGTATATCATTCAGGATTGATTTCCTCACAGAAATTCTTTATAGAATAAATACATGCATTTTTCATAACAGAGTATAACTTATCATATATAGATTGCATGCTATATAAACATATAGAGAGAGTATAGTATACTATTTGTATAGTATCCTTTGAAAGGCTGTATTAAGCTTCTTACTTTTTTCACATTTGCTTTTCACTCTCCTTCCTCCTTTCTTGTTTCCAGCATTCAGTGTTCTTCTTTCCATTTGCACTGTGAAGGATGCATACTTATTTGACTTATTTGGTGCTTTTATCTACCACTATATGTGGAAAGAGTTTAACCAAGTGTGGGTATCTACACTTTACCTAATCATGTTTAGGTTTCTTTTTGGGTCAACAGAAAAGAATAGGTACTTTTAGTGTACAGTTGTTCTTAAAGTATCTATTTCTCTCCTTTGATTATAATGGGAATTTAGGATGATTAGCTCAAAGGCGGATAAATGCATTGTAGGTCTCTGAATTTGCTGAAGTGAACCTCAGTTCAATACTCAAGTAAACATCATACTCAAAGAAACACTTTCCTTGTCTGTCAGTGTCAGATGAATTCAGATTAATATTAGCCGCAGTCTCCCTTACTAAACCCTTCTAGTCTTTTGACCATCAGACACACTAATCACGGTCCATTTCTCTTCTCACAGAACATAATAAGAAAAAGGACTGCTACTAAAATGTCAGCAGACCCAGTAATGTATTATTTTCAGAAAAAATAACAAGTGC
Source organism: Nothocercus julius (assembly GCA_013398735.1). Lineage (NCBI taxonomy): Eukaryota > Metazoa > Chordata > Aves > Tinamiformes > Tinamidae > Nothocercus > Nothocercus julius. The sequence goes on along the minus strand of VZSV01000237.1, from coordinate 506,694 downwards.
ATTTGACTTCCCTTTCACCCTTTGCTCCTCTTCTTCACATTTCCTTCTCTGAAGGTGAGAAAAGAGAAAGAAAATTAGGCAAAGAATTTAGGAAATTATAAAAAAAAAAAAAAAAAAAA
>VZSV01000237.1:470949-484410 GCA_013398735.1 Nothocercus julius | reverse complement strand
AAATATATTGTTATTATATATAAATATATAAATAAAATATAGGCATACTTTAAAGTGGGAAGTTTCTGTCATTTGTTTAATGAAGAAAAAAAAACAGAATTGTGGTAAACATTCCACCTGAGGTTTTCACAAGCTTGTTTAAAAGAAAATACTTGTAATTTCTTATAAAGACTATGGAATGAAATTTCATTTGTGTTCTGGAGTAATAATGATTTTGGGGGATTTCCTCAGTAAAACAGGTGCCTGCTCCTCAGAACTGTAGTGCCTTATTCCCTATTTCTTTAAGTTCAAGTAGACTAACAGACAGTGCAGGGACATTCGGTCAGTGAGGTGATGGATTTCTTTTCATAATATTTAACTGAATGAGCTTTTGTATATGATTGCAGTTTACTGACATGAATGGAAGCTGTTCCAGATATCATGGAGAAGGTAAAGGACGGAATAAAATTATTAAATATTGGCTAGTCTGTGACGGGGTGTGACAGACAAGCTGAGGTACTGGAACAGAAGTCTGTTATGAAAGCTAATTAGAGTTAACCATTCTTCTTTTCAGGCTTTCGACTTCTTTACATTTGGATTCTTTGGATTAGACTGCACCCTGTGAGTATGGTTTACAATATTTACTTCCAGTGCTGGTGAACTGGAATACACACTCCATGATAAGGTCTAAAGTGTTTTCAGAGGGGGATAATCACAATCTATTGAGCCAGATATAACCCGAGAAAATTGTTGAATGTGCATAAGAGCAGGAGTCATGATTGCCTTTCCCAAGAAATAGTGTCACATTTTCTACAAGAGGACTGTCATTTTGTTGGTGGTGTTGGTGGTGGTTTTGTCTTATAGCAATGCCAGTCTCTAATACTCTCATTTCAAAAGGAGGTAGTAGTCTCATCCTATCCTATGTCAATTTAACCATCAAGGAAGCTTTTGCACATTTTATCATCCATTTAATTATGGCCTAAAGAATTACCTGATTCTAAGTTCTGATTCAGTAAAGTGCTTAAACCAATCAAGAAAACTTCATATTTTCAAGTTCATGTTGAAGACCTTTACCAAATAAAAGCTTTAACAAGGTCCCATTCATATCATCAGAAAACACTGAACTACAGACTTTAAGATTGACAGCCAGATCAACAATATATGTTTCAAATAGAACCCAGAGCCCTAGGTCAGTGTAAGCCGAACGAGTTTCACAGTTTCATCCACAGTTGTAGCTCTAATTTTAGAATTCTGATGCCAAAACCTGATATAAATACACCTAACACCAGTTTGCCCAAACATTTACTGAATTTCTTTATGACATGACATGTAGCTGTTTCCACCTAAATTCTAGGGCTAAAATCCTGAAATATTTGGGATTTTTTCCTGTACTTCAAAACTACAATAGTTTCCTATTTGAGATTTGGAAGAGTTACATCTTTAGCAAAGTTGATGAACTCTCAGATCAGGCTAGTGCATATTACACTCCAGCGTATTACAGTGCTGGAGCTAGGATTTTCACTGAACACAGATTCATTTCATTGATTAAGGATTCAAAAAAAATTCACATACAACTAGTAGAAGCATTCCTGCTGGCCCCTCTCCCAGAGCTGACTGCAGGAGAGAAAGAGGAGAAAGAGGGAACCAGATAGATGTTGTAGTCCTTGCACAAAAGTCGAGTAGTGTAGGGTAAATGCAGAGAGCAAAGACCTTGGACGAGTGTTCTCTCAATTAGGTGCATTTTTACTGCTTTAATTGACTCATATTTACCCTCTTTTGATCTGCAGAAGGTAAAATGCTACAGCCTGAAAAATGAAAGCCTATCTCTCAGTTAGAGAAGATATACCAAGGACCAATGATGATGAATTCTGTCAAAATAAAACAAACTATGTGATAATAAAATAATAATGCCAAATGGATATGTTTTTGTAAAGTCGCCCTCTACTGCATATGCTGAATTATGCTGTAAACACACCAATAATGTCAGCTTTCAGTCTTAGGACAAGACAAAGAAAGAGCGTATTATCACTACTATCTCAAAGTTAGTAAACTGTTTCTCCAAACATAATTATTAATAATGACTTTAATATGAGGACTTTGTCTTTTCATCAGTGGAGCTGAAATATTAAATGCCATCATTTTCAGTTCTACGATGCATTATAATGAAAGCAAGAAAAGGAAGCTTCTAAAGGGAAAATGAATGTGCAAATTTTTATCCAAAGACAGTATTATTTACCAGTTATGGAAAACAGCGAGCAGAAAACCTTATTTTTTCAAAGGCAATATGAAAAAAATCACAAGTTAAGATTTGTGAATACCGGAATGGCTTTATAGCATGCTGCTGAAGTTGTATCTTCTCTCACCAGAGGATTTTTATCTTCCATCTGTTTTGAGGTAAGAACATTCATTTTTCCCCTCATATTAGCTTCCTAACTTACAGGTCTCTGTTTTTCTTTCATTTTTTACTTACAGTTTGTGACTGTAACACTGAATAACATTTCAAATACCGTTTATAGAAAAGAGTTAAAATAAAGTTGTGTTGTTTGTGTGGAATTGTTATTCCTAAAAATACACTCCCAAGATTTCGAAAAATGATGAAATAAGTGTAAAGACTTATAATCACATCCGATTTACATATTTTATTAATGTATTTCACTAATAATTCTTAAGTGCTGGATAGCACTTAAACATATGACTAATGCCACTGACTTCTCCAGAAGTATCATAAGACAAAAGAATGCAAATTATGGCCCATACTTAGCATTATTTTCCTACACTAGTTATTGAAAGAAAAAAAAAAAGTATGATTGCACAACATTTTATTGTAAGCATGAGTTGAAAAAAAGGATGTATTTCTTAGGTAACAGTGATGCTTATCCTCATGGTTAAAATTTTCATCTCAGAACCGGGTGAATATAATCCACCTCATTGTTCTGTGTGTTTGTAATCATAAGGATGTAAAGAAAGGAAAATCTACTTTGATGGTATGAACAATGCTTTGCACCATCAAGGATTCTGTTCTTCTAACCAAAATACTCTGATACTGAGTATCAATTAATATTATCTGCACATAAGGATTACTGTCTCAATATAAACCCAGAGAAAATAGGTCAGCTTCTTCCTGAACTAAAATATTATTCTATAGGAATTAAACACATAGGTATACAAAGTAGTGATTAGGCAGTTTTAATTTAGGCAATGAGCAAACCATACTCTCATTAAATACTTATCATTTCAAAAAAAAAAAAAAAAAAAGGAACATTGGGACATTGAAATAATTAATTCATTAGAGCAACAATCACATCTTCCCTGGGAGGATTTAATCCCAGCAAGCATGGAGATAGAACTCTGGAATAAAAAATGTGTGGATGTGTGACTGCTGGAGGGACTAACAAGAACATATTTGAAAAGGTCACTCTACTTTTCAACTCATTTTGTTCTTGATCCAAAATGATGCAGTGGAAAAGAACGTGTGAAAAAGTGTTCCAGAAACAATTGCTGTAGCTTTATTTCCTTAGTGCTAAATGGGAAAACAGAAAGGTTTCTTCTCAATGCAGTGCGAGAAATTACTGGTGCTCCAATCAAGTTCTGTCCATGGCCAACTGGGACAGGGCATTGCAGTGTCTGAGCCCAGCCTCTGTCATCAGTTCTTATTGCAGTCAGGGAGAATTTAGAGCTGAAACCCTCTGTTGTCAAGACAAGGGCATTGTTAGGACCTTTACCTTTCTTTTGATTGCCTGTGTTTAAACAACTTGAATTTGGTAAATCTCTGTGAAGAGTGAATTATCCAAAGAGATTTTGGGGAGAACAGAGGTTATGCTTCTTCTTCATGACAGTGACAGGAGATCCTGCCTGACTGAGACCCTTCAGAAGTGACTGCTTAAACTCTGTTGGGGTAGAATTGATATTAGTGAGCTATTGGGTGCTTTACTTGTGCATTTTGAACAGTACTATGATTGAGTCTTTTAACCAGTGAAACTGATCAACTGTCAATTATTCAACTCAGTAAGTCCTCCTAAACAGAATTTTCTGCTCAGAAAAAGTGCTTCAAAAATCAGTCCAATTAGGGAAGAGGGAAAACTCTGTATTCAACAGTACTGAGTTATAAAAAGATATGGCCACTGGTTGTCTGAATTTCCAGTCAATATGCAGTAAACTTGACTTATATGAACTAGAGCTATTAAGGTCATAAAATTATTCTTCCATATGCTTCCTTGAGGAGTCAGCTACTCAGAATAACAATAAAATACAACACGGGATCCTCCTGAAAACTAGCACTGATTAATTTGCAAGTTCTCTTGATATTTGTGCTCACATTTACCCATACATGTGAAGGAGGTTCTTTCCACTCAGACAATTCTACCTCATGATTATTAATAAAGACAGTCAGGATTTGACTCAAAGCCTTTTGAAAGAAGAATTTGCAGAACTTTATGATCACCCACTCCAAGTCATTGTGCAAAAAGGAAGAATAATAAACAATGGCGTGGAAAGAATTCTGAGTTCAGCTCCATGCTCAGACTGGTATACATCCATATGTTAGGGACAGGGTAAGGTGATTTAAAAGAAATTGGGAGATAGTTCTCATTTGTAGGCTTCTTCCTCATGGTGAAACCCTTGAACAGTAATTTTTGCAAATCACAGGTCACTACTCTATAGTGTGCATGCACAACAGACATAGGTCTTGAGCCATGGATCGCAAGTGAATCCTTATTTTTACTATATTAGGGTAAAGCAGACCCCATAATCATAGGGTTTAGGTTCACATGTTCAGCTTTTTGTTTTATCTTTCCCTAAACTCTCAACCCTTTTCAGCGAAGTCAGCCCAAGCCTACAGACAGCTTCCTCCTAAGGATAAAGAGCAATAAAAGGCAGCTCTGGAGACACCCTATTGCAAACCTACAGTTGAAACGCCTGGTGGAGAGCAGCTGCTCCCTTCAGATGAGGAGTCCCATTTTGTGCCCATGGCATGCATCCAGCATCCTGATCAATAAGCAGAGATATTCTGCAAAACCTCTGACAGCACAGACCATTCAGGAAGGGGAAACAGCAGCAGCAGAGGAAAACAGACATTTCAGTAGATAAAATAGCTCCTACATGTAGCATGGGTGAGGTTCATGTTGCCTCATTTTAGCCCTCTAAAGCTAGGCATTTCAGCTTCCTCCTCAGTAACAGAGACAGAAAATTATCCAAAATATGCTTTGAAATACTTGAAATATAGGTGAAATAAATCCTGTATTGGTTGTGGATATGGCTCACAACTATAAAACATTGCCCAGCAGAAGCTTTCTCCTGAACCCCAATCCCTGTGCTCTGTTCTTCTCTGGCTCCCATAGGGACCTAATCCTAAATTCCCTCTATTTAACTCCATCCTGAGATAGATGACAGTCTATGCCCAGGAAAGGTTTCCCTGCCTAAAGGAAAGTTGCACAGATTAGAGCCGTGTCTCCTCGGACATTAGAGCAGCCTTTATTCTCACCTGGCACTTCAAGATATCTGAGCTGATCTATGGGACTGCAGGCGATAAATCACTCCAGAAAAAAAGCCAGACTGACTGAGAGTATTGTATTGTTTTAAAAGCACCACATAGATTAAAGCAAAGTTTCAGATCTCCTTCAAAAGCAGTTTGCAGTGCTTTACATTATGTGGTCAGACTAAGAAATAGCAGCAAGAGCTGGTCTTGAGCAGCAAGTAAGGAAGACAGCAATTATTAACCATTTGGGGATGTTTTTTATAAGAATCATTGTTAAAAAAAATCAAACTTCAGTACCTCATTCCAACTCTAATATGGCACAATACAGCCTTAGAAACTGTCATATATTTAGAAGAAATTAGAGAAGGGTGTATGTTACACAAAACAAGAACAGCAGTGGATTTTTAAAGGGCCTGCCTTGTACAATAGGGAAATAGGTGTGTATTAACAAGTAGGACCTCACAAACAACAGCTTTTATTTATTTATTTATTTTTTTTGGTTAACATCCTCTCATGTGCAGCATCCTTCTCTGTGCAGTAACAAGATTGAACTGGCCTTGAAGACAAATCAGGCTATTCTCTCTCTCTCATGTCACCATGCAGTAAGCAGTCTAGCAAGAAACCTGTGTGAAAAGGCTCTAGGAAAGCTTGCACAAACATCAGGTTTGTGAGTAAGATCCTCCTCAGCCAGCAGCTCTATCCAGAGTGTTGTATACAAAGAAGTGTGATATGTTTTTTGCAACACTGATTTTACATTTAAATATCACCATATGACAGATGCATTGCAAATTGTTGTAAAGAAAATTAAAGGATGTTTAGAGGTGACACAGAGACACCATTTGCTTGAAATGTATTTCAAAAAAAATGTATATACAGCTTTAACTACAAGGTCATGATTAAATCTTATTGCGTAGTTAGGACCCTGAGAAATATAGGGCAAATATGCCTCTGGAAAAGGGCAAGGGTGGAAGTTTTTTATTGCAAGGAGTCTTTCCATGTCTCTCTAAGAAGGACGGAGTAAAACAAAAATAAATAAATAAATGGATAGAATGCCTTGAAGGAGAGAGAGAACAAGCAAGAAAGAGTTGACTTACTGTGTAAGGCTTATTTAATGGCTTTTGCATTGTAAAGAAGATGGCAATTCCCAGGGAGAAGCAACAGCCTTGTCTTGTCAGCCTTAATGAAGTATACTCAGTACATGGCTTCAATGAAGATAGATATCAATAATAAGGTAGGTAAAACTGATGAGTTTGGGACCGATTTGCATAAACTGGTAGTTATGCTTCTGAAATGCTCACATTAGAAATACAAAACCATACAGACTTCACTCCAACAGTTTTGCTGCATTAAAGGAGTGTTATTTATCTACATAAATAAAATTTTCAGTGCTGGATACTAAATGATGCTTCAGGGATTTCCCAATTTATCAGCTCTCCTGCCTGTAACAACAGCTCTCCTGCCTGTAACAACACACCTAGAAACTTTATGGACACAGTAATATTTATCACTGCTTAACTGTGCATTTGTTATTTTTATTTTGCTTGCTCTTGTTAGAAAATAAAATGGAGATACATGACTGGATGATAAACCACTGAAAAAAAATCAAGCTCAATTACTGTACTGTTTTAATTTTTTTTTTAATTTTATTTTTATTTTAGGAACTCTCCCAAAGCAGGGTATTCCTATCTTTCAGATTATGTCAAGAGAATTGCCGTTTAAAACCCTAACAGATGTTTTTTTTCCTATGCTTCCTCTGCAAGGATTCAGCCGCAGGATCATTCAACTGCTCTGCCCAGGAGCTCACAGTGACATCCACTGGAGGAGAGCTTTACTACAGCAATCTCAGAAATAACTATGTGTCGTGATCAATTTAGCTTTGGAAGCAGTTTCCCCTTCACTTTCCCAGCATTATCCAATGCAGCAAAGTATTTAACATTGCTTAACTTTAAGTATGCACGTATTCTCAGGAGAAATGTGCTTCAATGATTTGCTGATTGGAGTCAGGGTGTCTTTCAGGCCTCAATCTTGAAGACTAGGTCAAGTTCCCAGGTAGAATGGGAACCCTCCTTTGCCCTCTCCTCTGTGGTTAGCCCCTCTACTGGCCAAGAGAATATAATGCTCTATTCATTAATATCTACAGCCTCAAAATCTCAGTTTCGTTTTCTCTCTTCTTCACTTTCCCCAACAGCTCTGCAGCTAATGCATCTAAATTAACTGATGGGAAGTAAGGGAGAAAAAGGAGGCTGTATCTGTGAAAGTGGAGATATAAGACGAACTGTAATGTTTATCATTAAACATCTCTATCACTTAGGGTTATGGCAATGTTCAAAACTCTATTGTTTGAGAGGACAAAAGCCTAGATGAGTAGTTTTAGATTTTAGCTGAATTATATGTCTGATCCCCAAATTGAAGAGAAGCCATTTAACTCAATGGGACTTCTCTGTGCAGTTCTTAAGATAAGGACCAGATTGTTGACAGTTGCATTTACAGTTGGATATTATTAACTTTATTCCTTAAAAAAAAAAAAAAAGGAGTTTTTTTTTTCCATTAGCCACCTCTAAATAATTTGTCTTGTTTTCTCCACTCCCAGTTTAAGAGAAAAATTAAGGATTACAATGGGTACTGCAGAATCTTCCAAATTATGATACATTTTAACTAAAAAGTCAAAAAAAAAAAAAAACAAGGCATTTTTGGAGTTAAAAAATCTAGATTTTCTAATTGTTTCTCATTGTTTATATTTTCAGATGTCAGTGTTTTTAGACTGTCACAAACTATGGTACCAATATATTTCCAGTACCACCAAATGCCTCCTGATTTTATTTAAATTCATTAATCCCAAATGGTTGTGATAATTTTAAATAGCTTTGAATAACAAAAATAATTCTTAAATGAGTCTGCTCCAAACCTCTATACTTGTCAAACACTGCCAGAATGTCTGCAGATGACTGCTCTGTAAAGTCCATATGTTACTAATACAGAGAGCCTCTTTTTTTCCTTTATTTTGTGTTATGTAAACAGCAAACCTCGGGGATTAATTCAAATTCTGTAACTCTTGCTTCTGGACATCCTTTGCAAAGTGAAAAGAACAGAGCCATGCTCTTCACACAGTATATTTTATCCTCTTTTCAGTGTAAGCTGTTTAGAAAAACCCTTGTCGAACTTTTAAATATGCCAAATTTGATGTGACATATAATTAAGAGAGGTTAAAAATGGATTTTTAATTGACTGAGGACTTTTAAAATTCAATTCATACTTCCATGTACTTCTAAATAAATCTACAAAAAGTTATTTTTTTATAATCCTGCCTACTACAGACATCCAAAAGAGCACAAAATATAGATCCTATTAACTTCCAGCAATTTCAACTCAGGTAAGTAATATTATTGAAACAAATAAGATTATTGTGTGAGCAGAAGTTACAACGTATGGGAAAGTCTGCAGTAGTTTCATCTCACGATTTATTTTCTTCAGAACTCAGACTTCTCTTGGTTATTTACCAGTTTCATGATGATCATCATTCCACCTCACTGTTTTTTGTCCCATTTAAAAGAAAAACTTAATGCTGCTATGATGTTGAGAGTTTATAAACAATTGACATACTTCATTGCATGAGCTGGTTTCGCTCTTTGAATATTTTTGGCCTTTAACTTACAATGCTCTTATTTATAGCTTTTATAACAACACTGAAACAATGACAGAAATACATATTTTAATATGTAAAAGACTCAGTTCCCTTGTGCAGCTTTCCGTTTATTATTAGCTTGTGCAAATACATTCCCACAAAATGTACAGAAAGATGCTACACTTGCCCTAGCAGATTCCTAATACTACTCACTCAACCAGTCTGTAAACAAAAGGGCAAAAGGTAAAACAAGTAGTGAAAATGGGGCAAGGCTGAAGAACCAGTGAAGGTCATGTCTCAAAATATGGAAATCAGAAAGGCTCCTTTTTTTTTTTTTTCTATATGAAATTCAGTAATAACTCATTCAATAGCCTTCCTATTATTTTTACAACTTGTTTAAAGGCTTGCTTTATTAAAGAAGATAGTTTATGGAAGAATACTTTGCTGAGAACTGGGACCTTCCCTCCGCAGCGTGGTATTATTCCTTTACTCATGTCACTCTCCCCTTTCATTTTTAAAAGTTCACTTTACTGTAGTGCCCTTGCATGTGCATTCAGTGATTAAATTACAGTAGGTATTTATAATCTCATATAGGCAAGAATTATGTAGTAATTCTTCTATTCTACTTAAAATTTATATGCAGTGCTGCATCCTAGACAGAGTTGTTTTGTTCAGCCCTCCCAGCAATATATTCTCACACACAAACAAAACACCTCCTCCTCTCCTCCCCCAAAAGTCAGAAATGGACAAAAACAACAAAACACAGGGATATTTTGAAACAATTTTGGGCTAAGATTTCCTGCATTTAGTATTTCTGCGGATCAATTAGTGTTTTGAAAAACCCTCTTTGAAAAACAGGAAGTTTAATGTTGCACTTCTTAATTCTGTAACACATTGCACTTCTTAATCTGTAACATATTGCCATCTACCGGCAAAAAGAAGGAGAACATCAACTTTTGTGAATTGGGCATTTACATTGGAAATAGAAAACCCTCTCTTTTAGACACTTATGCGTACTTTTATGTGTGTACAAAGCTCCTGTGTAATTATAATACAGTTTTACATAATGCTTGTGAGCAGCTATTAGCAGTGCTCAAGCTATAAGCAATGACCATCCAGTTCTTCCTAAGTGTGAAAGGCAGTATGGAATACAGTACCAGGAGAAGCGTTGGCCTCATCAAATTCTTCCTTACTTGAAAGAACACATATACACATTAAAATGCCCTATATGCATATATATGCCCTATATGCATATACATGCATGTTGCATACTGAAAGGATATGCTCAAGATGGCATGTTCCTGTGCCACTGATCTGGAAATATAAAGCAATAACCACTATCTCACAAGACAAAAACCAAGAATGACCTTAGCTGTCTCTGCTATATGAAACAATTACATTAAACTTTCAATTAGATTTTTTGCTAGTTGGTATTTGCCCCTTCCTCCACATGGAGACACAAAATGACCAAAAGGTGTTTTGCTAGCAGGGAGTCAGTCAGTGAAAGTCCAAGGGAAAGACATCTTTATTTTGCTAACCGTCCCTGCACTAGAAGGACATCAGTACACTAGCATGGTGCCTGGCTTCCTTGATGGGGTAAAAATTTTATCCCTTGATGGGATAAAAATGGGATAGTTTCAATTATACTGACTATTAAATATTTGGTTATATATATAGTGTATATATATATATATATACATATATATATGCATATGCTCATATATATATACACACTATATAATTTTATAAATATTCTATATAATATATAGATAGTAGTTGACTTTGAGAACAGCTATACACCTGTCTAAAACTTTAAAACACTCAACTCTGCTTTGAATTATTCGGGACATTCAAAGGTGATTGCTTCCACTGTAGGAATAGCTTCTGTGTTTTATTTCTGCCAATTTCCCTGATGAAACTTAGATTCACTATTTGAACACATAGCTGGTATTTTCAAGAGGCCTCTGCTAGCCAGGTGTGCAACTTCATGGACTTTAAAATGTCACACAAACTAATAATATATTGAAATATTGACTGAATGTTACAAAAAGCAGTGATAAGAGTCAAAGGTAGAGAAACAGAAGGTGCAAATGAAAACAAAACAACAGATGCGTCGTGTAGACCTGGAGGATGATGCATAGGCTGCACACTACAATTTAAATACTGAAGTTCTAGAATGTGAAAGAAAATAAAAGAAAAAAGAACTGACAGATTACTACGGAACCTAAAACTACAAGGATATACATCTGGGGAAAAAAATATATTGCCTTAATTCACTTAATTTAACTTAACTCACTGGGACGTCTTTCTTTGCAATATTCTGCCTAGACTTGGTGTCAGGAAGTTTAAGATATTTCTGATTTTGCTGGCTGCCAGTGCCACAGAGATGTGGGCAGGGCATGAACTGTTTCCTTCTTCCTTGTGGAAGGGAAAGAGCAGAAGAAGGTCACAAACCTGACTTTCTTCCACTTACAGCATCATCCAAGACAGCCGCATCAGGGATGTATTTGGACCTCGTGGAAGGACACTTCCTCTGAAAACAAGACGAGTTTGGGATGCACACTCATTCCAGTGCAATCTGTCTGCTTTCCTATAGCACTTTCCTGTGCTGTGCAAAGCCACATTTCAGATGTTCATATTTTTAACAACAACAACAATAAGAGCATTTTCTGAATCAGGAAAGGGAAATTATAATATCAAAAAGCAACCCCTTTATGGAACAGTTGGATATTTTTATATATATCAACAATATAGCTAGGCACCACCCCAGGACAACACAGTGCTGGAAACAGAAAAGTGGAACAGGAAACTTCATGCTCTGGAGAACTTGCTGGGATCACAGAAACATCCTCACTTCTGGGCTGGGTCAAAACCAACTCTCAGGACTTCTCAGTTCTTCTAATGAGATAAAGAGGGAAGAGTATTTATGAAACTCATTTAGAACACTCTTTTTCTGCATCAGAGCAGAGAATGACATAGCCAGACTCTTTCACCTCCCCAGACTGACCAGCAGGACATTTTTTAGGGGAACCTGCCTGTGTCCATCCGTCTTTGTGAAAGCCTCTGAGTGGAAGTTTTGTTGCAGCTACTATAGTTCCACCAGAAAATCTATTTCATAAAAAAATAAACAATTGCTGTTGTCACCTGGGAATAAAGTAATATGCTGTGAGGATAAAGATAGTACTGATATTCTTAGTTCTGTCCTGTCCTCAAGCTGTGACCTCTTGTAAGTCATTTAAAGATTTCTCAAAACCATGTGAATGACTTAGGAGGCTAAGCCTCTTCAAAGCTTCTTTTGGGCGGGTACTCTAAGAAATAGCGTTTCATTTCTTACACTGCCTCTTAGTTTCCTCCCCTGCACAGCAGTGAATAGCTGTGTTTGCCAGTGCTTTAAGAAGAATTATGGGTATGACAAATATGTTAACGAGCTATTATCAAAAGTTGGTTGCCTCCTGCTTTCTTTCAGCCTTCTGCCAGGGTCTGCCAAAACCACTCTTAATATATTCACACTCTGAATGCATTGAGGAGAAAGTACATAACTCACTCAAGCCTTTTTATCTTGAGGGCAACGGTTCCTCTTAATCCATCACTGTAGCCCAACGAGACTAATGCAGTATTCTACTGCAAACCATTATGAACATACCTTTCATTTTTATAATGCCTTTCATCCAAGAGAGATGGACCCCAAGGTGCTTTAGAGACTGTATGGTGTGGTGTGATAATAACAGTATATGGATCACTGCACTCATGCTGAAATATAAACCCCTCTGGGTTGGAATGCAGCACATATCTACCATTGCCAGGAACATTATGTGATATATTAAGATAGAAATGAAGGCCACTTCATCCTCTTGTAACCACAGGTGAACACAGGTAGGCCAAGATCTATTTTCTTGTGCTATAATTTAGCTAGGACACTACAACAAATACTATTAGAAATATGACCTGAATTTTAATCACTTCCAAGAACATGCTGCTTGCTCATATTAGAGTTATAAGGGAGTTAAGCTCTAGAAACCAAGGGCAGTTCTGCAATAATCATGACCCCTGTAGAGTCCAGAATGACCCGGGGACTCCTTTGTGTGCTGCCACCTCCATTTCCAGCTCCAAACAGCATCCGTGCAACAACCCAGGAGTGCATGGAGGGAGAGCTGGCTCTTCTCTCCGAGGAGATGCAGACAATTTCCATTCCCATTGCAATGATGTCACATTATTTCACGCACTCCCTGTCATTCTCTTTGTCTGCATCTCCAGTCTATCATCCTATACGTAGCGCGTAAACCTTGGGTTGGAGTCATCCTTTTACATATATTGCATAATAGCCCTGGTCTGAGTGGAGTTCTTGCCTGAAAATAACACAAGCAAAAGCAAGAGATGGATGGGGGGG
>VZSV01000237.1:459141-470919 GCA_013398735.1 Nothocercus julius | reverse complement strand
AAAAAAAAAAAAAAACAGTTTTACAGAATTATCATCTCATTATCTTCTGATGATTTAATGCTGGAAACAGGATTCCGTTCTGTCACAGAGTTTAGCGCTAATTTGCAGACAAAGGCAATGTTTTTTTGCTGAGCAATAATGTGAGCTCAGTCATCTGTGAGGTGTGGATGATTGAAATGCCTCTGCGCTGCTTCTTAAAGAGCTCATCTTAGCTTCATCAAGTATCATCAGACATGCAGAAAAATCACACAAGGATCCTCTCATTGTATTTTGGCTCCAGCTGGGAAAATAACAGCTTCTATAAGCTTCGCAAAAAGAAAGAAACCCCTATTCTGATTTAAGCCAGAGGCTCATTTCTTTGTATAACAGTGGCCTGATGAAGACGTATCTAAAGACTATGAGAGTGTCTGAGCATGTCAAAAAGAGGCTGATTTTGCTCTCTGTGAGTTTGGAAAGTATAAATTTCATAAAAGTCACTAGAAAGACTGCTCTGAGATATGCATCATATTTTAATGGATCCAAGAGTTTCCACCTCACCTAATCCACCACTCTGCATGACTGATTGATTACATTGGGACTAGCTCAGATACCCCAGGAATATCCTTAATTCCGAATAGAAGTGGAGGAGGGCTAAACCCACGAGTATTTAGAATTGTCTATTTACTAAACTAACTGGATAAAGAGAGAAGACTTACTTGATCTAACCTGTTGGTTAATATTTCTGCCTGTAAATGTAGAGAATATATTAGAATTTATGGATGCTTCTTTGCTCTCTGACTTCTTGTTTTTATGACAATGATATACACTGTACTGAAAATACCTTAACACCCTTTTGGACAATTTATCTCTAAAAATTCCTTTATAGCTTGTTTCCAATTTTCAACTCCAAGCAAGGATTCTTTTTTTATAATTCTTAAAGTAATGAGCTCCACTTTGCTCTCTACCTTCTTCTCACTGAATACTGCAGCAATATGCTTTCCTAAAGTACACTGTGAATAGATTCACAGAAACCACAAACTTTGTATGCAGATAAATACTATAGTACTAACAAACAGTTCATTTTTAGTTATTATCTGAGTAATTTGAAATAATATAGTTTGAGATCAGCATAAAACAGTACAAATAGCGGTTGCTTTATCACAAAAGGAAATAGAGCAAGTCAGACAAGGACTTTCAACGAAATAAAAGATAATGGTAAAGCATAGCTGTTCCATTTACATAGACACAGGTCTTCCCAAGACATGCAAAACTGGCAAGTGAAGATTGACTGTTGGCATAATTCTGGAGACTGGCATTGCCAGGAGTCTGTTTAATGACCTTCTAGACAGAACAATGCAAAGAAACATGAATCTAATATCCTGATTAAGTATTAAATTACAAACCAAAGGGCAGAGCCTGGGACTTTCAAGTTACAGTCTCTTGGAACTAACAGATTCTCCTGATTGTTATTGCTGGTTATAATGAGGAGAGAGGGGACTATCCCTCTAGTATTGAACAGTAAGTACTCAAAATTGTTCTCTCTTGCAGAAACCAGGAACAACATGGTCTGCTCTCAAAAGCCTCCTGGGCCTTGACCCTTCAAACATTTGCATTTTTGTTTAACTTTAAGCACCCTCATAATCCTGCTGAGCTCAATGACTAAACAAATGAAACTGATAGACAGCTGGAGGCTACCACAATGCTAATCAGAGAAGGCACAGCTCCGCCTGTGCTCCCCTTTGTCGAGAAGTGAAGTATCATCCTCACCCAATGCGTTTTTAATCAGAGTTGCTAGTGTAATGAGAAAGAAACCCTGTATTTGGGAATTGAAATAGGCAGGGAGGAGAGGAAGTGAAGAATGAAACACATTTAGAAAAAAATCCTTCTGGGAGAACACGGAGAAATTCATGTCATTCATTTTATAACCCCCTCTCTTGTTTCCTACAATTTATTACAAAGGTCCCAAGCATCAGCTTGCACTGTAGGAGCTCATATACCTGTGGTGATGAGGACAGTACAATAAACACATGTTTTAGTGTAACAAAATCTTAATACTTTTACATTATGTTATACTACTTTTGATTTACAATCTAATTCTGTTTCACTTGACTTCTTAGACAACAGGACTGTGCTGCAAAAATTCATACATAATGAATAAAATAAAACAAACTACTGAGTCTTGACCTACCTCTTCTTACTTGCAGATTACAACAACAGAAAAAAAGAACAATTAGACCATTGGGGCACACTTTGTCACAGCATGTTTCACATATAAAAACTCTGCCAAACTGGCATTGCCACATGCATCAGCCACAGCATATAACAGCATCAGAGAATGAATACCTCAGAGGCAGCACATCAAGGAGTGGCTAGTTTATGTAAGAGCTAAAAGACCATGCAGAGAAAACACAATGTAAAATACGGATCACAAAGAAAAAGATATAATGTGACTACGAGAAAAAAAAAAAAAATGTGTGAAAAAATAGTGTTTCCACTCATTAAAGTTACAACAGCGCTACACGGAACAGAACAAGGACTCTCAGAGAAGATGCTGTATTCCTGGCACCACAAACAGATATAATCTACATTGCCTATGGCCATGCAGACACTTCAGTAATTAGCAAAAGTCAAGGACAAATATATAACAGGACTTACATTCAAAGGAAGTGGTTGTGCCTTTTCTCAGCAGATACATACTGGGAACAGAGTGGGCGGAGAGAAAAGGAAATAGTTATTTTAGCCATCACTACTACAGCAAAACTTGGGACCTGAGTAGCAAACAACAAATGTCTTTCTTCAGCATGAGACTCATCTAACTTTGAACTACTTATCCCTTTTATACTGAGATGAATCATCCTCAGGAAATGCCTCCAAAGGGAATATAGCACAGATAGACCCGAGTTAGATAACTAACTTGTAGATGCTTAGGCTAAGACAGAAGAATTTCCCGCTCTCTCTCTTCTGTCCTCTATACTTGCTTCAGATAGAGCATCAGCTACTCAGAGCTAGGGGAATTTGCAGCATTAGCCAGGCATCCTGCATCCCCTCTTCTACTGGAAAATAAGAAAGTAAACAAATAAACACAGAATAGAGGAGAGTCTCCCATCTGTCGAAAAACTGATTGCTTAGAATAAAACATTCTGCTCATTTGCAGTAAAAGAATCTTCTTTATCTGGTCACTTCTTGTTATCCTTCACATATGGAAACCCAAAACTGCTAATAAAAATAAAAATAAAGAGTACCTGGGAGCTATGCTTCATGATGATTCTGAAATTTTAGCAGAGTTAATTCAATACACACCTCCTAGAAGTTATTGCATTAGCATTTTTTTTTTGTGGTGTTTTTCTGTGTGTTTTAAGCCTCACAGAATTTTTATATGTACTGAGAATTATTGCCAGTAGCATGAGGTAAAGTCCTGAGGTTTTACAGTGGTGAGGTAGAAGACAGATTCGCTCCAGTAGAGAACATCTGACAGAAATGAAATGTTCCTGAAATCTTTAGCTGTGTTCAGGAGTTAACCTAAAACTCATCAGTGAAGCATTCATGCACAGATAAATACAGCAAAACCACTGCACTGCTGCTTGATTAATTTAACTAGTATTCAAAAACTGTTTTTATTCAAAAAATATTTATGACCTAGACAGCTTCATAATAAAATAATGATTTAGCAATTAAAAAATCACATTTCAACCAAATATTCTTTCCACATAAAACTTTATTTCAAGCTAACAGTTCCACACCTTTTAAAAGGGTCAAGTGCAGTCATGTATGAATGGGAATTGATAGGACACCCAGCTTCCTCCCCAGTTATATAATCCTTCATAATCCATTAGGATGGTCTCAGGGGTGTTCATCCACGTCTTTTGTTTAATTCTCTTCAAATAAAGGAGTCATGCAGTGCAAGCCTTGGCACATGAGGGGGAAATGCATACAAGCCCTCCCTAGCATTAGCCAGAGAGCCTCAGTCATACCCCAAATCAGCAAAACCTGTGGATTAGTCATATTACCTCAGAGCAAATGATTACAGTCCTTGCTTACATTTTCTGTGGCAATTCTTATCTCTTTTTAAGATAATGCCTTTAAACACTACCCAGCAGAATCTTCACTGAGTGTTAGCTGGCTCCCAGATTCCCAGCAGTGTTAATCCGTGATTAACTCCTAGAATCGGTTCACAGGTCTGTCTTTAAACCTCAGAAGATGCAGTTCTTCTTAGCTGCTCCTTAATAATGTGTTCTCCTACTCTTGTTCCTTCAGTTTTAGACATTGCTGTGCTTTCTTCCCATGCTGTTCCCCAGATAAGCCAGCAAACAAGTACTCAGCATGAAAACAGGGGCATGATCCTTGTATGCTGTCAGTCAAAATGGCCCGATCTCTTTTAGAGACCAAATTTATAATCCATCAGAAGTCAGATCATCTCTTGATGAGAGTGGAACAAGTAATCTGTGCTGAATGGTAAAAACATGTCTGTCATGTATTAGTCATGGTAATGGATACAGGACAATGTTTAGAAGAAGAAGAAGAAAAGAACACATGTTTTTATGGTATATTTGAAGGGTTCCTACCACAATGATCTCCTAATCCAGTATTTCCACTACCATCCGGTATTATATTCCACTATATTCACTCTAATCCACTATTAAAAGGCATTATCTGTCTTTTAATGTCTATGCATAAAAAGCATTTAGAATTTGAAAGCACATCTCAGATCTGGAGGCTACAAAGGAACAGAAAGGAACAGAGGTTGGATAGGAACTTCATCCATCTGAGGGTCCTAGTTCTTAGCAAGTTCTCTCTTCAGATCACAGCACTCCCCATGGCTTCTCCCCATACCAGCCCCAGATTTGGATCATTCCTGCTGCTATCTCAGAGGCTGCTCCTTGGATTTGTACATCTTTAGCAGAGAAGAAAAAAACTGACTGCAATTCTTGACAGTTCTGAAGGCATTCACAAGAAGAGCAATGGCATTGCTCGTTTAACATTTTGCCCCAAATGACATTATTTTTCACTTCTAAGGTAAAAAAAATATTTTATCAATCTTTCAAATGGGCTCTAATAAAAATAAAGAACCCCGAGGTATCTCATACATTAAAAAAAAATAATAATAACAATGCCATTTTGCATGGAAAAATATAACCAGAAAAACTTTACCAATTTTCACATTAAATATACCTGTAGGAAATGAATAATCTTAGATTGGAGACAGGCTGAACAAATAAAGATATATCTGAAAATTTATCATACAATTCTTTAATACAATATTAAAAAAATCTAAATTTCCTTCAGTTCCCCCATCATGCATAAATATGAACTGTTACTTCCTTTTAGATTTACTCCTATGTAAAGATATTTATGCATGAAAAAAAAAAAAAAAAACCTTTGAATAGGAGAGAGGTCTTTTCACATCTCAGTTCTTATCACAGTGAGCAGGGGAAAAATAGAACTGTACAAAAAAAAAATAGGGAGATATAAAGAACAGGGAAACAATGAACAGAGAGTGGAGTAGGGGGAAAAGAGAACAAATAAATCCCAAGAGGAAGAGCGTTCACACAAATCAATATGGAAAGTTCCAGCTCAGGTCTCATTACACAGGATGGTTGAATAAAGAATTGAATTACGGTTTACAAATGTGACTAGGGATCCAAAGAAGAATTGTTCTGTGGTATCAGGAGTCTTTGCTTTCACAATTTCTGATGAACACAATCTTCACTAATCTTAGATTTTGCTGTAGTAAATTCAGTGTGTGCCAGGAATAAAGCCACCAGGATAAACAAAAGAATTCAGGCATAGTTTTCATTTTAAATGATGCTGTGTTATTGTAACAAAGTGCAAAGGGAGCAGTACTAAACATCACTTCTTTCTGACAAAACATTTCTTCCTCATACTGCTGTGTATATATATATGTATAATTTATCCAGATAAAATAAAATAAAGCATTGTCCATTTTAATAAGGAGAAAGCAAGAGTAGAAAAGTGCTTTAAAAAAGAATATGTAGTGCAAGTGGAAAAAGGGGTTGAAAATAACATAACAGAAAGGATATGATTAAAATGGGAGAAAATTAAAACCATGTGGGAGCTGGAAAAAAAAATTATCAAAAGATAAGCAGGATCATATGTTGAATGAGGATATTAAGACAGTCCCATTTGTCTTAAATATAGATCTCTACTTCCATCACTTGTTAGTTTTGGCATAACAGCAGAATTATGTTCCCATTGTATATTTAGACCCGATAAAATGAACATGACTTTTTCTTCCTGGAAAATTCAAGCTAATTACTGACGTAATGATCCTCTCTACCTGAATATGGCTTGCTCTGGGAATAATGAGTTGGCAGAACAGTCTGCACAGAGTTCAAAAAGTTTATGTCATCTCTTTTTCCAACCCAGAATTCCACCAAGAGTGAAATGTGGTCTTGAAGTTTAGAGAAATGTAGGTTGTTAAAATCATTATTTAAATCCCTTATCAGAGCTGATTCTTCTATAATTCAAAAGCAGCTTAACAAAAAAAAAAAAAAAAAATCCTCCATGTGTTATTGTGTTGCAGATATCTTTTACAAGTTCCTCTCATTTTGGAGATTCGAACTTGCACCTCACTAGAAATTTGATACCACTTTTGGTAATAGAGCTAGATGAATCTAACTTTTCATATCCAGTGATTCTGAAACGTCAGTCAGTGTGATGAGAACTAACACCAGCATAGAATTTATATAATCATATACTTAATATTCTTTCATATCGTTACAATGAATCTTACAAATTACATTTATAAATTTATAAATTATACTATTAAATATTATTTAAGAGGCAACTCTTACACGTTATATACCTAACTGTTCCCAATGAAGTCTATGGTAAAACTATTGAATTTAAAGGCAACAATGAATAGGCACAGTAGCTACCATTGGTGGTTTTTGACTGTTATATTTACACGCAAGTCAAGCTACAACAGGAGAGCATATTTTCAAGCACTTATTTCATGATATTTACCTTCTTAATAAAATAGCATATGCATTAATGTTTTCCTAAACTGGGGACTTAACCTCCACTTGCTTCAGCAAGAATGAAGAGACAAAGTGTTCAATAGCTGCTCACAATTACAATGTAAGCATGCAAGCTCAGAAATGAGACTGAAAAAAAATTCAATCTTGTTACTGCTTTGGAATCAGAAAGTAAAATCAGTTTCTATAGGAAGTCTTTACACGTTATTATAGGTGAGAACATGAATTTCAAAAATTAATGTAAGTATATACTACATCAACAAAAGTTTACTATATATTCACCTAAGTCAAATATAAAAATGAACATAGAATGAAAAGAATGTACAAAAACAGTGTCACAAGTATCATACCTGTTTTTTTTACAATGTATTGCACTAATACTATTGTTTTCAAAAAGAATGAGATAGATGATACAAGGTTTTGGAGGATAATATTTGGTATATTGTTCAAGTAATGCTTTTGTCTATTTTCTTTTCCTCCTGCTTTTTTAGGGCTTGGATCATAACCAACAAAGCATTAGAGCCAGGCTAAAAGCTCCTGCATCTCTGAAGAATTCATGTTCACATTGAAACGATTGCTAGAGTATAGAATGTATTTGCTTCCAAGACATCATAATAAGTCACATCACAAAGGTTAGAGTTATGACAGTATGAAATGTCTTTATTACATCCAGTTTGAGTTATCAAACTTAAGATATTAATTAGCAAAGACCAGAAGGAATTGAATATAATTAGTTTCAGCTATGGGGAATTTTTATTTTAACCTTCAGCAAACTTTCTCAGATGTCCATATAGTACCTGCATTTCCTGCAATTTTGTCTTCAATATATGTTCTTAGTCACTTCTCTAACATTCCTGTAGCTCCTGTTCTTCCTTATGTACTACTTTCCAAGTAATGCTTTCTTTAGACATTAATTTTCAAGTGATGCAGCTGAATATTCTAATATCTTTCCGACTTTATGCTGAGTTTTACTAAGCGAGATCTATCTATGTTCTTCAGACATTTTCTGCCTTTTCCAGAAATATTACTTTTGTATTGATAGCTCTTCTGGAACTGTATTGTTTGCCTTTATATGGATAATAATGTCTCTCAGGAAAAACAGCAGAAAAATAAAAAATAATAATAATAAAAAAAGATAGTTCTATAGTAACACATACAAGTAACAAAGACATCCATGACATGCATCAAAAATTTACGTGTGCCACAAGGAAAGAGAGAGAGAAGGAAAACACAGAAAAGATTATGATATGCACCAGGAAAAGCTGATTTGCAGGTCTACTCCTACAATATACATGGAATATATTAAATCCATTCCTTCCATATCATATCATCATTAGTGTTTTCATTACTTAGAGCATTAATAAATACAACATATAAATGCCATGTCCCGTTTTTTGGGGGAGATGTCCCAGCTGCATAGCAGTGATTACCTCTGGCAATAAGTGGCAGTACTACAAATTATTTTGGCCATTTTTATAAATAGAGTCTAAAAAGGTTGCTTCTAAATTTCTTACACTTCTTAAAAATTACACATAGTATCTTCTGGATGAGCTCTAATAGATACTACTCACAGAAATATAGCACATGGTTTGTAAACTGAGAGCCAACATTAGGAATATTGTTTTCATGGAATTTTTTTTTGAGGGAAGAAGCAACTTTTCAGGACAGTTAGGGAAGTTAGGTCACAATTCCCACCTCAGATAATTCCCTGAATGTGTTTGGTCTTGGATCTTCTCAGCATTTTCCCCTGCCCTCACCTCTTTTCCTACTCTTGGGACTGGCAAAAAAAATCAACAATACAACTTGCACTATCCTTGTAGTCACAAAATGGAAAGAGGAAACAAAGAGGAATATCTTCTCTACTAAAATCATTTTTTTGTAATCTAGGCCCAGTCTCAAGTGACTTAGTATGTTTTCATCTATCCATTTCTGGCTTATTGGCTAGCTGATGAAGGTACATCTTTATAAAATTATTCTGTCTTGAATTTTTTTATCCAGAATCACAGAATCAGAAGATGAAAATGAAGGTAAGCACATAAAGGATTTCATATATTAAGTTTATATAAATGTGATAATATTTTTAAAAGAGAAAAGTAGTTTTGCAGTGACTTATTTATTTATTTTTATGGATGGGTGTTCACCTAAGTGCCTTCTACAGTTTTCTGAATGTAGTGCTGATTCAAAAGACTAAAAATTAGGCGAAGCTCCTCTCAAATGGTTATATAAAGTAACAATTGCTTTAAGGGTACTTTGAAGATACTGAAGCTGAACTGGCATTGACTGAAGATAATAACCAAGCAATGGTATACCCCTAAAATTTTGAAGAGGAAAAAAAAAAAAAAAATTACTTAGGGCAACCCAACTATCTTACTAACCTCACAAAGCTGTTATCCCAGCTGTTTTTACAGGCAGCAGTATCTGCTGAATTCATTAAAAGACCAGGAGGTGGCAGGACAAAACCACTGTAAGAGTTTCAAACCAAGGGAAGGCTAAGCACATGCTGCTCTCCCCAGCAAGAGGAAGGCTGCAATGACTTCACTGCTTAGCAGCCTCTAGAAGTACCTTTATTTTCAGTACACAGATAAAATAAGGCACCCAAGCCATTAAGCACCTGTCTACTCTGCAGTTCAGCATGTGAAAAATCTCCTAATCTTTCTTCTCGTTCAACATCGGGTTAGTAGGTGTTCATATTTTTCCAATTTGTGAAGAAATTTAACAGAAGATTTTTCAGTGAGGGTACAGAGCTCTTTGCAATACTTGCCTAGCAGAACAAAGCCTGGATTTTAATGGCGTTTCAGGGCTTGCTTAAAAGTGATTTCCCCAAAATTAACAGACCACAAATTAGAATGCACTATATTTCCAGCAACAGCTAATACTGCACATCTGCAAAATTCTCTAACACACACAGCTGTTTCTCAAGGTCTTAAAATACCCATATACTTTCTTACAATGTGATAATCTTGATTGCAAATATTCTTCAACTGCATACACAACATTACCAAAATACAAGATTAGGTGATAAACAACCTTGCAATGGGAAACAGATGGATTGTTCAATGCTGTATTTGGTCAGCTCTCCATTTCCCCAATTGTAAGAAGAATCAATTTTCTTTCAGAGTATGAAAAAAAAACCCTTTATTTACATACACCTCTAAAAGTGGATTCCCTGCAGCAAATATACATTTCGCTTGTGAATATTATTATGCTAAGACTGCCCATTTCTTTAATCTGACCCATTTCGGTCTATCAGCTATTCAGACCCAAAGATCTACTCTTAGTGCAAGACCCAACTACTGTTTCTTCTGTTCATAGGAGATATTACTCTTGTTCATAGGAGATATTACTCCTGTTCATAGGAGATATTATTTGTTGTGCCAAATTATTCTGATAGAAGAAGGAAAACAAAAACAAACAAATGAAAAAAAAAAATGTGAGAAACAAAGAGCCCCAAGGACACACACATCTGTCTTTGCTACTCAGCTGCTTCACTTAAACTGAGCAGGTAAGGCAGGCAGGATCACAGATGCAGATTGATTAAGCAATCAGCTGCAAATCTGACTCATGTGCAGTCAATAATAGCACAACGTTTTTCAAGTGTTCTACAAATTGTTTAGCTGGACAGCCATTTTACCATTATGGATCAAAAATGACAGAATGAGTGACTAATTTGCAAAGTGACATTCCATACTGGAGTATAAGGGAACTGTTTACAAGGTGGAAATACATGAGCAATTGTTTCCTCCATCTGCATTTTGCTGAATATAAAGAATTATTTGCCCAGCCTCATTTTGTTAGGGCCTAACTGTGACTGGAATTATGTCACATATGTAAGTAAATATCCCATCAGTGGTAGAGAATTTAGGGGAAGCTGCACATTTCTTACATGGGGCTCATATGGCCTTTGTAAACTGACACTATGAAAACTTTGAGTTATCCAGATATTATAATAAATGTTCACACTTCTAATTGTACATCTCAGTTTTCAGTTGTTTTTCAGTTTTTATATTTAGCTTTTGTAAACTTGGCAGTTGTCCCATACTGAGATCTTTCACAGAATCACAGAATGGTTGAGGTTGGAAGGGATCTCTAGAGATCATCTAGTCCAACCCCCTTGCTCAAGCAGGGACACCTGGAGCACGGGGCACAGGGTGGCATCCAGGTGGGTTTGGAAGATCTCCAGAGAAGGAGACTCCACAACCTCTCTGGGCAGCCTGTGCCAGGGCTCTGTCACCCTCACAGGAAAGAAGTTCTTCCTCACATGGAGATGGAACTTCCTGTGTTTTAGTTTGTACTCGTTGCTCCTTGTCCTGTCACTGGCCACCACCAAGAAGAGTTTGGCCCCATCCTTCCTACATTCACCCCTCAGGAAGATTGATACATATTGATCAGATCTCCTCTCAGTCTTCTTTTCCCTAGGCTAAGCAGGCCCTTTCATCCCTCTCCTCAAAGGGAGCATAGGAAAAGCATAAATTACTTGGCCTTGTTTTCTTTTTAATAAAAAGGTCATCCCATTTTGTTAATGTGCACCAATACCCCAAACTTTTCAGCTGACATAGACACATTGCTGAGCCAGCCCTATACCCTTTGTTTTTTCTTAGGAAAACTGATGAGCACATGGTGAGAATATAATTCCTTGAAAATTTCTGCTTACAGAAAGCTAAATAAAATAAAATAAAATAAAATAAAATAAAATAAAATAAAATAAAATAAAATAAAATATTCTTTAGCGAAAAGATGGCTTATTTTTTTTCCCTCTAATGGACATGCTCTGTTTTGGGGGGAGAAAATATGTGCTTCTTCCTCT
>VZSV01000237.1:440028-458891 GCA_013398735.1 Nothocercus julius | reverse complement strand
ATAAATTAGCTGAAAGACTGAAAGCAAAATATTTTCTTCACTAAAGGGAAGAATTGCCCACTAGTGCCAACAGAGAGTCCGTTTACTTAAGTGAGTAATTTATTTATTCAATGATATTTACTCAAATGACACAATTTCAGGCTATCAGAATAACTTCAGTTGAGTGATTCTCCAACAAAAAATAAAATTCTGTCAAAATACTTCTGAATTCAGTCACTTTGGTCACTTTGTTTCCATTCAGCCACTTCATTTTCAAGGAAAAAGAGCCTACCACTGGCAAAGCATGTCCTTTGTTTTTCCTTTTGAGACTGAAATATAGTTATTTTAACTCCACTATATAGAATTTCCTTGAATGAAAAGTAGGAATCAGAATAAAACATTTTAGACATGTAGAACTGAAATGCCTTGTATGAGCTGTAACCAATTTATTAGATAGATAGCTATTCTTCTTTCAGGAAGAATAGTTTGGAATAGATTGCAAACCAAAAAAAAGATGCAATGTTGTTCTCGGAAGTTCTTTTCTTTCCCCAGTCTGTCATGTATATTATTTTTTATTTTTCCCCCAGGATTTTTGCTTAATTGAGTGTATAGAACATGCCAGAAAATACACTAAAGTCTGTTTTATAATTGTACCTACATGAGTGGGCTGTTACAAAGAGGCGCTTGACAAAAGGGGGAAACACTTTCTCCCTCTTTTAGTGGGACCTGCATAGGGATAAAGAAAAATTACAGCTCTGTCTCCCTGGGAAAGCAAGGAAGAGAGAAGTCTGTGATTCAGCTACCTCTGCCCACGCTTCCACATCAGCAGGTAGGCTATACCTTGCAAATAATAGCTGGTGAAGGCACAGCTGCTGTATATCTGGCAGCTCAGAGAGAAACAGTGCTACAGCTCTTCTAGAGATACACACGTACCCATAACCCATGCTATAGCCTAGATTCCCAGTCACGCTGTTTGCTGTTCCTCTGGAACTCCAGTGAAAGCCTTTTAGGCTAACGATTCACATACTGTAATCCAAAGACTGTCCCTGGCCTGCACTGCATGTGTTGGTTCACATGGTGATAACCTTCCTGGTTCCACCTGCTAAATCATATTAAAAGGCAGCTAAAAATACACGACTATTATTCAGGCTATTAACTTTCAATCCAAACAATACCGGCAGCTGCCACAGAGTCTCAGGATGGACTGAAAAAGAGAAAAGCAAATGTGCAACAAATGAATAATAGGAAGATGGACAAACTACTTCATCAAGATGTAGAAAACGCTCAAGAGCCCTAATCTAAGAAATGAATGTTTTTTTCTTTAACAAGAAGAACAAAGGAAGCAAATGATAGCTACTTCCTTCATTTTGTATGAGTTCATCTGGTTTTGAACTCTCCTCTCTAGCAATGTCTTCTGTTCCCTAGGAGGGCAAGCATGTTTAAGCAACATTTCTCTTCTCTCTTGAAAGTCAGCTCATTGCTAGTGCTCACAGTGTATTTCTCCATAAAAGCACATGCTCTGCTCTCTATCATGTACTCCGTGCTCTTTGTTCTTAGCCACTTGAAACTAGTGTTTCCTCTGCTCTGTACAGAGAAAGCTTCCTAAATAGATAGACCAGGCAAAAAAGCATAAACTTTTCTACATACTTGAGTCCGCTAGAAGTTTGTTTGCCAAATCAGTGTCTTCCTTCTCAATTATATTTATGAAAGTGTTTGTGTGAAGACAGCAAAATAAACAAATTGCTCCTCTTCTTTCTCCATGTGTTTTCTCTGCAAATACGTTTTGCCTTCCCCAAGGATAGTGAGAGAGGCCTTCCTTTTGCTTTCTTTTGGCATAAACTCATTTCACTAAAGAAGTATAAAGTGATGTCAAAATAAGAGAAGAGAAATTACAAGCAACTGTATGAAGTAGTAGAGGAAATATTAGAAGCCTCATATGCAGCAGGAAAAATTGCAATGTTAATACTTCCCCAGCTAAGTATATTACCAAATGTTCTGAATTTACAATGTAAGTGAATTAATCATTTTGGCTATTGCTCTCAATTTAGACTAGCTTAGCTAAGAACAAAAATGAGTCCATTGTTTTTAAGGGCAGCTGTTAAATATATGAAGCATATTGCAGGCTTCCTAAAGAAGGGTGGAAAAAAAACCACTCATATCCCACGACCACTAACAAAAATACAAGCAGAAAAGCTCGAGGAAATGCATCACAGAGGAATTATCATAACTCTTTTGCCATCAGCAGAGCTGCTCCAACTTGGAATACTTTGCAATGCAACCAAGATCATTGATAAAGTTCTCTTGGAAAGCCCACAGAAGAACAAGGGTTTAGGTAAAGGTTTCCCAAAAATTCCCAAAAGAGAAGTAGGGCACCTGAATCTCAACATATTCTGTACACATGGTGTCCCTAACTTCCATTTGTGCTGCTGTGAATCATTATCCATCCCCCTTAGATTTTCTTTTCACACCAAATTATTTCTTACTTATTCAGTTCCCCAGAACTAACACAACTAGTGTGATATAAATTAGATTTGAATGAGGAGACATCTAATCCCTACTCTGGCTTGGATAAGCTGAATGGCTTTTCAGTTGCTTTTGTCAGATGTTTTTCCTTGTATGAAAAAATGTTATTGTTTCTTCTAAAGAAAGATGGGCAAACTGTGCCATGGGTAACAAACATATTGTAGAACTTTGTAGGAAACCATGCAAGTCTCATCTGGGAACCATTATGCATTGATTAAATTCTAAGTAATTTCAACCTTAAGGCTTACTATTTTTCTTATTTCTTTGAGCTGGCTACTAAGATTGATCATCTTGGAGAAACTAACCATAACAATGGCAAATCCTAAGTCAGACTATTTAATTGGACCTCCTGCCCTCATGAAGAGGGAGATTCACCTTATAATCGAGGACAGTAAACTACTAAACATAGCCAGATACTAGCAGAGTGGAAAATATAAAACATCTGTAGAGCAAATTAAAACTACTATTTTGAAAGTAGTTTCATATGAGAAAGTATTCATCAGCAACTAAGACAGTAACACCTTAGTGACCCAATTATGTAGATAATGATTCCTCACTTCATTGCTGACAGAGTTCTGTTTTTCAGTGCTCTACCTCCAATTCATTCCCCATCTCTCCTCTCCCCTTACTCTGTCTTTCTTATCTCCACACTATCCATCATGGAGTGCATATTTGGTTCCGCTAAATGGAGAACAGCAATGTCTAAAGTCTAGGTTCCTCACTCTGGGGAAGTGACCTGCTGCTCCTAAAGAAGGTGCATGTTCTCTATGTGATCAAGGTGACTTGTAGATGGCCCTGAAGACCTCCGGAGGGCACTGTAAGGACACCTAAATGAGTCTCTTTTTCTCCAGTGAACGTCTAAGGAGACAATAGGAAAGGCTGAGCACCTACATCCTGCTGGAGTGCAGGCCACCACATTGGTGATCCACAGAGTCCTTTATTAAAAATAAATAAATAATACAATAACAAAGGAGATGGAGAGACTGTTTTGTTGTTGTTGTCGTTGTTTTTCTTTCTCTCCTATTGTTCAGCATCTTCTATAACTGCTTTAGTTTGGGTCCTTCAGCCAAAAAAATAAATAGTAGAGTTGGGTCCTGAAACTCTCCACACAGGTTAGGAGGACGGTAGAAGAGTGCCATAACTACAGCACAGAAAAGCAAGTGAATGGATCAGGAACTAAGCTGTTTCTACCCCTACTACTGAAGAGGGAATGGCTTGTAATCAGACATACAAAGTCATGAGTCCTGAGGCAGAGCACAGAAAAAGCCTGCTGCAAGCAGTGATTCAGATACAGCTCCTTGGAATATGTATAGACATTGCTTATTAGACCATAACTGTTTTCGTTTTTATCCAGTCCTGGGAATATGAATCTGAACCTCAGGGCACTGTCTGTCAGATGAGTGCCCTAATTGTTAAAATCCAGACTAGGCTGGAATCAGGCTGCTTTTCCTGCCCTACAATTCTTGAGTTTCTGTCTGCATGATGGGATAAATGTCACAGACAGATAGTGCAGACTATCCAAAGCAGTGCAGTGTTCCAGAGATGCAAGCTCACCCTTGACAGCTCTAGGAGGGCCCCGAGCCCCTTCTGTTTCCTCATTAACATATAGATTATCACCTGCAAAGACAAAGCTACCCCACCTCCTTCAACAAAGCAAGGTAACCTGACCTGTGTGTGAGCACCAAGCTTTAGGCATCCAGTCCAACCAGCGTTGCATGTATGAGGTAAGGCAGGGCTAGTGAATAGATGTTCTGGCTGCTGTCTCAAACTTTAATGCCACTCGGGCACCAAGCTCTCATAATAACAACAGTAAAAGAGAGTTTAGGAAAGTTTTCTCTGTCCCTATCTACACTGACAATTTTAAAGTCGGGATTGAAAAAATGAAGACCTGACTGATATTTTCATCACATTGATGAGCCTGTCTACTTTTTCTGTCCGGTTTGCTTAATAAAAGACATTACTTCCCCACTATAGATTTGTTCATCTTATATCGGCACACTTTTCTAGATACTACAACACAACCGCTACATGATAAAAAGAAAACTCGGCCAGTGTTGAGCCATATAAAAGTTTGGATTAATAGGCTTCTCCCCAGGCAATAAAACCCTAAAATTTCAGATCCTTTGGCTACCCTTGGTTAATATGGGTATATGCAAACAGAACCAAGCAACACTGTGCAGAGACACACAGCTAGGTTCGGTATGAGAAACAGTATAACCAACCTCACCAGTTCAGATAATTTTAGTCTGACATTCATCATTAGTCCTCCTGTAGAGCTAATTTTAGCAAACATAGCCATGCCGTGTTGATATACCCATAATAACAAGAACTGGAATGATCAGATGCTTTCTGATGGAGCAAGGGAGACATTTAAAGCATCCCAACAAAGCACTACTGGGTGCAGCAGAACTGTGATCACTGAACTGACTGAAATCAAGATATTTGAAGATCTACCTCTGAAAGAGACACCACTGAGACAATTCACAAATAAAATGTTACCTTATAGTATCTGATCTGGAAGCATTTGATCTGAAGTTAATTTTCCATTTGATAGTGTCAGTGGCTAGCACACCATGATATAAACTCCTCTTTTAAAAGCACATTAGAAAAAAACATTACACCAGCACACTTAACTCATCCCAAAAATATTTTTTTACATCTTTTTACATTGCGTTAATTCATGTTTCATGACCTGTTGACTGAACAAATTGGAATGCTATAGACAGTTGGATGTCATATCTTCGTTTGTAAAGCAATAACTTTGCAAACCACATTTGATTGATATCAAAGCTTCAAGAAGTATATAAGCTCAGTGAGCTGAATCCATCTCGTATGTTCACATATGAGAAAACCATTCTAAAGGAGAAACATTTTAACAGTTCTGGTGTCAGAACAAGCTAATTCTATGATGGTTCCTATAAACTTTGATATCAGCTTTTCTCTTTTTTTTTTTTTTTTTTGCTGAATATAACAACACAGGAGTAGAAGTCTGGTTGCATTTCAGTAGGAGTGGAGATATGTTGTTCTCGTGTTTTATTTTAGATTAACAATAGTTATTATTACTATTACTTATACTGCAAAACTCTATAAAGCTTCAGGCATCAGTGAAAGCTCAGTTGGGCTGAGACATTATGGAAAAACAAGAAAAACACTTTACAATATATGTTAATAATCTGAAAGCTACCTTTTTCTCAAATGCATTATACTGCTAGATGTTATTTTACTTCCAAATCTATTATCTTATTGCTATGTTTCATTGGCAATGAAAGCAGTGGTTTGGAAATTATAAAATTTTCTCCATATAAACAATCCTGTAGTTACATATTTATATAGAAAAAATCGTAATTTCATAAATAACTTTTAAGATTTTCCATTTTATATCTTCCAACATTTTACACTTTTCATAATGTTTCTTAGAAAAGTCTACATTCACTAGCACCCCAAATCTGTCAGTAAAATCACTCTGTTTTCCTAGAATGACTAATATGTAAGTCCACCTACCTTTAAAGTCAATGGAAAGTCTGACATTTCCTTCCGCGGGTGTTAAATAAAATTCTAAAAACTCTCTATAAATTCATGCAATCCAAGTAAGAAGGTAAGAAAAATAATACGTAGCATTTAGATTAACTGTCCGTTTGTTAATTCTACATTAGAGGGCAATATCAACCGTAATTTTTGCATAACTTGTCCCATGGTAGTTCAGTATATTCATCTTTTTAGCAGTCTGAATCTTATAACTAACAGTTAACTCTTGCTAAAGAGCTTGCAACAGGTTGAAACTGAAGCCATTTGCATGTTGCTCATCATGTGTCTGAAAACCTCACAACAATTGAAAATATTTCAGATACAAAAACTAACCAGAATAAAGCTGAAATGCTGAGTTATTTGGATTTATCACAACGATTCAATTTTCTTTCTTTCTTTTTTTTTTTTTTTTTTTTTTTTTTTTTGACTCCAGACAGGATAACAGCCTTGTTTATTTTTGTTCTTTGTTGTTAAGAAAAAAAAAAAAAGTCACTTTTTTTGAATAGTTATAATCATTAGTTTATAATCATTAGTGTACTTATTCCTCTTGAAAATTGAGATTCAGGACAATATCAAAATGAAAAATAAATGGAAAAAGAATAGAGTCATATGAGTCCAAAACTGTGAGCCTCTCTCTCTTTTGCTTATCCCTGAAGATGTCCAAAGTCTATATTTATGTAAGAAAGCTAAAATTCAGTTTCCACCCTTGTACACAAGCATTGTGCCCAAGCATTAATGTAGTTGAGATATCTCTCCTCAATACAAAAATCTGTTTTTAGAGAACACAGCACTGGCTCCTGCTTTCTTTGAAATGATTTTGAAATGATGTTGGTCTTGGCAGCAGGAACAATCACCCTCTAACACTTCAATAGTTAGAGTGCTCACGCACAGGGCAGGAGAACATGGTTCAGTCCTTCCCGCTGCCAGAGAGGATTCAGAAATCACATATCCCAAGGAACTGCCCTGACCCTAAGGCTATTGGTCAAGATGGGATGTTGAAAGGTATTAGAAAACAAGGCCAAACTACGGATTGTGTGTGGGAGAGGTCTTCCTGCTAACACTAAAGTACTTAGGGACTGGGGGATTTCAGATTGCATTATGCTTTAGCTGGTTTAAGTCTTGCTCAGGCTGATGATGTTTGGGCATTAATTTTCAGGAGTCCAGCTTTCTACATTTTTTGTGTACTGGAACAACACGGAAGTGTGGATTCTAAATGAGGGCCAGCTGCCTGGATGTTAAGACTTGTAGTCTCAAACATTTTTTCAAATCTCGGTCTTCACCTATCCCAACTTATGCCAAAATAGAGAGCAGTTAGAAATGAGAATTTTCTATATGCCTATGAATGTTAACTGTTTAAAAACTCATTTCACTTGTAGTGTGCTACAGAATCGGCAGTTACCACTAAAACCAATAATCAGAGTTCCTGCAAGCCAATAATAGATATCAGTGATTTATGTTTTATGCAAATCATAAGTTATTACTAACACAGAGAGAAGCAAAAGTGTTAACAACAGACTGACCTTCTTTTATCCCTATTGCTTAATCTAACTTTCAAATTTTTCATATAAATGATTTATGGTAACCTTACAATTCGCATAAGCAAAAAAGTGATGTCACCACATAACAATTTATGCTAGTGGCATGTTATTGCTAGCAAGTCCAAGAAAATCTTTTGCTGAGTTTTTACAGGTCTGGGAGTACTAAACGAAGAGAGATTTAGTCTCACATCAAATATAGACAAACTCTTTATGATATTCAGGTGAGTATGCAACTCTATCTCTTTCATATTATTTATAGAGTTTTTAGTGTCTTGAGATTCATCAAACAAATACAGAAGATATACTATGGCAAGCTTTACATCCTTGTATATTTCCAGAGCAATGAAAGAATTAATTAATAACAAATGACAAAAATTCAGACACATTATATAAATATAAGCTGTAGAAGATTACTGACTTGACAGTGATCTTGTACTTCTCTATATGTTCCAGCTATAATAACAGCTGTGGTATTTTAACCATGGGTTTAAAGGGAAAGATACTAGGATGTGGCTTATCTTTTCCTACCTTGTTTCTCATATCCACAGTGTGTCTGTTACGAGACTATTTCTACTTTAACTAGGAATAACTATGCTAGTCATTTGAAATAAAGACTGCACAGCATGAGAGAAAAAAGAAATCAGCCTAAATAGAACACCCAATTAAATAACGAATATTACTTCTCCCTACAAATATTGTTCCTTATATCTTCTCCAGTGCCAGGCTAAGAATTGAATAAGTCAGTTAATCATCACATCAACCACAGATGTAAGGAATGGATAGATAAGGCAAAGCATCCTTCTTCATTTTACTAGACAGACATATGACACAAGACTTCTAACTGACATGGAAACCATCCGAAGCTCTCTAAACTTTCTGTACTCTGAGAGATTGCTGACCTGCATATTTCACAAAAGGAATAGATTAAAATGTGGGATAAGAAACTGGATAGACCCATGGCTTATTTAGAGAAAGAGTTTGTGTGAGAACTCAGCCCTCATGCACAAGTGTCCAAATGTCAAGCAGCGAAACAGTATATACAGGTGCACATGCTAACATATGGGCACATGAGGATAACCAGAGTACAGAAAGGCCACAACGACCTACACATACTGTTCTTTTCCCAGATCACAGAGGCACATATGGAAAGCACTAGTAACCTGCACAAAACAGCAGTGACAAAGTCTGGTAGCTGTACACCATAAGAAGCGGAAGGTTTTCAATTGTCCTGCTATGGTCTCCTACTGTCACTTCTATGGATGACAATTAAGCTGATATAAGCAAAGACCATTGCCAAAAGAGCTACCTCTCCTTTTTCCTTGTATCTTTACCCAAATCCTCACCCTAGCTTCTTGTTCCTGCCACAAGGCAAGCCCAGTCAGGCTAAAATGTAATTTGACAACTGTAATATTAGTTTTCACCTGCATCACTTTCCTGACAAAACAGAGCCATGGCCCATAGTTAAAGCTACTGCAGGTGCAAGGAAGGCAGCAGGACACACAAGGAAGGGCTGGTAATAAAATGGCACCTAACAAACCAGCACCACCTAACAATTGTCATTAAAATTCTAGTCATTGCCATTCAACAGAAAAAGCATAGCTGAGGGTGTTTGCCACGCCCATTCACTCTGCTTTTGCACAGAATTCTCTGGAGTACAAGGCTTGCCTAGAGGACTTTTGCCAGAAACATAGAAAAAAAAAAAAAGTACATTTATTCAATTAGCATTTTATATGGTGATTAGACCAGATTATCCCTACCTCTGTGCCTCACTGGCCAGTGGCCGGCCAATGCTGTTGGCTGTAGAATTAATCTGTAGCAAAACTCCTTTAAGTCCCAATGACATGGCTGAAGCATAGCATGGGGAAGACCTGTCCTGCAAATATCTGAAATTAATCACTTCACATCGGCCTGCATCCCTGTGATTCACACACCCAAAAGGAGTATGTCAATATCTTGAGAGAAGACTTTTGGGTGTCAAGGTTTCCAGATCTTGAGAGACAAAAGCAAGGGAACAAGCAATCAGGTGAAGAGTTTGACCTGAGGATGAAGGAGCGAGGCAGTGGGGTAAGAGTTGCCTCCCAGACTCTCTCCATAGCCTTGGTCCCCTCACAGGGGACCTGTGCTTGGTGCCTCCCTAGAGTCACCAACTGCTGCACACTGGGGAAGTCGTGGCCCCAGGGCTCCCCTCTGCCCTCAGCCTGGGTCACCATGGGGCTTGACAGCACCAAGGCTTCCTGATGGGTCATGACAGGCATCCCTGGGCTCCCTCCTCACCTCCTTTCTCCCTCCCAGGCTGTCAAGCATGGACACTATGATGACTGGAGAGCCTTTCGCCATGGAGAAGAGTCCACTTGGGGGCCAGATGGTTTTCTTGGTGGAGGAAGACCACAAGCTGCTAAATTTCTTCCCCAAAACCCCTCACACAGACTAGCCAGCACATGTCGTGCGCAAATCCATCTTGCAGTGTGCCTTTGTGCCTGGATACCTGTCCCATTGACAGTGAAAGGCAGAGCTCGGGCTCCATCATCCCTCGAGCAGCCCAGCAGCCCCAGCAATGTAGAGCCCTCCAGTGCGCTAGCCCTGTGGCGCTGGCCACCATGGAGCTCTGTCCCCCGGAAGAGACTCATGCTGCCCTCCCACTGCCAACGCTGGCTGGAGAGTAGCGCTCCACTCCCTGCTCTGCCCCAGCCGCTCTTGGGAGGCCTTGAGAGCCCTGCAAAAGGGCATCCAGAGAAGTGCCGCCTCCTCAGAGACAGACAAGAGCCCAGAAGCCAACAGCAGTTCTTCCTGGAGGCAGAGGAAGGAGGAGCTGGCTGCTGGTGAGGCTGATGGTGTGAGGCCCCCTCAGCCCATGAGGCTTTGACAGAGCCATTCCAGGGAGCAGTGACATTGTCTGTGCCCGAAGGGACAGGAGAGGCCAGTGTCAGGCCAGTGCTGCTGTCTGTGCTTGCGATGTCACTACTGCCACTGTGCCTCACTGGCTGGGGCAGCACCCTGGCCAACGGGGTTCAGGGAGTCACCTTTGGGAACAAGCGTGGCAGGGCTGTAGGGTGAGGGGATCAGTGCTGCAGCCCCTGAGCACAGGGAGCAGGGCTGCCCTGGAGATAGTGGCCAGGTCCAGCCTGAGGTCCAGGTCATTCAGGAAGCCCGGGGGGAGGAGGCAGCTTCCAGGGACATGGGATTTTTGGTTCTTACATCACTAGAGGTTTGTGTAACTCCTCCCAGCCCCTCTCCCAGATGGGCAAATGTGTCAACAAGAAACAACCTCGCATGTCGCACACATGCTGCGGGACCAAGAGTCCACTGCTCAGAGCACACCACACCACTTGGACTCCTAGTCGCTTTCACTGCTCCCTGAGGACCACACAGTTCTTTAGTGATGCTTCCCTTTTCCCTCCACCCAGCATGGTCTCACACCTCCAAAGGCTCCTACAGACAGGGGAGGGAGGATTTGCTGGACTGCGAGCTGCTGGGTATTGATGGAAACAAATCAGGCAGGTGTGAATTAGACTCAATGACAGGAGACCGTAAGGACCCTTCCCACCAGGCTTGATTTTAGATGAGCAATTCAGTAGCTCTCTTTGTGGCAACATTGTCTCTTTCAAGGCCTTAGAAAACCTCTTTCCATTCTATCAAGAACATACACAGACGCACTTCACAGTCTTTCATACAAAGTTTTCCAGACTCTGGTATGCTGCATTTTCCTCTTCACCACGTTTTCAAATATCCCTCTAATACATATTTCTGTGAGTGTGTATAATGGGTTTCAAAGAGTACAGCTTCCCTCAAGATGTTCCTTTTCTCATAGACAAGGCGAACATCAGTCATCTCAAAGACCTTTATAAAGGAACAAAATGGACCAATAGTTGATAAAACAATTATTGTCTGTTACACCCTGCAAACTGAGAGTGTTTGTGCTAACCTTTCAAATACACACAGTGTTGTCACAGTATCACAAACAACAGAGGTGACCTAGCTGGGATGAAAAATGCTTTGATCAGAACTTAAAAATGAATCACAAATCTGTTTACTTTTTTAATAATACACAGACATGAATGCTTTTTTTAACATGACAAATATTTACCAATAGGAATCTTTTAAAGTAAATGATCCCTTTTAAAATAAAAAAAAATAGAGAAATGATAATTAGCATATCTCTGTTTGCAACCCAAACATTTCAATGTTCAAGTCTAAATACAAGATAAGTACATTAAATATTAGATAAAAAATGAAATTGTTTTTCTCCTAGGACGTTTCCAGTCAACTTGGTAGATCCTCTCACAGTAACGTACATAGCTGGTAAAAACTTGTGGAGCAAAGTGCAACACAGGAACACTAGGCTGAGGGCTGTCTTCAGTATAAACAGAGCATATGATGTGTCATGTGAGGGGAGAAACTATGCACCATGCTGTAGGTCTGGGAACAATAGGTACCCTTTAAATTCAGTTGTATTAGTGCCCAAGGCCATTCTCAAATGCCATCTGTGCTTGACATTTTGTGCCATAGATATTTCTTATACTTGTATGGATATTCCTTGCCCTCCTCCCTGAGCCTCCAGTTCAGGTTACTACAGGATTCTGAGCTGAGGTAATTCAGCGTGGTAAATTTTGGGTACCTATGATTAAAGGTGAACTCCTGCTTAAAAGTTGTGCATAAATGGTGATCTAAATGACAGCCATTCATTTATTACTTCTTAGAACATTTTAGAACTCTCTGTATAGAGAATACAAGAAATGCTTTGGCAAAACATGACTTCTGTTTAATCTATGAAAAATAAAGTTTATGGCAGTATACAGAACACAATGGTAGACCTAATTGCAACTTTAATTCTTTTATGTAATTTTTTTAAAAAAGACTTAATTTCATCAAACCTAATTTTCTGCAGTGAAATATTTAGTCAATCCTACATTTTATACAGTTCTGTAGGAAGTGGGTTTCTTTATATACTACCATACTGATAAAAATTATTGATGCCTATCATTGCATTTCACTTTTTATCTTCCATTTTCTTGAGAAAATTTAGTGTCTTAGTTAATGGAAAATAGAGACTCCTGATTACAGAATCACTGGAATCAGTGATCACTCCAAAGGGACGATCAGTCCTCTTAAATGTCCTCAATACCAATTCACAAAAGTTTCATATGACTTATGTGTTCACATTTGGGAATATCAAGCAATAAAACTGGTATCTATACTTTTAGCTATTCCTTTTCTTTTTATAGCATTAATATAAGAAGATATAAATCTCTCCACAAACATATAAACTACTTTGTAACATAGTACTATGTGCATATTATCTTGCATGTTTCCCAAAGAATCAGTGTCCAAAGGTTATCCTGGTGTCCTGAATCTAAATTAGATGATTTGAGGAAGAGTCATATGATAAGGTTATATAAATTATAATAAGAACATGTTGCTTTTATATCCTTTCTATTTTAATTACAATCACTGTCAAAAAAATGGATTATATACTGCTGTTTTCTCTTCTCATTACCATCTTTGTCATAAGAATGAGAATTCCAAACTTTAATGCCTGTCAGTTGTAGTAGAATGCTGAGTAGTTCTTTAACATTTCTATAGACATGTCATTTTATTGGCTGTTTTTTCTATTTTTTTTTTTTTTTACATTTTAACCATACTATCTTATAATAATGAACTGGAATAGATAGCCAATCCCATAATATCATACTGAAAAGGCCAAAGTAGTTCATCATTGTGTAATCAATATAATAAATCAGACAACACAAATCTTATTCTCACAAAAAAAAAAGGCTAACAAAACGTGCTAACATGAATTTATATCAATAAAGTTAAT
This sequence comes from Nothocercus julius, assembly GCA_013398735.1. Lineage (NCBI taxonomy): Eukaryota > Metazoa > Chordata > Aves > Tinamiformes > Tinamidae > Nothocercus > Nothocercus julius. Next base: position 445,511 of record VZSV01000237.1, on the reverse strand, counting down.
TTATAAAGAGACGGGAGACCCATCTTACAATTTTATTAATTTTTATACTAGAGCATTATACCTTGGCACAGCACAGATATTGTTGAAATTTACATATTTAAGGCTGCTTTAGCACTTTAAAGACATATGCATACAATCCACGCATTGTTTTTAATCCCTATATTTTCATTATTTCATTTAAATGCTTATATGTATATATATATAACAAGATTATGTTATTTTCTAAAAGATTATTCATAAGTAATAAAATTCAGTAAATATTTGCATTATTTTGCCCCCCAAATCTGCTTTTATGCTCTGATAAAAACAAAGCTATTAAGCAGGGAGACACTAGGCCCGTACCATGAGTATACGGTTACTTGTGAGGCTCTTGGGAAATCGGGTGACAGTTGATGCAGCAGCTCATGCTACCCACCTGAGGCTGAAGGTTATCAAGGGATGGGCATGGTTAAATCTTCTGAGGGACTCTCTGCAGTCTATAAATTGAGCAACTCCACTGGAAGATAGAAAGATATTAAGAACACAAAGTAAGCACGCATGAAATATAAAGTATGCAACTAGATTGGCAAGTAAGTGTTAATTTAATCTTCATGATAAAATGGATCATAATATTATCACACTCCAAAATCCTATTTTTCCATTATCCATTGAAAGGTGAGACATCCGTTATTTGTTGGTGCTGGGTAACAATTCTATGATTAGTTTTTTTTTTACCATGCCTAACAAAAGCCTGCAATATAGACAAACATATTAATTATATCCTGGGTATGTCCTTGCCATTATGTGTGGGTACTTCACAAATATGTTCATCCACTTATTTCTACAGTATTGATATAAGATTAGACAGCAGTATTATTCCCATTTTATAGATATAGGACTGAGCAGACACAGATTGAAACATAATTATTTCTTTTCTTTTTTTAATAGGGCTGGAAATAAGGGCTGGAAATATCTTCAGTAGAGATGAAATTGTGGAGGATATTAGCTGTCAACTACTTTAGGTTAAATCTAAGTATATAGAGTATCTATCTGAAATATTTTTCTATCTCCACTACGCATTTTTCTAAAGTGGCTGTAGATTTAACATTCATATTCACCTTTGTGTCCTACTCAAGAGCAGCTGAATATTTCTCTATATAGAGGAAACCTGTAAAGATGGAAAACATCTCTATTATTTATGGGAGTATTTGATACTAACTTGAATATTTAATGATTTCTTCCATACACATCCCAAATTAGATGAGGAATATGCCTACAGGAGGAAGAAAAAATAAAAATGGCCTTCTAACTGCTATTTATTTTGGTCAAGATAATACCTTAATTTCAGATTCCAAGTGCAGGGAGTAATGCAAAAAATATGCATATTTGCACAGCTAAGGTTAAGATGCAGTCCAGTGTAAATGTTTCATCCCCAGGAAAGTGATGGTCCTGAGTACTGATACTGACAGCTTTAATGTAAATAGGAAGGGAGCCCAGGTAGCAAAGACTTTCAACTTGGCAGTCAAAGATAACATATATTTTATTTTAACAAAGATTCAATGAGTCTGTTTTCATATAAATGTCACCTTAGTCAAACAGATTTCTTAACTGGAAGTTTGTTTTTCTAGGCTGCTAGGTGAAGAATAGAGATAAACAAGATCTTTGGATAGCATTAAAAACAATATTTGTGTTAGACTGCTGTTGCCAAGAGTTGAAAATGAATATTGAAAAATAAGTACCTCATATTTCTCTGGGTCATGCTCCACAGTGGATATTTGCATTATGAAATATCCAGAGCCATAGAAAAGAGCATTAGTCATCAGTCATCAGAACTTCATCCAGCACTCATTATTTGGAGTAAAAACTTCCACTGACTTCAGCACAGAGTGGATCAGATCCACAATACTCTTGCCCAGACTCTGTATAGTTTATGACAAACATGTTGTTATTGGAATAGCACTTCTGACAATGCAAGACATTGCCATGGGATAGATCTGCAGTAATGCCTGCTTCCCAGGGCTGGGAGTCCCTGGAAGAAAGAAAAGAGCCACCTGTGACTGGAGAAGGGCAATTTGCAGAGCAAAAGGGCTACGGAAAGGAGCCATGGAGACAGCAAGGTATGGGAGAACAGCCAGCAGAACTGGTCTGACCCAGGAGAAGAACTACTGAGGAAGATGTTGGTCTGGGCTGCAAGTTAGAAGAGGGGAAGCAAGGAAAAGGTCTGGGTAAAGCTTAGCCAGAGTTGCTGGCAACAAGTGTTGCAGGAACAGGGTAAAATCCAGAGGAGATGGAGGAAGGCACGAAGCTGCTAGGATAGGCATCAAAAGAGGCAGAATAAAGAAGACATAAACTACTGTGGGGTCATGTCAGAAGAGACAGAAAAGAGTCTGCTTGATGAAGGCTGGACTGAAGCAGTTCAGTGTTGCAGCTTTGAGGATCACATGCTCAATAAGGCATACAGAGAGTCATGATTCACTGAAGAGCAAGGGAGAAAGGTACTTATGAGAAGCATGGACTGCGCAGATTTATAGCAGGCTTATTTATCCTCAAACATGTCTTAGACTGCGGGACTCATCAGCTCCCTCTAGTCAAGGCCTTTAGAGAACTGAATGCTAAATCACTGCTAGAGAACATCGAAAAATATATGAAGTTGTTATTGCAAAAATAAACACACAAAATCGAAAGAGAAATCTCTGAATTATACTGCTTGATTATACACTTTATTGCTCCTATTCGCTCAACTTACAGAACACAATAGCTGCATTTTGAATTAAACTAAAACAGATAAAACCTGGAGTCATTGCACAAAGTTAATAGAATATAAAGATATAACCTGAGGGTGGTTTTAATGCTTTGCATTTTATATTGTTTTTCTGAATCTTTGAATAAATATTTCTCAGTACAATAACTTTTAAATTTAATTATATCCAGGAGTATGATGAAATTACAGAACTGCTCAACAGTATGGTTTCCCCAGTGTAACAAACAAACAATATGGTGGAATGTATTTCTGATAAATTTTAGATGTTTGTGCCCAGCTGGTCTGTGTGCTTTTTGCAGTGTTGTTCGTCTGATGGAGAATTCCTGTTCTCAGATATTCTGTTCTACAGCGCAATATTTTTCAATTAATACATTTGAAATGCAATGCTACTGAAGCTAAATTTATTACTTGGTTTTATTATTCACAGTAGTGATCTTATAATAATACTTAAGAATCTCAAACAAGACCACGACTCACTCTCAACAGATGAATCAGTCTTGACTGCCCGAAGACCGACATTTTTGAAAATGGGGTGAAAGATAAAGTGATATCCTCTTTTCTCAGCTAGGAAACAACAAAAAAGAAATCTGTGATGAAGTAGAGGAGTTAAGTCCAGTCTGTTGTATGTCCAGCATTTTAACCATCCTTTCTTCTCAAATTATTTACCAAGGGGACTAGGACTCTGAATAAAAGCTACGTTTGAATAACAGTTATAAATTGTGGGCATTTAAGCTTTAATGCAGACAAAAAAGCATTTCTTACTTAGTAATATCCCATACTTTCTATGTGTGTTATAAGTCACTTTGTCCACTCAAAAGAAAAGAAAAAAAAAGGTTTTAAATGATATAGGAAATGACACAAATGGATGAGCCCTTGAAAGAAAATGAGATACCAGCTTTGTATGAGCTTAGTAGCTGATGTAGTGCTAATAAGTTTGTCACTACTGCAATTTGACAAGAGACCTTTAGAACTGAAAACAACAGCATTTACTAGAAGAAAGACTGCAGTAGTAATCAGTATCTAATGTTATGTCTTTTCAGTATCACAGTAGAAAAGAAAAAATTTCTTTTCCCTGACCAATAAAATTTGCCACCTTCTGGCGTTCTATCTCTTCATATTAGATCCTAATATTCTGATTAAAAAAAAGAAGTGAAAGATATCATTATCTATGGCACACATGAGAGAAACAGAATATATTGCAATGGTGAATTGCAGACAGAAACAACTTTTATTCTGCTAGCAATTCCTGTAAGGATGTGTGAGATGCAGGCAATCACCTAGGAGTGTTTCCACAGCCCACCATGCATCTTGCAGTGATCTGCAGCTCAGGTTATATAATTACCCCTACTCTTGGTATTATAAGAAGCACAAAGAACTTTTCTATCTGCCAGTTACAAATGTCTTTCATCCCTCTTCAGTCACGCATTTTCCAGCTAAGTAGTCTGAATGTATTTAGTCACTTTTTGCTGGATATGAGTCCTGTGTCCTTCTTTGTCCTTACTATTCTTTTTCAGTTATTTTCTCATTTGACTATAATGCATCAGGCAGAGGGAGTGGGAGAGGAAGATGGAAAGAAAGAGACAGAGAATTGAGGAGGGAACGGGAGAGGAAGAGGTGAGGATAGGGTAAGGAGAGGAATTACACAGAATATCAAGATGTAGACAAATCATAGATGTGTATGATGATCTAACATCTTCAGTTTTGTTCCTAATACTTCATGTCATGCAATTGGTTCCTGAGTGATACTGATGACTGATTGGAGATTTCCACTGAATTCGCTAGAATTACTGCAAGATCCCTTTCTGTAGAAAGGTAGCTAGTTTTGAGCCTGTCACCAAATATACACAGTTTAGGTTGTTCTTCCGCTTGCTCACTCCATCACATTACTTTTCACTCATTAATATTACATTACTACTGTAGCAGCATCCTTCAGTGATTAACATTACATTTTATATACTACTCTGACTCACCTTCATGGCATAGTTCTGCATTTCGCAGTTGAATTTCTTTTGCCACTAGTACTGTTGTACTTACTACTCCATCAGCAAACTCCTCCTGTGATTTTGGGAACATTGTCGTTGCCTTCTCAGCCTAATGTACCACATGGAAGGGAAAGGAAGCCACACTTCAGGTCTGTGATAGCCCAACACTAAAGAAAGTGAGCAAGAAATGGGAGTTACTAGGACTGGACCCCTCACTGGGGAACTTGAGGCAGAGGGATGCATTCCTCATTGCCCATGACACCAATGTATATTTACTTCTAAGTTAACTTGTTTGGCAATTTGGGCAAAAGACATGAAAAAGGACATGTTGCCATGGGAGAAGGATGACAAATGCTAATCTGAAAACTATACATCTTGTGGAAAACAAACAAAAAAAAACCATACTTTCCTAGTCCAGTGAAGTGCTAAAGAAAAAACAGCTTTATCATGCTTCAGCCTGGGCTTCCTCTTCTTCAAAGCAGTCACTGTTCAACTTTGAACAGCTCAGGTAATGTGGCCTCAGATAGCAAAGGTATGGCAGCCTTTATCTGAAATGTCCCTTAACAGCATTGTTTTAATTGTCAGAATTCTCTAAAGTCTCGTACTGCGCTGCAGATGAGAGCTGACATCTGAAGGCAGTTAGACTGCTTCTAAGGAGTAGGTTCCTTCCACTGCATTACCGGAATTTTTTTGCAGTTTATCAGGAGCCTCTTAGAGTCAAGAATGACAAAAAAAAAAAAAAAAAAAAAAAAAAAAAAAAA
>VZSV01000237.1:418807-436643 GCA_013398735.1 Nothocercus julius | reverse complement strand
TTTTTTTTTTTTTCTTCTTTTTCCTTTTTTTCTTCTTTTTTATTTGTCCAGAAATTAGATATGTTTAAATAAACACATCTGAAAGATATTCAAGTAACTAACTTTAAAGAAGATTAGAAAAATGTATTTTTTTTCCACACCATTTCACTTTAGAGCTTTGTACAAAGGTTACATAGTCCATTCTGGGAGCTGATATTACAACTTTTGGCTCAAGAAAATACAGGCTTAAAATTGAGAAGATCTGCCTAAGACTTGCTTGTTACATGTATGATCAAATATTACTGCATTAGAAATCAGAAGTCTTTCGGAAGAGACTAAACCTACTTGGATCAAGAAGGAAGCAGACTTTGTGATATCATTGTAGTATTTCTAGGAAAGATGAGTCATGCTGCTTGACCAAATATAGTATTGCTGTAGGGAAGCTAGCCTTTAATTGACTTTTTTTTTTTTTTTTCCTTTCTCTGCAGCAAGCTCAGAAGCTGTTCAGCAAGCAGGCTCAGGTTTCTCCTGTAAAAAATCTGAGAAAAGTCTTTTTTAAAAAAAAATAAAAACACATCCAGGAAACTTCAGTGAAATATTCTGATAGTATGCTTTGTCTATAGAATAGAAAATATACATTTCAAACCTCAGATTTGAAAATCACTTATATCCACGCATAATTTTAAACAAACAAGCCATCCCATTGGAAATGGCAAAAATTGGCAATTTCAGGAAAATCGTCTTCCTTGAATCGGTGAGACTACTCATCCATCTGCTTCAGTACTCTTCTGCTACAAAGACCATGCTACCATTCTACTGACTTTTTTTTTTTTTTTTAATGCTTGTGATGAGAATATGTAAGAGAATTGAGATGGAAAAAATGGAAAAAACAGAATGCAATACAGTCTCACATAGATGTAATTGTTTCATGTATCCATATTCAGTATTAAACTTCCATTCGCCTTAGAAACATGTAAGCAACAACAAAGGAAAGGACTGAAATAAAAAAAAAAAAAAATCCTTGATTACATCCCCATTTAAGCAATTTTTACAGCAGTGCAATGCATTGTTTATTTTCTTGATTTTACTGATATAAATTAGAGAAGAATTTGGACAAATTATTCTAACATTCTGTAGAGGTAGATGAAGGGTCCATTCATTTTAATTTAGTACTTTCATTCAAAGACAACACCGAGTAAGTGATTCATCAAGTTTTTAAACATTTGTTTGCTAATGGTTCACAAAGAAAGAACTGTTAAAGACAGGATAACCATGTTAGAACATATTGTGTAGATATGATGGATAAGCTGATATAGACTGATTTAAAGAGAAGTTTCTGACTCATTCTTTTATTCTAAATCTTTTTTTTTAATGTATGTTTCAGTTACATTTTGTGATTGTATTTAGAAATATTTTCCCCAAAAATATTTATTATATGAATCTGAGTTAAAAGTATAGCTATGAGATTCTCAGCTGATGAAAATTGCTATGGATCCACTCACCCCCATCTTCATGAATTCAGATGTGGTTTGGTTATCATAGGTGGTGAAGATGTAAAGACTTATATGTTTTATTTTGTTTTATTTTATTACTGTTATTAATCCTGCAGGAGCTCATTCCATTAAAATCAGTTGCTATAAGGATATTGACAACACTATTTTGTCTGAGCAGCATACTGTTTCATTTCTCTTGGAACTAATACATCCTTAAAACAAAGCTGCTATCAGCTGTAGAAATAATCTATTCTTTTATGGAAGGGAAGCAATTAAATATACACATTTCACAAACACCTCACATATTTACATGGTATTGCCATCACACTTAACAAAAACTGAAGGAAAACATTGCTGAAAATGTAATTTTGCTGAAAAAAATACGGCTTTAAGGAGTCCTACCAAACCTTTACAACAGGATTTTCTTTTGATTTGTCAGCAGCAAGAAAAGGCAAGTGAAAAAAAAAAAAAAAAAAAAAAAAAAAAAAAGTGTGTTCTAAAGAATACTTTTCTAGAACACGAAAGATAAAAAATATGCTCACTTCTCAAAGGATGCTTACTTAGGTGGTCTTAATCTTCAAAGGCATACAATAAGGGAGTAGTTGCCACACAGAACAGATTTTTTTTTCTTTTTCCAGAGGAAGGGACGTAACCATTGCATACACAGATTATTTTATGGTACTCATTTAAAAATATCAACTTGTAATTGAGCAAGACTAGAAGCCATGGCTTTTTTTTTTTTATTGCATTTTCTTTCTAGAGTTTTCCTTTTCTCCTAGTAGCCAGATTTTTTCATAATTTGCTGATAAAGCTACCTAGTGGGACTACAGGCATGCTGTGCTCCACACAGACAACTCTGGCCTCAGCAAGGGGAGAGTTATCACTGTGGTCTTGACTTTACACAGGATCTGCTTCTTTCTCTACAAACACTAACTAATCTCATATATGTGTGATATTGAGTGAGGTTGCAGCTAAGGTGTTATATCAAAGTTAGAGGGTGTTTAATATCCTGCAAGCAGCGTCATCTTATCAGCTGAAGGCAGAAGAAAGTGTCAGACTACTAGCAGAAGTCTTGCAATTCTTATGATTTGTGGGTTGCTATATTTAGCTCAATATTGCCCATTTGAAGCCATGATTATATACTTAATGTATTTTCCTAGCCTCTCTGTCACCACCTTCTTTCAGAATAAGGAAAGAACTACACAATGAAAACGTAGGAAATGGAATTTTGTGAACACACCAGAACATTTCACTAGATATTGTATTGACCAGTTCTATTATCTGATTATAAAAAATGTTCAGATTACTCCCGATGTTTGCCTCATTCTAAAAGGCAAAGCAGAATTCTCCTCATTCCTCTCTAACATAATGATGTAAATCACATTCTTCTAGGAAGATGTGTAGTGCTTATTGTGCATGTTCCTCTGAGAAAAGAATTGTATCTATCTTACACTGTGCATTCTGCTTGTTTTAATCTCCTAAGAATACTAAAGGGTAAAAAATGGAGCTTTCTATTGATTTCTGTGAGAGACAGCATAATTACCTGAAGACAGGACTCAGCTGTTTGTCTCTGAAAAGCTGAAGCTTTGGAAAGTGCTTAACAATTCCAGTCCTCCTATTTTTCTGGCCAGCTTTATTGCTGTTAGCAAAAGAACCGTGCTGTGACATGATAATGTCTAGTGCAGGTGCCTGAATAGAGGGTGTATCAGAGCTCAGAGTACCAAAGTTGCATCCTACAGGGGTATTATTTCTGGAGTGCCAATGAAACTGAAAGCTCCTGAGGAATTTAGAAGTGGGCCACTACAGAAGATTGATCAAAAGGATTCTGATATCCAGCAATTGCTTCTAATTGGATCTTTATGGCACTTTCAGTGATAATCCTTTCAGAATCCTGCTTTCAGAAAGCAACATGTAGAAAATTTCAAATGCTGTATAGCTAGAGTATCAGTAATTAAAATCAGACTGTCATTTGTTGTATACCTTGAAGATGACTGAGCCCCTGGATGCTCAGAAAGATCCTTTTGTCACTATCAAATAATACCTGAGTTTGGAAGATCCTACCTTCCCTATTTTCAGGCTTCATCCTACTATTGGTATTTTAGCAAACTCTGTTCTTATGTGCAGGAATACTGTGAAGTATTCAGTTCACGTTTGTGTCAGCACAGTTATTCTAAGGGCTGAGAGAATAAAAAGGGAGACCTTTAATTTAAAACTTTCTCAACAGTGGGTCAAAAAAGATAGCAGGTTAGAGCAGGAACGTGTGTTAGGAGTGTTACTTTCGAGTAGCAAGCGCACTATCAAAGTTGTCCACCCTGCCAGGTAGAAGATTGACATGACAGTTAGAGGCACGTATTAATTAGCTGAAATCAGAGCGCTTATTCTTATGCAAATTACATATTGTAAGCACAAGAAACAAACTCTGACTAACATCTGTCATATAACACCTACAAAAGATTTCTGCTTTCGTGTCTCAAGGCTGTCTTGGGTTAGCCATAAATCGTATTTTGACAGGGTTTAATAAAATACAAATTATGGAACTAGTGAGTCATTCTCAGTATTTCCATCAAACAAATTTAAATGGATGTACATTTTAGCTGAGCTGTAAACAGATTAAATTGCAAATCTAATCCTCTGAACTTTTGTAGCTTTACAGATTTTGAAGGAATACGATCTTTCATTCAGAATCCATTGCTAAAGTAATACTGAGCATGACTGTGTAACGTATTTGTTAGGAGACAGGATTAGAAGGATTTACCCAGCATTATATCAGATACCATGTGTGATTTAGATATGTGTACATAAGCAGTTTTTTTGTTACGTTTATTCACCAGCAAAGTGCTATAAAAAAAATGGAGTCCTGGAGTTCTTCAACCTCTTTGCAGTGTGGCATTAGGCTCAGGTACCTCCTGCTGAACTGCAGGTCCAAGGTATCTGAGCCAGGAGCTCTAGCACTCATGGTGCCTCCCTCAGACTTGGCTTGCCCATGGCAGGTTGCTGCTTCAGAGAGAGATAACTGCTGCCTGCCTGGCCCTCCGTCTCCCTGCTGTCCACGTTTTTAAAGGGAAGCCTTAGAGCAAGGACACTCCACAGTTTTGGAACCTCGTCTAAATGCTTTATTCTTGGCTGAATAAAAATTCTATCTATCTCACAGAATTGATTTTGCTGTCAAAGGCGTGATCAAATTTTTTGCAGCAAAATATTAGGGAAATAAAATGTGAAACCTTGAGGGGAAAAGAAAAAGAAAGTTCATATCTCCTTGTCAAACATTTTGATGAAAAACCTCTAAAAGGAAACTTTTTTTTTCAAAAAGAATTGTTTGCTTCTGAGAGGGTCTGCTGAATGAATCTTATCTTGGCCTTCTGTCTTTTCTTTATGCTTAGGCTTTTTTGGGATACCTAGTACATACCGCCAATGCGGTTTAAGTGCAAAAGAAATAAGAGGGGCAAAAACAAGGATAATTCAACTAAATGGCCTATAAATATTACTTATATCAGAAATTTCCTTAGTACCATAAATAGTCTTCTGAAAACTGCAGAAGAGCACAGAGTCAAATACCTTAATATATCTATGTACACATATAGTTGTAAATATGAATGATGTTAAATGACTTCTGTTCTTCTTCACTTACTATAGGCTATAGCCTAATCTTTGAGGGTTAACCTGATTGCCTTTATATAAAGAGAGTTTTCAGTCAACTTTTTCTGGATATGTGCAAAACTGAATAAGCAGTCAGTATAATGCCTTTATCTTTAAAGTCAAAGACTGAGTGATATACATGATTTATCACTTATTTCTGGAAATAAGGAGTATATCTAGGATATAGTTTACATGTACTCCAGTACTCAGCCTGACCACTCTGAACAGGAAATGGGCTTTATTTCACAAATCCAACATGGGAAGGAATTTCTGTTTTACCACCTATGAGTAAATAACAGGCTCTTTTTTTTTTTTTCTTTTTTTTTGACAAATTCAGACCAGGCCTGGAATGAGTGAAGTATTGCAGAAAGAAAATCTGTGCTTGTTCTTAAGAGAGAAAAAAATATGGCTCTAAAGCTATTACTTATATTTTGGGCCTTGCTGCCATTGTATTTATTTTCTTTTTACAGCAGAGAGAAAAATAATAAAACTGTATTAGAAAAAGCTGTCGAAGAACATAAGTATGCTGCTTTGGGATAAATGAGTAATAGCCACATAACTGTCATCACACAATCGCTTTTAGACCTTCTTTCATGGCATACAGCTGTGGTTTTGGGCAATGCAATTAATTAGAGGGTGAAATCAAAGCCATGCATCTTTCTTCTCTTGTGCGATCTCTGTTCTCTGTCTTTATGTGGCTATTGTGCCCTTCTAAGCATATTAGATGTAATTAAACTGCGTCTTTCCAAGCAGTGTTCCCATATTCCTCTCTTTGTACCAAATAATACACGAACAAAGGAAAATACATTAATAAGTAAAAGGAATTAGTGTCACTTATAGATAAGAGGAAAGAAGTCCTTAAGGAACAGCTGCTCTGCATGGTCTACAGTGCAGCCACTAAAAGTTTTGGAGTTCTAGGAAAAGAGAGATGTAGTCAGACAACTCCCTGTTATTTGGGAGAAGATTAAATGAAGGGGTGTGAAGTCCAAAATAGCTTATTTTAGATCCATACAAATGTGAAAATATTGATAGTTCTAATGTTTATATTTAAAAAAATCAATACACAAATCTATTTTTTTTCTGTTATAGTCTTCTTTATGATAGTGTGGTTTTATTGAATTCAGAGACTTAATTGATTCTTACAAGTCTGAAGCTAAATTGTACACTTGATATTCTAACTCTAAAATAACCTTCTGCATATTCTATGAACATGACCAATAAGAGTGAAAATTATTATTCCAGGAACAGGATGATCAAAGGATAATTAATGATGTATCTGGATGTATCTGCTGATCCACATTTCACTGCAAATACAAAAAGAGCCCTGAAAAAGGCCGATCGACAAAAGGCAGATCTTCTAGAAATATGTGCCCCATGGTCACATTGATTTCGATTTTCCCAGCTTCTGCAGACACCCAACTATACATTTATGTTTGGACCAGAACTCTGTATGGAGAAAAGAAAATTAATGCAAGCCTAATATTCTCTTTGCATTTCTCAACATACTACTTGGATAAATGATTGGTAAAGATTGTGCCCATTACAAGTTCTCCCTCTCCTTTCTAGTAGAAGAAAGTGATCTGTAAGAAAGAAATATATTTCCAAAGAAAAATTATTTCAGTCACAAAATAATTAATTCTGCATTCAGCGTTACTAGAAGTATTAGATTATGTGTCGCCAGGAATAGCAGAGAACCCAATTTCTTTGAGAGCAGTATTAGCATCCATTAAATAACTTCCATTCCTCAGATAATAAGTTTGTGATAGTCTTACATCTAGCCACAGAAAGATTTCTCAAAAGGCTTGTAAGAGTCTTTCCACCAGTATATAAAACCATTGTTATCATGGAATCATGAGTTCATTCTCATAACCTTATAACCTTATAATTTCTTATAAACCCCTGTTTGATGCACTGGCCACAAAGAGAAGTATCTCCATTTCTTGCAGAGATATATTTTCACTTTGTAAACAACATGATCTTAGTGAGGCAGAAACCCTTGAACTCCTCTGTATTACATCACGACAGAGTTCCTTTTGTTCCGTTAGAGAGAGTGATGCATTGCATCCTAAAATAGAACAGAATTGTGCCTCCAAATATCTCTTTTTCTCCAATAAATATAAAGAGGGCCTCAACGAATAGCTAAAATGTAGACATCTGTGTAGCAAACAATTAAATTTACACGAAATGAAATTCCACCCTAAGGGTTTATAATTAAAGTGCAATTATATTCCTAAATTACATGGTCAGGATCCCACCCACTCTCTTTAAACTACTATTGTTGCTATTATTTATTTGCAGCGAGCCAGAACACACGGATTTGGATCAAGGTTGATATCTCATTGTACTTAGGCTTATACAAACACTGTCTCAAACCTTAAGCCTTTCAGTTTAATTTAAGGCAGAATATGAATGAGTAGAACACATAAAAAGGGGAAGTGAAGAAGTACAATAGCAATATCATGTGACTACATACATTAGAGATGAAATTACGTACTCAAGCAAAAGTTGTCATTTATTTTCTCCTCAATGAATCATAGGAATCTTTAGATTAGGGTCTTATAGAGTCTCATGTCCCAAATTTCCTTGTGACATCATAGAAAAATTAGTTCAAGCAGGTTTCAGAGAAAGAAGACATAAACTTTACCCAGGGGTAAAGAGATTACAATGGAGGTAAAAGTATTAACGAAGAATAACACAAATCACATATCAAAAAAAAAATCCAAAAATATATGAAGCAAAATTGTTTCAGAGCAGAATCCTTCTGTTCTTTTTCTCTGTTTGTTTGTTTGTTTATTTTTCCCACTCATAATCTTAGATTATAAAAAATAATATTTGGAATTATACCTCTCTTTGTCATGATGTGTCAAAATTATTCAGCCTACATTTGCTACAGCAAGACTACCTCTGATAACCAAAGCTATCTAGATTAAAGCTAGCTAGTTTTGCTGTAACTGCAAATTGTTCTGATCTACCCGGTGGGCAGATTTGAATAGATGGGTTGCTAAAATAGATCCCAACTGGATGAGGAGAGAGAAAGGTGAAGAGGTTCAGGCTTGATGAAATATTCCTTACTGTCTGTTCTTATAATGCCAATTTCAATTTTTAAAGTATGAATGGAAACAATAAAAAAAAAGGAACAAGAAAACAGACTTCCAAATAGGAATGGATGAAAGCAAAACATACTACAGAAAAAAACAGGAGGCCCCCAAGCAACCTTATGGGTATGCTGTGAAAAAAACTATCAGAAAATATGTGCTAGCATATGGAGAGGTGATTGATAAAACCTCTCAAACACAAAATCTGTAAAGGGTAAGATACCAAAATCTGCTGGAAGAAACTGGTGAGATGCAGACACAGACTATGTTTGGAAAAGCACCGGATGTACCTTACAAGCTTCCAAAACCTTTTAAGCAATGAACTCATGTGCATTCCTTTCCCTTTTTTTCCCCTTTTTCTCCAAAGGATGATTTGTTTCCAAGCATTAGCAAAGTGTGCAAATGTATTATATGCATGCAAAGACATTGCTAAGCATTGCACATGAAGAAGTCTGTCATCTATTATATTTCAAGCAATTACTTTGATATCATCTTTCTTTTGTTTACAGTAAACTACCTTGAACAAGGATGTCCCTCAGGAAAAGGATTTGGGGAGGGGAGAGAACATAGGAAGAAAGGCTCTAAAATCTATATTCGGCTTGAAGCTTTTTCTAAGAAAGAAAAAAAAAATGAATCATTCAGAGGTTACAGTGCAACAAAAGAAATCTTGTTTTCTCGCCAAAAAAATAAAAAAGGTTTGTTATAGCCATGACAGGAAGCAGGAGAAAAAGAGGTGGGATCTAAAGGATTTTCAGAATTTGAAAAGAAGTCTAAGTAGCTTTGCTTAGTACATAGGGCTTTTTTTCCTTGGTGATTTTATTTTCCTTGGGTAGCTGATAATATAATAATTGGTTCCATGTTCAAATGTTCAACAGTACTTTGGCTTTAGCTTCAGTTCTTGAATGAGAAGAAAAGGAATGTAGTTCACAGTCACGCTTTTCCTTTTTTTTTTTTTTTTTTTTTTTTTTTTTCTTTTTGTAACTGTCTGAAGAATGAAAGCATGATTCATTTCATAACAAGGAAATGATGCTGCCGCTACATGTAGAGCAGGGGTTTTTGCACTTAATTTGCTTGCGCACCACCACGAGCAGTGGCAGGAAGCGTGCTTGCAGCTGGGAGAACCAGGATGCCCACGCCCTGCTCCAGTAGCCGAGGTGCTGGGAGACAACCCCGCTGAGGCCTGCTGGACATGGAATTGATGGTCACATCAGCTGCAGGTGGGTGAGAAGGACACAACAAGACCCTTAGGAAGGGCACAGAGCAGTCCCAAAGCAGAGGGATGGAGAGAAGGCAGTCACCTGGAGCTGGGGAAAGGAGGAGTAGCGGTGGCAGTAGCTGCTGACAGCACTGTGCTCCCCAGCACTCTGGATTGTGCCTCTGCTCTGTGATCACCTCTGGCATCTGTGTAGGTTAGGCCACAGGGAGCTACCAAGTTCAGTGCAAAGATAGATGAATAAAGCTGCAGGATCCAGCTGGAACCAACCTGGCCCCTGATAAGTACCAGGAGACCCATTGCAGGTTGTGTGACAGCAGTATGGTTCTCTGCCTGCTGTCCAATGAGCTCCTCCAGACATCTGCAGACATAGCAGTGGCCTCCAAAAACCAGGAGGAAACTTTCAGCTTTCTGGGATTTCATTTGTTGGTATTTAGCCTTAAAATAATCTCTACAGACCATCACAGTTTCAGAAACCATTGCCCTTAACAAGACAGGGGAAAGCCCATCAGCTATGCTGATGCCTCTAAGACACTGTTAGTGCTACTGCTTGAACATGAATGGAAAGATACTCTACTCCAGCAAGGTTTTAAAATCAATATCTAAAACTACAAAACAGGGTCTGATTCTGCAGCTATTACACACATGAATATATCCAAATATATATGAATATTTGGCCATCCAATCACCCACAGTATAATGATGCTACCCTATTGGATCCATCTAACCCAAACATGCCAAGTGATAAATCAGGATCATGACTAATCATAAGACTATCTGTATGTCGGTGGTAATTCTGGAGAGACAAAACGGAAGGATGTGACCAGAGACCCAGGGCTTGCTGCTCTTTTTATGTACTGAAAGATCCTGAAAAGCCAGAATCAGATTTGTAAAGTCCAGCCCATCTGTAATCATGGCCTAGAAAAAAAAAAAAAAAATGCTTAGGAAACTGGAAAACATATTTCTTTGTTTAATGTAAACGTCTGGGTGTGTGAATAGAAACCGATATCTAAAGAGTCGTATAGGAAGTTCTTGCAACCAAAAAACAGCCATCTCACTGAAACAGGTTTTTAAAACCCTTTAAAATTTCTAGTTGGTATTGAGAAGTTTGTCTTTATATAGCGCTGTCAAAGTCATTTTACATTACCTTTTTTTGTCTCTCTAGTCATAGAGAATACTGTCTTAATGCACTTTCTTACCTTAATTATGAAATCACAATTTAGGAAACAATATTCTTTGTTCTTTGCAGTTCTGCCTTACGAGGAATGCAGAGTGCTATAGTATATTTGTTTAAGTACAGTGCTTACACTAGACTCTAGCTCACACGTGACACACTAACTCAGTTTTCATCGCCTCTGGCTCTTTTTTTTTCTTCTTTACCTTGCTTCTGAAGCTCCATGAATGGAGATTAGAAGTCTTTATCAAAAATACATTGAGTATGAGGCTGATTTTAATGCAGTTACTCAATGCCCAAAGGAGGCCATTCCGTCAACCAAGTTTAGCCTTGCAGGGCTGGAGGGACCTGTAGGAGGTTCTGAAGTGGCCCTGCAGAATAATGGTCAGACATGAAATCTCCACAAGAGGTGAGGAAGGAAGCGCAACCCAGAGAGGAAGCATTTGAGAGGACAGAAAAATGTCTTTAGAGGGACTGTCAAGTGGATCTGTAGCTCTGAACAGGATCCTGAAACGACTGAAAAATCTCAGACATCAGCAAAGGCAGGAATGAAAGCCTCTTTCAAACATGCAAGAGGTGTATATGCCAGCTCAGGAGGGAGGCAGAAGCTCAGTGAGATAATGAAATCATGCTCAGGAACATCTTACAGGGGAACACCCTCCACTGCAGCTACACTTTAGGGCAAGAACCTCCTTTCCTGCATTTCAGTATCAAACAAACAATAAAGATTCAACATTCCCCCAGGTCCCTTTAGAGAGCACTAAACAACCCTTTAGAGAGCACTAAACAAAATAGGCAGGTGGAGTCTTTTGAGCTAATGACAGACCAAAATCACCAACTAGCAACAGGTAGGGCCTAATAGATGCCTGCAGATGCCTAATTAACATTCATAAAGCACTTGAATCCTTCAGATGAAAGTCAGTATATAGTATAAATGCAAATTATTGTTATTATGAGTAGTGACTCCTTCAGAAAACTATTCTGACTACTCTAGAAAAAGCATTTTATTATTCTCTTTTTTTTTTTCTTTCTTTTTTTTCTGGAAGAGAATTGAGTAAAGAGCAATTCAGAATGCGACTCAGAATTTTTCCCTACACATTAATTTTTGCCATCCTGTGTAAATAGTAATGACCTCTTGTTAAAAGGAGTTCAGGGATCTCAAGAGCTAGGATTTCTAACAAAATGTAAAATTCCTGTTAAAACTGACAGAAAATTGGACGAGTAACATTCATCAATGTGTTTGAATTTCTAAAGTGGGCTATTCAATAGTGCCATGGAGCTGCTAAAAGCATTCTATGTCCTTTCCTTGTCCCTGACCCTTAAACTGCTTTGCATCTGGATATTTAAATATTTTGCACAGCTGTGTCTTGCAGACTGCCTTTTCCATCTGTTTGTTTGTTTTCCCGGTTTTATTTTTCAGGCTGCTATTTTGTATAAGCAAAATTATCCTTTTATATCTCCTCTGCCTCTCTTGTTTCTTCTCGATACTATAAACTACAGCATCTGTGGTACTTCTCCCAGTATAGATTTATATGCTACTAGGTAGTGTGGGATAAAGATAAGAAGCTTCAATGGAATATGAGACTGATGCCCTAGTCTTAAGTATAAATCCCCAAAGCTTTTTGTTGAAATTCTCTGCAGAATATCTGCTTGGTATATAAATGACTTCTGTTGATTTTAAAAATATATTTATCACAAGCCAACAGGAAAACGAAAGGTATAACACTGTCCAACAGATGGAATGAAAATTATTCTTTTTATTAGCAAGAGTGCCTTTTTTTTTTTTTTTTTTGTCAGATAATCTGAATATTCTGGCATTAAAGCTTCCTAAAAACTGGGTGTACAATCCAAGAAAAGCAGTAGTTAAAATTTTATGTTTTAAACCATTTCTGTCTTTGGGTTGCATGTTTACAGAATGAAAGGATGTGTCCTGACCTTTTTATCTGTGAAGGATGGGAAACAACTTCAGATTCAGAGGTTTATCCATTATATCCTAGGAACAAATTGGGCCAAGTTTTCAAGTTCTATATCCCAGTTATTTTTGGATTATTGAGCTTTACTTATTCTGAAACTTTTCATAAAGGAAGCGAAAAATTAATTCCCCTGCTTAGCTATATAATTAAATATGAGCTCAGTTTTCAGCGCACACAGATGTTCCTTGCTTAGGAGGGATGGTATGAAAAAAAAAAAATCAAGAATATTTTGATGTGTTAGATTCTAAGACTCTGATAATGGCTCGTGAATGCAATTGATGGATGACTCTGTTTTGTCAGTACCATGGTATTCTTAACAGACATCAAAAATAGATATAATGGAACAAAAGATAATGGCTACATACTGAAAAGCTGTGATGTTTAAATACCCTACAGCTCTCAAATTCATTAATGAACCCTACTCGTCTGTTCCCTGTGGGTGGTATCCTGTACAGAGCCCGAGCTGTGTGAGACAAATTGCAAGATCAGAATCTTACCTGGTTAAAGAAATCTCTCAGGTTACCTTAACATTTCATTTGTCAGGTTTTATAATAGCTACTATATCCTGTTGAATTATTGTGAAATATTAAGAGCAAGACTACATACCCAACTAAACTGAAGATTAGGAAACTGGAGTCTAATTCTAAGTGACCTTGGGGAGAGGGAGGGAAAGGAAGGTAATCCGAAGCAACGATGAAGATTTGGCATTATGAACTATGATCTTTGACACAGTCTGCTGTCAATTCACAGGTGATGCATAGCACTTTTAGTGCTCATTTGCTCCAACAAAATCTTTTAACTGCAGAGGGGAGCTGGGTGAGACTCACAGGGCAATCCAAAATCCTCCCAGGAAATTCCCAGTGTTTCTATAAACAATGACAAAACACCTCTGTGAAAGAGAAATCTTGAGGAAAAAAACATCATGCTTTGGATGATTGCGTAAATTTTGGAGTATCCAACTCATATCTTCTTTAGTTAGTCCTAGACTCAGGGACTTTAGAGGAAACATCACTAAATTGATAGATTCTATGATTCTATGATTCTATGATCTTCATCTCCTGCTTATCACATATGCCTAACGTTTCCCCAAATTACCCCCCAAACGGAGCTTAACAACTTATGTTTGATGGAAGGACATGATTTTATACACGGCACCGTTCATCCGTCTCTCCCATGTCAATAGTGTATCCTACTGCATACTAATTTTAATTGGGGTATGGCTGTATTAAGAGTTGTTACTAATTTTTTATTACACAGTTGTCCTTAGGAATCCCAGTCATGGACCATTTTGCTCTCAGTGCTCAGAAATGCAACAGGAATTTGTTCCCTGCCTCCCACAGATTACAGTCTAAAATAAGTCTCTTGGGAGCACTTGCATTCTCACAGCATCCCAAAGGCCAAAGCCTGGTTATAAAAGTACTAAAAGATTACTATTGCTAATATTAATTAAATATATGTGTAAGATTCATAATATTTTTTGTAGAAGGCTTACTGAAATGAAGAGCTAGCACTTTCTAATCCATTCCGGTTTTAGCCTCTGGTTAAAGAGGGAAATCAGTGAAATGGGATAAACTCTCTGACCAGCCCAAAGGACTGAGACATCTGAAAAATGTTGTATTCCCATTTTAGCACGTGTCAATACCATTCCTACGTATGACTTTTTCAATATATATCTGATATATTTATAAAGTCATCTTAAGTCATCTTAAAACGTACTAATTTCTGTACCCATAATAATGGGACACTGAGAATGTACATGTTTTATTACTTGATGTCTTATTTCCACAAAGCTAAAACTTGTTTTTAGAACTCCTGTTCAAAAAGTCAAAGCTACATGATGCAGAAGGCTGATGCTACAAAAACTCATCTAACCAGTTCAAATTTGTTCAAAAATAGTTGAAGGGTTAGCTTCATACCAGAAGGCTTTATACCAGAGTAGCTATTGCTCATCTTCACCATTCTAACTTAATACCAGAGCTGGTATCATTTGTTCACCTACCTCTGGACCTCTGGTAAAAAAAAAAAAAAAAAGATACAATGCCAAAATACAACATGCACTGGCTAAGGTGACACTAATACAGTCATCTATCCACAGCTGAGCAGGATCATTTTAATTTATGGAAGAGTTCTTTTTTTTACTCATCACTAAGAAATATAATATTAGTGATAGTAGAACTGCAGAATAGCTTCTCTAAAAGGCGGCTATATTATCTGTCTCTTTATATCTCGTGACACATCATCTTTTTGTCCCAATCAGTATCGATATGATCAGTATCACCACATGGTGAAATCCTCCTTTCCTCAACTGAAATGAACTTTCCTTCAAGTCTCAATGAAGCAGTTAGTATTCTCCACCCAAACGACCACTGCACGCACTTAACCTCAAACTGAAAAAGGAAATCGTTTGGTATGGGGGTAGTTTTTCACTTCCCCCACCCTAATACCACATGGGAAATGTGCTTGGTGGGTAGAGCTAAAACACACTCCGCTAATCCCACAGTTGCTCTAGCAGCCAAAACATCCTACGGTGTGTTTACACCATGTCCTCCTGATTAACAGTGTCCGGGGTGAGGCTCTGTGGCTGGCTTTATTTTCCACATTATGCGCTTATCTCTGTGTCATTTTCACAGAATTATGCAAAAAGCTTTCCAGTTTTTACATACTTTTTTGGAAAGAACTGCCTTTACCTACAACAAAAAAACAGTTTTGTTTCTTAACAGCACTGAGGATAAGCCAAAATGCACTAATTTCTCCTCACTTGTAAAACATTTAACATATCGCTACCCACACCCTGTAATTTCAATGCTCCTAGGATTTATATTTCAAAAGCATAATTGAAACTCCTTGGCAAGGGCCCTCTGACTTCCAGTCAAAATGGTTATAGAAGAAAAATTCTCTGTCTTAATGTAAAAGAAATCCTGCCTAAATTAAAGGCAGTTGATATTAGCTCTTTTTCCCCTATAATAATATCTACCATTAAGATGACAGCTAAAATATAAGGTTTTTTTGCATTTCAAGGGGCTAGGAGAGGAAAAAGGGTTGGTGGGGCTATTTTAGTGATGCCAAGTTGAACTCATAATATATTTAGTCAAAACATCCATTTGCTCATCTACATAGGGGAATATATTTTTAATTTAGAATTCATTCAATAGTTCACACCATAACACTTCATATCATAATAATCCAATGCCTCCTCTAGCACAGGAAGGAAGTTGCAGTTGTCCATGTGGAGTGTGCTATACTGCAACAATAGTTTTATTAAGATTTCAAAATAATTTAGACTGAATAAGTTCAGCTGTTCTCCTTGCTATTTTCCAGAAAACTGCTTTTTGTGTGTGTGTGTGTGTTCTATACAAGAAGTAGGTAACAAACAGACAAATAGCTCTGGAGAAAAACAAGTCTCCAAATCATATCAATGCAGAGGACACCCAGTGTCATATTCACTGCATATATCCACACCATGTCAGTGAGGAGTTGCGTGAAGAGACATGAAAATAAATTTTAGCAAAATGGATTGGATGACAGCAGGAAAGGATGAATGTTCTGAGGAACCATCAAATGCCATAACTCTTTTTTTTTTTTTTTTTTTTGTGATTCTTACCTTGTCTTTCTCTGTAGGAGTCCAAGAAAGAAACTCTCAGCAACCCTGTTCTCCCTCTGCTTCAATATGCAGTTATTGCACTAAATGACAACAGTGCAGCCCTACTCTGTTGGTGGATGTCTCTAATAACATCTGACCTCTGGTTATCCCCATTTCATGCTATACGGACAACAAAATGTTTGGATTTCTCTTGCTGCGTATTTTGTTTTCTACATGTTTCAACGGTTGATAGAGAGAAAAAGGTTTACTATTTTCTGTACATCATTTGTTGTTCAGTTCCATTGGCCATAGGCCTGAGACTGATGGTGGGCCTATAATACAAGATCAAAATGAGAGGCCAGCTGTGATTGCCATTAAGATTTTTTTTTATGCTTTTCTTGTTTGTGAAGTCTTTTCTGTAGTTGAGCTCTAAGATGCTTAGGATAGGCAAACTCTTAACCCATCTAAGATCCTTATTTGTTATAGATTCTGTATAATGTTCAACAAAAGCAGCTGTAATCTCTTTAGTACAAATAAAAACATATAAATGAATCATAGTAACCTAGGGCTGGAAGAGACTTCAAAGATGAAGTAGTCTATCTGCTTGCTTGGAGGAAAAACTAAATGTGCTATATGATCCATGGCAAGTTTGTCTAGCCCATTCCTAAAATGGAATGGATTTCTCTTTTCAGGAGAAATTTTGGGTTCTTTGGTTACTTTGTGAAGCTTGTATCACTGCTTAACTCTTCTTATATTTAGAAAGTTTGTCCAACATCCAGATGAAGAGCTGAAGCAAGGGGAAACCTTAATTATTATAAAATGTTGGCTTTGGTTTTTTTTTGTCAAGCATGTACAAATGACAGTGATGCACATGCAATAGGTAAAGGAAAAGGAGACCTAAGTCTCACTAGAATAACTTTAGAGAAAGAAAACATTATGCCTGCACCAGCATTCTGCTGTCAATATCCACTTTAATACGTGGCTATCAAATACTGAACTGCATAGAAAATGCTGTTAAGTGGTTCAAAAGTAAAAATATAGGAAATCTATGTTCATCAGGAACCCAATAAAAGATTATCACTATTGCATCTCTTCTCTCTCCCCACAGTTTGCACCCATAAAGTATTTCTTTGTTTCCCGAGAACAATGATATCTATATTATTTTCACAGTAAAGAAAATATTTTATTTCATCAATATAGATAGTAGGTCCTAGTCCATGATTTCACTGTACATTTCTTAGAATTGTAATTAATCATCATCATGCTGTATGATCATCATGCTGTAATGATTTTTTTTTCTTCGTTTTTATATGCGTGTACATTTGAAAGCCACTCTGTGAAATAATTTACTGTGGAATAACTTTTTGCTTTTCTTCCTTGGAGTTCACTCAACATAAACATTAATGATGTATAGATACAGTTTGGAGGATATTGCATGTTATGTTAAGGTTAGGAAAAACCAACATTGTGTGCTGTGTGCTGTGACAGGCAAAGCAAAGTCTATGTTGGGACAGATAGATAGCATGCAGACAGAACTGGGATAGCTCTAATATCCTTATATTCTGTTTTGTTCCCATATTCATGGCAGAAACTGCTTTTCTTTTTCTTTTCTTTTCTTTTCTTTTCTTTTCTTTTCTTTTCTTTTCTTTTCTTTTCTTTTCTTTTCTTTTCTTTTCTTTCCTTTCCTTTCCTT
>VZSV01000237.1:398210-411863 GCA_013398735.1 Nothocercus julius | reverse complement strand
TAACATTCACTCTGCATAGGCCAATGAACTCACAATATTTGTGATAAGTTCTTAGGGAACTGAAGCTGAAAATACCAGCAACGTCTCCCTCTGTGGCATATATCTACTGAAATTTAAATAGATGTTGATTTGTGCTGACATTCCAGTGTTGTAATGACTAATACTTCTCCAGAAGTATCATCTCTGACTATAGTAAAAGCTTCTACATACTCCAACAGTAAAATTTAACGACTCTTTTGAATAAGGAACCTTCCCTGGCCCTATCATTTTCGTATAAAAGGATGCTGTAAAACAAACACATTAGGGAAAAAATCATTTCAATTGGTATTCTTATTTGATTCTTCCCTCTAAACAAAACAGCTATAGCTGTTGATAGACTGTAATGTTTCATCTGTAGTAAAAGAACAAGTGAAAAATTCAAAGTGTTTTTCTTTTTTTTTTTTTTTCTTTTTCTTTTTTTAACTGGAAAAGTTAGGTCTTATCGTGGCAGAACAAAAAATTGTAAATTAAATTCCAGTGCTCAGCAACTGAAGTTTAACACCTTGGAAATGAATTTTGGGCTTTAGTGTGTTTTTTTCATTTTCTCAGAAGAAACACAGGATCATCTGGAAAATATTCCAGCCTTTGATCCGTTTTGCATCAATTTTAGACTTACTTTAACAGCTTTAAGAGTGGAATTCCTTATTTCCAGCCTCCCCTGTTATCAGGACAACATAGAGGGTTCTGTTTACTGGGAGACAAATGATTTGCAGATGACAGTCAAAAAGGAATTTGTAAAGTCTCTGTTCAAAGCCGTGATTCACTTAGCTTAAAGAAATCTCCAAGCTGCCGTTTCCTATATTTTCAAGAATGCCTAAAAATTGAAGGTTCCACACTGAAGCTGCTTTCCTATCCTTCTACAATAGGTTCAAAATATCCCTGGCCTTTGAATCTATTGTATATATGATTTCATATACAGTGAATACATACAGTTTAAAACAAATTCACATGCAACGCCAGAGAGTTTTACTTCAGAGCTTTAAGGATGTTTCCCTTCAAATACCACCTAGAGAAAACTTCTATTTTTCATCCCTTTAAACTTCTCTCAAAGAATATAGTCAGTTATAAATTAATACTTAGCTGCTCTAATACTCATTTGAGTCTGTTTTTGCATGGGCTGCTATTTGCAGATCTTGCTTGCTTTGAATAGTCTTCATTTACAACAGAATTTTAGCTGAAGTGAGTGGAACTTCTTACATAAGATACTACTTGACATGAGCAATGGGTAACACAGTCAGGCTCTTTGTAGGTACTGCAGGATGTGATTTTTCTCTTGCAGCAATAGCGTGCTTCAAAAGAAAGGACAAGAAAGGCATTTCTTTTGAGCACCAATGCTTTTGTAGCCACACGCTGAAGTCTGAAGTCCCACATCAGTATATACATCCTCCTTCCACTGTCGACTTATTCTTCAGCTTTGCATTCTTTTGTCAAACTTCTGTGACATTCATATTTGTGAGTACAGATTTCCTCTGAATCATATTTGGGAGCATTCCGTGGCAAAATAAACTGACCCAGCTTATTTTTAGTGTGAAATGGCACAACTTCATACATGTAAATAGACTACAGCTACCTGACATTACACCCCCAAAATCCTTGCTATGATGTTGAAAGAGTGTTGTTCTGTGCAGCCTGTACATTCCAGCATATGGGGCAGCAGCACGATTCCAAGCTTGCCAATCTTGAAGGTATTTTGTATCCTGAAACTTGTATTAAAGAGCCACAGCACAGAAGTTTTGTTTGTTTGTTTGTTTGTGTGTTTGTTTTTTCAGTAGTGTCTCCTCATTTGGGATCATTTGTGCTCGATGGGTATTGAACACAAAGAAGGATAAAGCTCTGAGGAAGTTTCCTAAGCTAACAGCCATAGTGGTAGTCGGAGATCATCACTGTCCCCAAACTCAAAAGAGCAGAGCCTGGTGCTTCTACAAACTGCACCTGTCTTCAGAAAAGATCAAAAGATTGGGCATTACTTCCGTCTCTTCTCGTCTCATATGTTTGACCTAAGGAACCAAGGAGGCATCACTGGCTTTGATGACAGCATGCCATAAGACCCCAGAAAGGACAACTACCATGTATTTAACAAAAGGAGCATCCTTATAAACCAGCCAAACCTTTACAATATCCTCCTCTTCTTTCCCAGTAGCAACAGACATCATTTGTCACCTACATTTCAAAGTACAAGGTTGTTCTATGTTTTTTTTACTATGGATAAGCATCAGGATTTTATGCATGCAGTTGTCTTAGAAACGAGTTTTTCAGTGTGCACTGGAAGCCTGGAGGGATGGCCTCCAGGTTTGCCCTAGAAGTAGGAGCACCGTTTCCAGAGGCACTTGCTCCTAGCTTGCAGGACTGAGGAGGTGCAGTAGCAAGCCTGGCACCCAGCCAAATAGATGTGTGACAGTTTCTAGCACACAGCAGAGGGATGCAGTGTGAATGAAACCTGGTTTGCTTTATGAGCCTCCAGGGCAAGAGGCCTTTAGAGTCTGACTGTACAACTCTTTATTGATACAACAACTCGGCAGTCCTTATAAACTCACTGAGGTCTGCTGGGGCCTCTTTGAGTGTTATTCAGCCCTTTTTAGCAGTGCAAGTGAGAAGCTGAACAACATGCTTGGGTCCAGCCTTTGATTTTATTCATCTCGCTGTGTAAATCAGCTTTAGCAAGTATTAGAAAATGAAATGTCTAGGAGAGGCGCTTTGATTGCCACAGTATTTTGCAGATTATGACAAGTCGACACATAACCTTACGAAATGTAAGTGTTCCAGGACAATCAAATGCACTTCCCTTGCACAATTTGAGAAAAGTTCAGCTCCAAAGCATGACAGGAAAACTTGGTTGCTCAATATTGTTGTTTCCATTTTAACTCAAACCGAATAAACAGATCCAAATGAAGCTGGCTTTAGGACAAGAGATTTCCTGCATTTTGCATGAATACTCAGGTGATATATACAGCTCTGTAATGAAATGAAACCTGGCCAATTACTTCAGACTATGGCATTCATTGTTCCCTCTGACACAGAAGGAAAAAGATTCCCAGAGCTACGCCTTCCAAAGTCTCATTTCATTCTCTTCATACAGGTGCAGAGACACTCTGTATAGCACTAACTCCCAAGCCTGAATAGTGTCTTCAAAGATGTAGCAATATGGAGTCATTACACTATGACAACAGAATGGATCAGATAATATCACAGAACTACTTAATGCTATACATTGTTGGAAAATTACGCTGTTTCTAAGCAACAAAAGGGTCTTTATTTTTCTAGAAAAACATATCTTTTCTTAGCATTTGATATTAAAAATTGTGCCCTATAACTTACTCAAAGATAAAATTATGTACTCTAATAAAATAATGTCCTCTATGTCATAATTCTAATAGACATGATAGTCCATGGGCGTCAATATAATAATTTCCCCAGTCTTTCAGAAATATCTGCCATCCTTAGCAATTACAAATAAAAGCCTAACACGGATAATTCAGGCTACACTGGAATAGAGTCAGACAAACAGTCACTGACCGGCAGGCATAATGCTATACTCAGGAATCATTTCAGTTGTGCTTCTCTGCCTACATTGCAAAATGATTCTGCAAAGATTGAAATGTAATTCTCAGAGAAAAATTCCTAGTGTGGTCCACAGAAGAATTGAATAAATATGCTCATATTCTACTAATTTTCAGTTAAACTTAGTATAAGTGATGTACAGCAGCTAAATCATCCCTATACTCTGAAAGGAAACCGTTCTCATTGCAATGCTTGCATCAAATACTATTGTGTCAAAATATCTAAATGTTAAATTACTGTCAGCTAACAATCTCTGTTTCTCTGTTTTAATTGTATTAAGGTAGCTTGTATTAAGTAGCTTAAAACATCAAATCTTTTTGACAGAAGCATAGAAAGAAGGAGATAAGCAGAAACCCAGATACAGTGCAAGGTGGCAATCTGAAAGATTTCTCTCAATTTAGTAGCTGCAGCTAAGTCCTTAATGCTTTTAATCTGCCGCCTTTTCACTTGAGTTTCATGTGTTACAAATCAATGCTATAAGTTATGCCTATAATATGGTATGGCTTCTGCAAGTCAGTCAGAAAAATAATTATAATTTAAGGTTATAATTCAGCATTTATTTATTATCAAATTCTACATGTATTACCATATATATATATATATATATATATATTCTCTCTCTCTAAATTAAACTTTTATTCCAGATAATTATTAAAAAAAAAAAAAAAAAAGCTGAAATTATATTAAAGAAGAAAAGAGGATAGGGGCTAGAAGTGATCAGAGGGGAATACTGTTTCTTTTTTTTTAACTAAAAATAAAGACAAGACTGGATTAGTTCAGGACTCAGTCCTGCGAGTTGCCAGGCTTTCTGGCTTTCTGGTCCCAATTCAGTAAATCACTTAAGCATATGCTTAAGTTTTAAGCACATCATCAATTCCAAAGAAAAGGTCTGACTCACACATGCCTAGTACATGTCTGGGCTACAGCCAGGAAACTCAGGCACTTTCCAATACTGAGACCCCAGTTCCCTAAGTGAACTGAAATTAAGAAGTAGCCTGCACAGGATGCTCCAGCCTCCCACAAACTTCCACTCCGGCGATGTGACCTGGGTATCAGAGCTGGACTCATTGTAATCCACATGTCTCACCATGTGACGTGACCGTCACCAGAACAGTACAGCGCTGGCCACAGTGTTCCTGCCCTTCTGCCTATTATGGGTGAATCATAGTCAATGTTGCTGAAATTCCTACTTATCCAAACAAGTAATAATAGAAGCATTTTAACAGAAAGCACTTTTGAGTCATGTAGGTGGTTTTCTTGTGTGGGAAACTACCCGCTTTGTATCTATGTGATTAGGAAAGTCAGCTTCATTTGCCTCTGGCTGTCTGAAGCAAGCAACAAAAAGCACATTCATTCTCTTATTCCTTCCTCCTCTCAGGAACATGGAAAGAGGGAAAAAAATGTTAACTCTTATGTCGTAGTCAGGTTAAAAGAACTCATTCCCTGTGAGGAAGGCATGACTTCTACCAGTGGGATTTTTTTCCCAGCATTTTGTATTGTCTACCCTGAACTCCCATAGAGCTAGACAAATAAAGTGCTGTACAAATATATTCTGGCTGGTGCACAAAGAAAAATGATGAAATATCATCATTATAGTATTAAATCCCATTGTTATGGTGATGCTCAACATTCTACAAAACACTAATTAGAAGTGGTGCCTGCTCAAAAGGGGTCAGGATCTGAATAGAAGAGGCAACAGCTAGATAGAGATGAGCAGAGAAAGTACAGTAAGACAAGTATTTTTCTCCATATGTGCTGTTGTGGTCTCTGGCAAATTCTGTGGTAGAAATCTTAAAACTGAATCATTTTCAGGGAAGACTTGAAAATAAAAATTATAGCAGCTTCTGGAGAGCTTTACAAAGAAAGCATAAAAAAAACAGCATGGGTGTTTGTCCTAAAGTGTTTCTCAGAAAAATTAATAGACAAGAGACCTGGGCATCTGGGCAGATAGAAAAAAAAAAGGCGGCAGATGATAATTTCTAAGAACAGCATGAAAATGATGTGACTGTTAAAAAAAAAAAAAAAAAAAAAAAAAAAAAAAAAAGGAGGCCAGAATGAGATTTTATTTCAGGTACAACATCAGATCTGAAACCCATGGAGAAATAAGGAGAATGAGGAAAGCAATCCCTCCAACTTGCTGAAGGCCAAAGGAGGATCAGATCTCAAGCAGTGCAGGCTACAAACATCACTGTGGTGGTGATGAAAGGACTTGGCATGAGAGAGGACCTCTAGAGAGCAGTGTAAGCAGCACCTTTGGTGAGGTCAGGGATGGAGAGGAGAGGGGAAAGGCTCTCCCTTGCCTGGGTGCGAGGCAGGCTGCGCACAGGAAGCACTGGCACGCAGGGAAATCTATTCCCATGAGCAGAGGAGCACCCTACCTATTAGAAGAGAGGTATGAAATCTTCGCCAGCCTGCCTCAGCTCTGACACTGTGCTGACAGCTTTGCTTTCCAAATTGCAGCAGGTATTTCAGGCAGACTTTGCCCAGCACCCGAGAGATTTTACTCAAATCAATATGACAAACTGCGACATCTTTCCAGAAGGGAATTTAACAACAGGTTTGCATCAGTTTTGCTGCCAGCCTTTAGGCTGCATTTTCAATCTAAGCACACAGCACAATATCTGTTGAAAGTGCTAAGCTGAAGCTGGTGACATCAGCAGTGACAACGGATGAGAACTACTGCTATGCTGCTCTCAGCAGCCTTAATAGAAAAATGATTAATCATAAGTGCAAGAAAAAGCTGTCATGGTACCTCAGTTGTTTTGTGATTAAATTACACTGACTCTGTCACTTAGTTCTGCACTGATTTCTCTATTTTTAATGTAAACAAAGGAGAGGTAATCATAAGCAACATCTGCATATATGTGTCCAAAGTGTGGATAAAACCTTTCATCAAGCTGAAATATATTTGTTGTTGTACATACTTAGCTCCTGTCGTGTACTAAGAAGAAAATTTATAGTGAAAGATGAAAAAGGAAATCATCTGTGGTAGTTCTGGTCATCTCCTTATTGTCATTTAGACAATAAATATTCATGTCAAGGAAATCTGTTTATATCATTATGTACATAGACCATCTTCCTATATGCATATACAAATACATCTATAGGTAACTGTGTCAGTAAGGATATAGACAGGTAGTTATAAATATTTCAGAGAAATCAACAGGGAGCTTGAGGGCAGGAGTACTATAAGCCTCCAATTCTAAGCAAGCATCAGGGCACAACAGGAATGAACATCCACAAATGCTTCGTAGTCAAATCTGATCAGAAGGCTTTGCTGATAAAATGGTCTCTCATGCCAGTAGAAGCTTTCTGATAAAAAATGTAAAATATAGGTCAATAAAAAGTCAACATTGAAAAAAAAATACACAATTTTCTTTTATT
Organism: Nothocercus julius; assembly: GCA_013398735.1. NCBI lineage: Eukaryota > Metazoa > Chordata > Aves > Tinamiformes > Tinamidae > Nothocercus > Nothocercus julius. The sequence goes on along the minus strand of VZSV01000237.1, from coordinate 404,882 downwards.
TGACTTGCACAAATGTATAGACAGGCCCTGACCATACTGTAAGAAGCATGTATGGAAATATCTTCACAGGTCTAGCAGTCTGGCTTATTCAGCACTGATCTCAGTGAAGCTCCTTTGAAGGCAGCAGCTGAAATGCTGTGCTTTAAAGATTTCACTTTTCAAAACTAGAATATTTCTGTCTCTAAACAGAAAAATTGTTTGTTTTAAATATTTTTTTTACCACAGGACAGTAAAAAAAACAGATTTGGAAATCATTCTTGATCTTTTTTTCTCTAAACCATCCAGAGATGGAGCCTCTCAAGACAGTCTATTCTGTCTTTAGACTCTTCCATAGGATAGTATTTGCTAATGTCCAGACTCCCTCATTTGAGTTTAAATTACTTTTTGTTTGTGCATCTGCCACAAATAGTTTTTCCTCTTTCCCTTTGCTGTAGAGTTTTTCATCCCTGAGGACTATCTAGACTAAAAAAACTCTAATCTCTTCAATCTTTCCTCAAAAGGTCATGTTTTCTAGACTTCTGACCATTCCTGACGGTCTCTTATGGAATCTTTCCAATGGTGCATATGTTTCCTGAATATCTGTTCGTATTCTTATTTTACAGCATTTTTAGCTTTTTTTCTGACATATTTTATTTTTGAAAAAACAATAATCAAAACATGAGGAAAAACACAATCTTAATATTAGAAGTACTCTACATTGGATCTGTAGTAGGAAAAGATATTCAATATCACAAAAAAATAACTATGAGAAAAAGAAATAATATATTTCACATCCCAATTCTAGTTATTTGCATGGTTATGTTCATCATGACAGACTTTCACAATTTTTAACACATCCTGCAGACCCTTTGTATGAGACGGATGTATTACTCTTATGAAACCAACAGGATTCAAACAAATGTATGTACATCGACACACACATCAACAATTATATATACAAATCTACACACCATATTTGCATATGTTTTACATTTTATATATATATAATGTCTATGTGTATGTATGTACATATACATACACTGTGTACGTTATTCTTATGCTACCAGCAGAGAATTAAACAAAGTCTATACCTATACTGACACAGCGAAGTGCCAATGTGAAAATGCCTAGATTATCTCAGCAAAAGAGAACCAGAATATCAGAAGCAAAATAGCTGCATTTAACCGGAACTTCACCCACCCAGGCAATTTGCTCAGCAAAGAAGCAAGATTTATTAATTTGCCTGATGCAGCTATTCTGTTTCTGATGCACGACCAGGCTTAGGTATCTCCAGAGAGCACAGACTTGTGCCCTGACGAAATACCCAGAACTTGTATCGCCAGATCTGTCGTAACTAAGCATGTGTCTCCCACATCCCTAAAGCAGTACTCAAATCACTTCACAGTCCTTTCTCTTCAGATTCCTTGCTTGTTTTAAGGAAGTTTAACAGCTCTAGGGTTAAAGCAGAAATACAGGCAAAAGACATGTCACCTCAAGTTGAGGTTCTTTCCACACTCCTAGCACACTTCTTTCATCAACAGAAGAGGGATCCACCCTCTCTTCTGGGTAGGAAATAGCATGACTCAAAGACAACTAGCTAGGACTCGTGTAGCACAAAGGTGTATCAAATACTCCACAGTCGGCCGAATGATTAGCTGTAGCAGAAATAAGAAATTCCTTTGGAAGAAGCAAGCTGAGTCTAATGGCATTTGATAGGCAAGTAACCTAACTAATGACATCTCAGCACATCCACCAGACACAAAACTTTTACCACCTGAATTAGGAGACTGAGATCCCTAAACAAGGCAAAAAAAGAAGCTGCAAGGAGTGAACAAGAACATTAAAGAATAATGACTGCCTGACACATGGCTGCTGCATGAATTCTCCTCATTTTCCAATTTATCCCAGTTACATTATTGGCCCCCAAAATCAGAGATAACATATACTCCTAATCTTGTTACACACTGCCTTTTTGATTAAGACCGAGATAGGAAGGTGACATAGAAAGGATATTTTATGCTGAAAAGAAGTTTGGGGAAAGTACCATGCAGCAATTTCAATTTCCAGGAAAAAAAATAAAATACCAGATGTGCAATTTATGCACTTTTTGGGATATTAGTTCATTTCAAAGCAGGAGAATTTCATATCCTCACTGGATAATGTTCAATTTATTCTTTCAAATATATGGAGTAAATTAAAATTTTCCTGAGTAAAAATATTTTTGTAAAAGCCTTACCACTCATAAAGGTCAAGATGCAGGACACACACTCAATATGAATGACAAGATTAAGCCAGGCAGTTTAATGGAACAAAATCTATATCCACTTTTCATTCTATTTGAAAGATTTTTTTCAGTGAACCATTATATTTTGTTAAACTATCCCAACTGTACATGAAGTACACTTAAAAAAAAAAAAAAAAAAAAAAAAAAAAAAAAAAAAAAAAANGCATGATTTCTTTTACCTCAAAATAAAGACAGAATGGAAAATTCTTTTCACCTATGCAAGGTTTGGATAGGCAATCATTACAAGTGTGAAGGTCTAGAGCACAGTACTCCCTCCTCAGTATGGGTTACATGGCAGAGATGAAATGTCTCAAGCACTAAATCAAGTGGACTTCCTGACTTACAAAATGATTTGTGCACAGAGCAGATAAACACAGAACCCTTATAGCAAAGGTCTGAATGATCACAGTGAGTAAATCACAACTTATTTACACATTCTGTAATAGGACAAAAACCATTCTTTTCCCTTTGCCAAGGCCTTCCGTCATATCATAGTTAAAAGAGCTGCTCTGAATTGATCTCTATGAAACTCACAGTATAAATTGTTTCCTTTTCCCTTCAGCATACAGGATACTGTGTGTATATGTGATGATGAAAGGCAAATACCTCAATACCTAAAGAAAATAACTCTGGCATTTTTAAGTTGAGACCACAGATTAGGAACCTTATCAATGGATCTCTCATTATACTGGCATATTAACTTTACATACATGCACTCAAGTCTAAAGTCTACAGTCATGCAGTTCCATGGTAGTCAAACAGCATCTTGGAGACCAAACATTTCTTCTTTACGTTAAAGACAGCCTCTGCAAAATTACCCACTAGCAGATACTTTTTCAGTTACTAAGCAGATGGAAACAAAGGCAGAAAAGAAAGGGCAGCAGCTGCAGCATCCTTCTGCCCAAACAATAAGCAGTGGCTGTGCAGCCAGATGATTTCTGTGTTGGCAAACCTTCAGCTCGGCCAGTCCAAATGCATGAGGTCTCCTCTTTGATACTCTGGGGGAAAATAAGAAAATCAATGAGTTTTAGAGTCAGAAAGGGAAGCAGGGGGAATAATTAAGAAAAGAAGGAAGGAAGGAGGTCCAGGACTAGAAAAGAGACAGTGAAAGGAAAAGCAATTGAAATTGAGAGATGTGATTTTTTTCAGTATGAATGCATTTTTCTTCTGTTGGCTAATCATCTAGTAGATGTACAATGCATAGATCATTACCTAGGTCAGGTATTGCAATCTGTACTCACTGTAAAAAAATTTATGAAACGCTAAACTGAGCACATTTTAAAGCCTATGACCCTTGATAGTCCATATTTTCACAGCTCTTTATATATGGAAGGTTGGTCATGCCTGTTGGCTTGCACACTGCCTATTGCCTGAAGGGAGACAGCTGGCTCACCAAAAAGAGAAATCTGGGAGGTGAAGAGATAGGAATTATGCCCCATCTGTATTTAAATGTAGCTAAAGCCATGTGCTGCTGCAAATTCAAGGCGGTCTGAGGTATACCTTACCCAAAGTTTCCAAATTTACCCATTGACTGTAATTTATGGTTACTGATTTATGCAGTATAGATGTTTTTCTTTTTCATAAATTTCCATTTCATTTCTATGTTTGAAAAGAATATGAAAGCTTTTTTCTATATTTTTTCCTTCATTTTCTTTATCAGAGAATTAGATGATTTTCTTTCAAACAAAAGGTTTTGAAGATCTTCTAAATAAGTCAACTAGCCTATCATCCCCACATGTATTTTAGGTTTTCTAGTGATTTAGCTCTAATCCTGTAAATTCTTCCACACAAAAATAACCAACAATATGATTTATCTCACCTAACTGAACAGGTAGGAATCTAATCTACACAGGCTACACTTCTGTTGTCATTAGCAAGAGACAGACGTCTGAGACGGGAACATGAATTCACCAACAAAGGTGAAAACCTCCCTCCATTGACTCTACAAGGAAACTAGGAAGTAGCTTAAGGTATCTAGCATTTAAGTCACAAAAATTAAGTGATTTGAGTAACATATTAAGAGCACAAATGGTTATGTCAAAATCAGTGCAATTATTCCGCTGAATAAAGTCATGTAGATGCTAAGGTATTTATACTTTGAGCTTTTTATAGAAAAGACAATTTTCCTGTTATGTATTTAGAGAAACAGAGCTTTGATCCCTGACTGGCAACATATTTAGCAAAGCTAATGTAAGAAAGCTCAAATGCTGAAACACTTAGATATACATTACAAAGTATTTTAAAAGATAACTTTTGCTACACAAATTGATCCTTAAATCATTATTAGAGATGGCCAATCTGTTCTCAAATGTCAGTGTTCACGAAAATCAGAAAATCAAAAATTTCACCTCCAAAAAAGAAAAATATCGGCTATTAAATATTTTGGTATTGATGTGCTTGGAAGTAGTGGAATTAAGAAGAAACTGTTATTCTGATGTATCAGAAAAAATGAGTAATAATGTATTTGCACCCTTAAGATTTCAGCCAGGAATACCTACAGTGTTTTCTGATTTTTTACACAAACTTCTATCAGATTTATTATGAGTAAAAATGTTTCTTCAAGAATACTGAATACTCTGGTGAATACTACCAACAGAAGCAAAGGACTTTTTAGTCCTGTAGGCCTGGACACCATTCGGAGCCCTAGTTAACATGGGTTGTGGAATGAACATTAAAAGGTGTGCTTTTCTCTACACTGTCAAATCACCAGACGTGTATTTTCTCCCTTTGTGGGGAGAAAATAAGTCTTCTTTTCCATGGAAGGAAGGAAGGAAAAGAATCCCACCCACCTTGAAGCATCTATTTTCAAGGGACCTCACTGCAAGCAACATGTGTTTGTGGGGAAGGGAGGCTGTGTGCATGCATAGCCAGAAGCATCCTGCCAAAGCCCGCTCGGAGGCTGCTGCAACCCCACTGACGTAGCTGAGGGGGTGACTCTGTCGCGAGGAGCTACTCAGCCCAACTGGAAGCCATCAGAGTTCAGGAGCTTGGAGATCTCGGTGCCAGATGACGAGCGCTTAGGAAATCCACCCCCATGGTGCAGGGGATGGGGCGCACAGCTGGAGCACAGCAGCCACCAGAGCTCAGGATGTGCCGGGATCAGCAAATCGCTGCTACTTGGCGCACATGCTCAACATGTCCCTTTTTATCAGCAGGTAGGCATGCGTGGGCAGACGCACCACCGCTCAGCCGAGGGATCTCCGTGTGCCACTCGGCTGTCAGCTTTGTACCGGCGGCCCAAAATCAGGTGGATTTCACTCAGCGCTCCAGGGAGACAGACTTTACCACTTGGTGACTCACACTTGATTGGGGGGAGTAGGAACAGCAATCATTTATGACTCACTGTATTGTATAAGGCTTTGGAAAAATCGTTTGCCTGCACATTGTATAAATACATATTGGAAGTATATTAAATATGTTGAAGTAATTGGAGCACAATTAAAATGTTCCAAAGCAAAAGGAGAGAAAGGTTACTCATTAGCAGTCTCTTCCCTTTCACGGAGATAACCTATTAGCAGAATTTTGCAGAATTTTCCATTTGAAGTAGTCAAGGCTTTAAAATTCTGTCTAGAAATAGAATAATCTGTGAATAAATTGGGGTGGGGGTTATATTCAAAGAAAAACTCAAAGAAAAGCAAAATTTTGGCTTCCTGACAGTTTTTTTTTCCTTCTTCTTTGAGCAGCTTTTCCTAGCATAATGCAAATTCTTCTGAAACACTAAGAGCAAATACATTTTGAAAGTTTCCCTCTCAAAAGAAAAGTTGTGCAAAGGCCTACTGCTCAAACCAGTGTTCTCTGAAAAAAAAAAAAAAAAAAAAAAAAAAAAAAAAAAAAAAAAGAAAAAGACTGTAAAGAATATGTTAAACAACACAGAAAGAAACTATAGCCTATTGGCACTGGTACTAGTCCATTCAGTCTTCGCTTGAATTCAGTTGGGCACCTTAGAAAATTATCTTTGGACTGGACATAGAAAGGAACTGAGGTGCCTGAATCCAGAAGAAGTTCAGCCTAGGGTTAAATCACTAGTTGCTTGGATGGGGTTGGGAATGCCAGAGAAAGAGGTATGTTTAAATACTCACCTTTCCTCCAGACTCAACCTGTGGTTATTCTCTGAGCAGCAATACTATTTCAACAGCATGTAGCTTGAAAAGAAAAAAAAGACCCTGACAAAAATGACTATTTTTGCAATAATTACTTCCCCGATTCAGTCCACATGTGATGTGGCAAATGCTGTCAGTATGCCGTGGGCGGATGGGAGAGGAACCAACACTCTTCCACACCACAGTTAAGTCCAGGATCTCATGCAGCCCTGTCTGCAGAAAACAACTACTTCTTATCAACAAAAATTAAAAGTAAACTAAAACAGATTTAGCCAATAGCTGATTGCTAGCTAGCCAATTGCTATCTCA
>VZSV01000237.1:379520-398164 GCA_013398735.1 Nothocercus julius | reverse complement strand
TGACCTTAATCCCTGCACTATCAGGTCAATCAAAAGCCTTTGACCTACTTGTAATGGCAAAAAAAACATCTTTACAGGCATGCAGAAAAAGGGCCGAGGAAGCAGAAGGGAGAGGAAGGCTGTCTTGCTCTTCTCCTCATTATGAGAAATAGTCCATCTATGACAGCCTTAAATAAATATGGCATAGCTGGTGTACTCTATACCCTGAATCCAGGCACCAAATCTGTCCTTTTAAGATGCTCCTTTCTCAGAGAGATGACTCCCTGCAGAAGTCAGTTGGCGTGACTGTGACCAACTGGGGGGTTTTCCGTTCTCCTCAGGTCTTCAGGCCAAGTACAGCCTGAAGATCCAAGGAGAATGGAAAACCCCTTGAGCTTCCACCAGGGATTGCGGGAATTGTCTTTTTTTTCTGTAGATTTACAAGCTTGCCCTCCTGCCTGTGGAAGATGAGTGGCTATACAGTCAGAAATATTAAATCCATGGGACCAGAAGAAGATATCAACACACAGCACGGTACTATGTCTTGGGATATAGGTACTCACCCAGAAGGCAAAATCGGAGTTTATATTTAAATCTAGATAAATAAGTTTCATGTAGATGTTCACTTCAAAATAACTGACTTTGGGCCAGAGTCTTTTAAAGGGGCTGAGATCCTGCTCTTGTCCACACTGTTATCTCCTACAAAACATGACCTTCTCTTATATTTTCAGTGGACACTCTTTCAATAATTTTCACTCATCCCATCACATGGCCCCCTAACTCATCAAAGACCTCTCATCTCAGTAGATGACTTCACACAGCTGCCTAACAACCCAGAGGAACATGTTTGACATGGCAGCCACTTTCTAGCATTTCCATTTTAATACCTGACATCTTTACTGGATGCCAGTGACTACACAAAGCCACTCAGCCCGGCATACCTCTATTCACTCAAACCAGCCTAACATTGCTCTCATTCCAACTCTCATCAACCAAAAGGATGCTAACCCCTTAGCTTAAAAGGTAGCATTTTAGGGCAAATTTAAAAAAAAATATTTGTCTAAGATAACAATTATGGTACAGCTCCCCCACTTTTACCATAAATATCTATTTATCCTAGCTGTCCTTTTATCCTCTAAGCAAGGGTCCAACTGAAAGCTCAGTCAGTGGCTGAACTTCAAATTTTAGGATTCAGCTGGCATCTCACATTACATATATTATATATAGTTTTACAGTGTTTTGAAAGGTTTTGAAAAAAGGAATATGTAAACAGCAAGTGTTTTTTTTAAAGTCCCTAATGGCATAGGTAGAGCCAGGCACTTACTTATACCCCAACAAAGCACCCAAAGCAGTATGGAGACAGACCAAAAAGCAGCATTTTGCAGAGGATAGAAAATCTTTCTGAATAGCTTAGATATAATATGTGACCTGCATACTACTTGAGCAGTGGAAATAAAAGAGAATGAATGTTCTTAATCTTACAGGAAACAACCTTGAAATGGCTAATATAACCAGCTAAAGCCACTACATTAAGTTAATTACTGGATTAAATTTTAAAAATCAATATCAGAATGCTGCTTTTGAAGAGACAGAATGTGGCAAAAACACTCCCCCGCCCCTCTTTGCAGTGTTTTCTATTGGTTTTATAGATTTTAGTAGACAAATAAGCTAGATGTTTTTGTCAAAATCACTGTGATTACTACAGAAAATGTCTATAGGAGAGCAAAGACCAATACAGTAATAACAAAATTGCATCAAATGAAATATTAAGGAAAGCAAAATAGTAATTCTGAGCTCTGTGGATTTCAGACAAAATGACAATATTGATTGTAGCCCAGAAGCCAGAGCAATAAAATATCAAGACAAAAGCATACTCATTTTCCTTGATTTAAGGCAAACTCCATAGAGATATTTATATTTTTCTTAAAAGAAAAAAGGTATTGTTAATGAAAGAGGTCAGGGTAGTTAGAAAAAGCTTTACCCACGATGCAGTTCCTTAGTTTCATATAACTTATTTTAGACGCATTAAAACAGATGAAGACTTTGCAGGGGGAAAAAAAAAAAAGGAGTGAACATTTCTTTTGTAGGATTTTGCAGGATATTTTTTTTTTTTTTTGGTACTTTAGAAAATCTTTCAAAGTTAGGGGGGAGGAGGGAGAGGCAGAGGTTAACCATCACATTCATTAACTCTTCATCTTCTTTGCTGAATAATTTTGTTGGACTCTGTGTGGTGGGCATGTGGGCTGAACCTCATACATGCATAAGAATTATTAGCACAGATTCTGGAGCAACATGTGAAAAATGTGGATTTGTACCTCAAATCCACATCATTTCCCTTATAGACTCTGTATGAAGCATAAAACAGTTTTTTGTTTTGTTTTGTTTTGTTTTAAAGAAAGAGATAAAAAATGTAGCTAGCTGTTTTAAAACACATGAACAAATCCCTCTCTGTTCTATTAGCAGTGTTATATCTGTTCTGGTACAGGATGTGTCATTGCATTCTGTACCAAAATGTTACTGCACATTATAGCATTCATTGAGAAAAATGATTAAAAGGGAAGCTCAGGATGTGGTTAAACCCTAACAATGTTACTCTGGGATCTACATGCATAAATCATGCCCAGTGTTATGGAAAGAACCCAAGAATGTAAAATAATACTCTGTTTTCTCCCTGGAGACTTCTGGAGACTTTGGCAAATGCTTGGTAATTTTATGCAAGTATTGGCTTAATATTTGAATTCCCAGAACACCTGCAGAGGCCCCAACTTTACTGAAGTGTGTTTGCACTCAACGGTTTTGAAAATCAGGTCACTACGTTGCTATATATAAAGAACAAAGTAGGCTGGCCTGATTTTTCAAAAGTGACAAGCAGTCACTGTTTTCACCAAAGTCAGTGAAAATCACTATTGCTCAGTAACTGGAAATCCAACTGGTTTATGTTCATTTTTTTCATTCATATGAATGATTTTGGTTACCTAGAGCTGAAAGTTCTTAACCAAGGTTTGGTCTTATAAGATCGTAATGGAACACAGATTTGGTCATTGCTTTTAAAGTGGGAAATGATCATATAGATTGGGTAGAATTTGGGGTAATATAGACAGATGTATAAAAAATTAGTTTAGACTTGGCTACCTATATCCTCTAAGTCCTTAACATCAAGAAAATGCCTTTTCATGTTTCATGTTTTGCGTTTCTTTTTCAGAGGTTTCATTCATAATGTAAACAAGAAGACTACATAGGCTCCTGTGGGTATTTAAGACAGTGGTGCAATCTCGTGTCATGTTTAAATACCTGTCATATTTATCACAATAGCAAACTGGGATGAAGATGGGAACACAGAGTGCAAATTTCACTGAAACATTGCAATTTGCACTGGAGTCAGTGGCAGAATTTCCTCTGAGTTTTAAACGGAGCACAACGAAGTCAGCACAAGAAAAAGCATAAACAGAATCATCTCAATCCTGCTGAGATTTCATTACATAATTTTAGAAATATGAAGGATAAATACAGGAGTCTAAATGACATGTACATGTGTTATGCACCATTAATAAGTGATGAGAGATAAATAAATGAAACTGAACATGCCCAGTGCCTTCCTGCTCCTTATAGGCTACAAATCGGAGAGCTTAAAAATAGAAAAGATGATTCTGTGCCCAAGTGCCATGAAGGAGTCGTAGTTCAGCAACAGAAAATGTAAACAGAGCACCAGCCTATTCCACTGCACATCCACCACAGTCCCAGTGGGGATGTTCAGATGTGAAGGAGAGCACAACTTATCTCCTTGTGCATCAGATAGAAAGAGCAAGGTAACACACAAATAGCATGGTTATAAAATATTATGGGCAAAGACCATCTGGATTCCTACTTCAATTTTCACTTGTCACTTGTGCCTAAGAAAATGTTACTGCTAGTGGCTTTTTAAGTGTCTTATATATGTTAGGTTTGTTTTCCATTTTTGTGCCTTGCAAGTCTGCTGAATTATTGATACTATGAAAAAACAAGTTAAACAAACAAACTTTTTTTGCTCTTCCTGCAGAAAGCAGTGGTGGCAGTGGTCACTGGCTAGGGAAGGAAAGACAGTCCCAGAAATAATTTGAGCTTTGAAGGTTTTGAAGATCAATACCAGATCCTTAACTTAATTCCATAATAAGAAAGGCCAGTTGCTAACTTCCTCCATTTGAGGAATGATGCATTCATTCTGTTTCTAATTGGCAGCTGCTGCGGGAAGCTGTGGCTTGCTGCAGTGATGTCAGTACAGCAGCACCAAGCGAGAGCCAGCAAAACATCAAGAAATACGGGAGGACAGAGCACACCTCTTTTCTCTTAGTTCATGATTTTCCTGCAAAAATAAATCCCACCTGCTCCAAAAACTCTGACATAATAATGAAACACAAAGTGTACCAAGCACCTTGATCACCTCTACACTAGTCACAGGAGCCTCCCAGCAGACCCTCATAGCTGGATGGCTGCTGCCAGAAGCAGATGTGCAGATCATCCTGTGGTAGCTGTGGTTCTTGGCTATGTGTTGCCCATATAGAGTCTGGTCAAAGCCGGCACAAAGGACACAAAAAAAAAAAAAAAAAAAAAAAAAAAAAAAAAAAAAAAAAAAAAAAAAAAATCAGATTATTCAGAGCAACAATATCCTCTGTGGCTGTGTCTCAACCCTTAACTTCCACAGCTCAGGGTAGAGACAGACACACAGCCAAAACCTTAGCTGCTGTAATTCCACTTACCAGGAAATACTGAAGGTGGATTTGGAATCCAGACCCCACTCTTTGCAGCAGAGTGCAAAATAGCTGGAAACGAGATGGAGAAGGGCAGGAGTAAAGAAGACTGACTTACTTGCAGGTCTTACACAGAGTCAGCCTTTGCAGAGACACCTGCCAAAATTATGTGTCCTCAAGGTCTTCTCATAGACCAATTTTCAAGCTGTCAGATGGAATAGAACTGGATCTGGACTCAGTATTTGACTTGAAAAGTCCAAATCAGGGAAAAGTGTGTGAGTGTCTAGTGCAAAAGTCAGCATAAGATCAAAACAGAGCAAAAGGCTACTGGAATAAGGTAAATTTAAGTCTAAAGAAATGTGATTCCTTCATTTAGAAAGGAAGGAGTTAAAGAGCATATGAGGAGCAGGGCTTAAGTGATGGTGAGATGAAGTCCACTGTGGTGGAGAGCTAAAAGACCAGAGCACTCAGTTCTTAACTATCAGAAACTAACCCCCAAAACTACCTGGATAATATGATAAGAAAAAGACAGTATTATGAGAAGAAGGACTCCACTATTGCTTCAACCTGCAAAAACATTCAGAAGGTCCTCAGTGATGATTGTGGTTATCTCTTATATCTTTAACTATGGTTGCCAGGGATCGTTAAGGACCCAGAAGATACCAATAAAATCTCACATGCAATGGCTGCAATGAGGAATCTAGAGCCTAACAAATGGACCCCTGATGGAGAATTCACCATTTAAAAGGAAAAACAGTATTTTGGCTATACTAATTTGAACAATGGACATCTTACCTCATAAGCCAGCAACTGAGGGCATATTGCATCCTATGCAAACTGACAAAAACAAGGCCCAAACTCTACATGTGCTAATCTTGCATCAGAAAATGTTGAGGATTGTTGGACCAAAACACTTGCCTGAGGACAAGCTCAGCACTGAAGCCTGATAGCCACATTCATAAGATACTACAACTGGGTCAATCTTATTAATTAAGCTAGATTTAGTAAGACCAGGGCTATCCTGATCACGAAGCTTAGCAGATCATTCCACAAAGAATGGCACTGTCATGTAGACTTACTGACACAGGTTTTCCCCCTGCATCAGTGACTTCTGCAACACATTTCATTTTGCAACACTGATGTGTCCTCAGAATGCACAAAACTACAGAGATCTGTTTTGAGTTGAGACAGCTCTGTAGATTTATACCAGCTGAAGATCTGGACTATACTATCACCACATTCCTTTCCCGCATGCAATACAATACCGCTGTGCTGCAAACAGCTGTTGAGATTGCCACATGGTGGCTAAGGGCAAACATCCTCCTTCTAATAAAATAAAACCTTGTCACATGGAATGGACAGGGACTTTTGGTTGCGCCACATCTCCTTTGGGAACAAAACAGGTAACATTCATATGAGGAAGCTAAGCTGTATAAGAAAGATATTAATTTTCAGCCCACACCGCTCTCATGTTAACTGATGCTTTGTCATCTCAAAGAAAGAGCCAGTAACAACAGAAAATGAAACCCCTCCTTGCTTCTATAGTTAGAAAGAATATAGATAAGATGTGTATTTATGGAAATGTAAATAGAAGTTGTCATTTTCTCACATGCTACCTCAATGTTTCAGTCAATCTTCCTTTCCAAACAAAGCTATTAGGTAATGAGAGCTCACACGTATTATCCAGGGGCTCAGCCTGGATATTTCAATTTCTCTTTCAATTCAGAAAATTCCTATAGTCTGGAGTAGTTAAGACATTTGAGCTTCTCCTCAATGGTAACACTACAGTTTTTGTGTTTTGCAAGCTGCTTTTTAAGTGGTAAAAACCTTTCAGCCTGTCTGGCTGACATAAGCAGCATTCCTTAGCTCAGGCTAGAGAGAAAGAAAGTCTGTAGTAATGTAAGAAGATCAAAATTGACATTTCCTCACAATTCCTTCATTAATTAAATAAATAAATAAATAAATAAAAACTCTTTTCCAATAGGAAGGGGTTGTGTGAAGTCTATCTCTTCTTTGATGATCCAGCTCTGGTTCTGGTTCTGCACTGGCCCTGGTTCTCATGGGTAACTTCAAGCACCCTGACATTGACCAGAAAGACAACACAGCCAGGCACAAACAGTCCTGGAGGTTTCTACAGTGCTTTGATGACAACTTTTTAACACATTTTGTGGAGGAGTCAACGAGGAGAGGTGGGCTACTGGACCTCGTACTGACAAATAGAGAGGGACTTGTTGGAGATGTGAAGGTGGGGGGCAGCCTCGGCTGCAGTGATCATGAGCTGGTGGAGTTCAGGATCCAGCGAGGAGGGAGCAGGACTGTAAGTAGCCTTGCAACCATGGACTTCAGGAGGGCCAACTTTGGCCTCTTCAGAGGCCTCCTCGGAAGAATCCCGTGGGCTAGGGCTCTAGAAGGCCGGGGGGCCAAGAGAGCTGGTTGGTTTTCAAGCAGCACTTCCTCCACGCCCAGCAACAGTGCATTGCTGTGTGCAAGAAGTCAGGCAGAGGGGGCAGGAGACCTGCATGGATGAACAAGGAGCTTGTGGCAATGCTCAACCAGAAGAAGGCAGTGTACAGAATGTGGAAAAAAGGACAGGCCCCTTGGGAGAAATACAGGAACACGGTCAGGGAATGCAGGGAAACAACACGGAAAGCTAAGGCACGGTTGGAATTCAGTCTGGCAAGGGATGTTAAAAATAACAAGAAAAACTTCTTCAAATACATTAACAGCAAAAGGAAGATCAGGGAAAACGTGGGTCCGCTTGTTAATGCAGTGGGTGCCCTGGTTACGAAAAACACAGAAAAAGCAGAGTTGCTGAATGCCTTCTTTGCTTCGATGTTTACCAAGGGCAGCCCTCTGGAATCCCAGACCCTAAAAACAAGAGAAGGTGCCTGGGGAGAGGAAGACTAGCCCTGGGTGGGGGAAGATTGAGTCAGAGAGCACCTAAGGAAACCTGACATGCACAAATCATGGGCCCTGATGAGATGCACCTAAGAGTGCTGCATGAGCTGGCGGATGTTATTGCTAAGCTACTCTCCATCACCTTCGAAAGGTCCTGGAGAGCAGGCAAGGTGCCAAAGGACTGGAAGAAAGCCAATGTCACGCCAGTCTTCAAAAAAGGCAAGAGGGAGGACCCAGGCAACTACAGGCCAGTGAGCCTCACCTCCATCCCCGGAAAAGTGACGGAACAGCTCCTCCTGGCAGTTGTCTCCAGGCATGTGGAGGACAAGAAGGTTCTCAGGAGTAGTCAGCATGGATTCACCAAGGGGAAATCATGCTTGACTAACTTGATAGCCTTCTGGGATGGAATGACTGACTGGATAAATGAGGGGAGAGCGGTGGATGTCATCTATCTGGACTTCAGCAAGGCTTCTGACACCGTTCTTCACAACATCCTCTTGGGCAAGCTCCGGAAGCGTGGGTTAGATGAGTGGATGGTGAGGTAGATTAGGAATTGGCTGGATGGCAGAGCCCGGAGGGTTGTGATCAGTGGCGCAGAGTCTAGTTGGAGGCCTGTGGTTAGCGGTGTCCCCCAGGGGTCAGTCCTCGGTCCAGTCCTGTTCAATTTATTCATCAATGACCTGGATGAAGGCACAGAGTGCTCCCTCAGCAAGTTTGCTGATGATACCAAACTGGGAGGAGGAGCTGATAGCCCAGAGGGCTGCACTGCCATCCAAAGGGACCTGCACAGGCTGGACAAGTGGGCAGTGCGAAAACTTATGGTATTTAACAAGGGCAAGTGCAAGGTCCTGCACTTGGGGAGGACTAACCACAGACACCAGTACAGGCTGGGGACTGACCTTCTGGAGAGCAGCTCTGCAGAGAAGGACCTGGGCGTCATGGCGGATGACAAGTTGACCATGAGACAGCAGTGCCCTCGTGGCCAAGAAGGGCAATGGGATCCTGGGGTGCATTAGGAAGAGCGTCTGCAGCAGGTCGAGGGAGGGGATCCTGCCCCTCTACTCAGCCCTGGTGAGGCCACACCTGGAGTACTGTGTCCAGTTCTGGGCTCCCCAGTACAAGAGGGACATGGATCTACTGGAGAGAGTCCAGTGCAGGGCTATGAGGATGATTAGGGGCCTGGAACATCTGCCCTATGAGGAAAGGCTGAGAGAGCTGGGCCTGTTCAGCCTGGAGAAGAGAAGGCTGAGAGGAGACCTCATTAGTATATATAAATATCTCAAGGGAGGGAGGGAGGAGGAGGAGGATGGGGCTGGCCTCTTCTCAGTGGTGGCCGCTGATAGGACTAGAGGAAATGGCCACAAACTGAAGCACCAAAAGTTCCACAGGAGCTTAAGGAAAAATTTCTTAACAGTGAGGGTGACAGAGCCCTGGAACAGGTTGCCAAGAGAGGCTGTGGAGTCTCCTTCTCTGGAGGTCTTCCCAACCCACTTGGACGCAGTCCTGTGCCACATGCTCTAGGGGACCCTGCGTGTGCAAGGAGGTTGACTACATGATCTCTAAAGGTCCCTTCCAACCTTAGTGGTTCTACGATTCTGGCTTCACTGTTTTTCCTCAGCATTTTTATGTGGGCCTGATCCAAAATCCACCAAAGTAAATGAAGTCTTAGGGGGAAAAATGTATTCTAACAGTAAATGACTGCAATTTATCTGAAGCAGTGAAGCTTGTCTAGCTGAATTGACACACAGATTGGCACATGCCTGGATTATTCACCTTCTCAGCAAAGACTTCTACCTTCATCACAGCAGTGACTGGAGTGAAATCCTGCAAACAGTTTAGAAATGTACTAGAAGTCTTAATACCTCTGGTACAACTCAAAGTGAAATGGTACTGTGAGGGATTCAGCAGGCAGAAAGGGAAGAGAGGAAAAGTAGCAAATCAAAAGCAATAGGTATGCCAGGATTTTCATTTATTTATTTAGTGTTTTTATGGATGTTCAAAATTTGTAGGGTCCATTAGCGAAAGACAACATAATCTACCAGTAATCTGATGTGGTAAATGTGGCTAAGAAGTTGTAAAATTGGGAGACTCAAGGTTATAGCAACAAGGTATTCAGTCAATCTTTTCAGACAAACTGACATAATGGCTCAGTTTTTCTCCTCAGTCTTCAAGAACATTCATTAACAGGTCCCTTTTTTTGAAGATTCCAGGATGAAGTAGAGAAGTAGTTGACAGATCGGGAAAAGAAGGTCATTCTGATAAGAACAGAGAGTCTAACAATAGATGGAGCGTCTAGACTGGTCATCTCAGATTGGCCCTGTGAACAGAGCCTCCTGTGCCGTGACTCTTCGTGCATTATTGTGATGATCTGCAAAATTTGTGGGTTTTTTTTTTTTTTTTTTTTTTGAGGGAAAAAAAATCTGAAGAAAGAGGGTTTTCAAGCAGCAAATCTAACAGATATTTGTAAGCATTCTTGACTTAAAATCTTTATTAAATTGTAAGGCAAGCAACAAAATAGTCTAGAGGAGTACTGTCTTCACCATCACAAGATAGCTTGCAATTAGTGTCAGATATTTTCCTAAATTCATTACTTCATTCTAACAGAATACTGTTGCAATGCATGTCAACAAGAGATGCTGTCACACACTGTCTTTCAGAATCTTAGGAATAATCCTCACACATGGAGTAAGATTCTGTTTGGAAGAACAAAACTCAGAAGTTACTCTGAGTTATGTAAATTCTGAAAAAGAAGAAACAAGACTTTTTTTCTTGGTTTTAATCTGTGATAAAAGCTGTTTCTCAAGAACTGTAGTGGGACCATTGCTCTCCAATAACTGGGCCTTTTTGCTAGGTTGTGTTTTCTTAAAAAAAAAAAACTAAAAATAAAATTCCAATACTCTGACAACTTGCCTCAGAATGAGAGTGATTGAGCACATTTTACAAATTTTCAGATCAGGTAAATAACATACTTTCAGAGTTCTGTTTTTTGTTTTTTGTTTTTTTTTTTTTTTTCCCCAGCACTTTTATAGCACTGCTACTTTTCTGTCTTCCATGGAATGGTAGCAGGTTTGAGTCCCATTTTCAGGCTTATTTATTCTAATACATTAAAGACATTGATCTCTAACCTGGTTTAGGATGGATCAGCTGTTAGGACATGGACCAGTCAGGTTTATAACACACTAATGCTGAATCAAACTCCAGGTACTTGAGTAGTGAAGTTTTCATAGAGCACAAAAATGTGATATTTTCATTCTACATCCAGGAAAACAGGGTGCTTTCAAAAATAGTTTGGTTGGTTTTACCAAATTGGGAAAAACACAGATATCATCAGTAAATAACTCATGTTAAGTTAGCTAAGGGGTCTGCACAACAGGAGTGTAACAGGCCCTGTTTCGAGTACTTACTCCAACTGGGAACTACCTTATTCATGTTGCTGTTACCTCTGATTTCTTCTTCTAATATGACTTCAGTGTAAATAAGTGATAAAACCTTTAGTCATGCTTTTCTAACCCAACAATTTCCCAAACTGACTGTTTTTCTTTTTTTTTCTCTTAGCCCAGTATTTATTCATAAAGGGAATATTCATGCATCAAGGCTTGCCAAAATGTTTGGATTTTAGAAAGATAACATGATACTAAAAAAATAAAAGAACGAAGAATTCAAGAAGGAGAACTGAAGCTGCAATTGAATATGAAAGGATGAAACCCTTTGTAGAGAGTTTTGTCTGGGGGGAGAAATAAAGCCTTTAAAGCATATCACCATCCATTTAGTAGTTGTTCCAAAAGACCAGATTTCCTGAGGCTGAACTTACAATTTACACTATTTTAGTACACAAAGGTCAATTCCATTTGACAATTTCTATTTTTTAATTCTGAATATGAATGGTTGGGAGGCAAAGCACATTATATACAGGGGATGGTATGCTACGAAAGCAGGGAGTTTGTGAAACAACCCCTAATCAAAGCTTTAAATGCAAAGCAGGATGGCCTTGAAACGGGAGCATAGCCTTGAATCAGAGTAATATTTACAGCATTTTTAGGAATATAATCTATTGCAAAAATCACAATTTATTCTTACTATATTTTTCTACAGATTCCTTCAAGACCTGGGAGGTGAGCATGTATCAAGGTGTAGTAGATTAAATATGCAGCCAAATCTTGATTCTATTCTTGTGCATACCATTTCTAGTGCTGCTTCCCCAGTGTCAAGTGCCTTCCAGCATGCACTAAGCAACGTGACTAGCATCTGTCAAATGTTTGTGCTCTTGGCTTATCTCCTCGGGGGAAGATGTGTGTTCAGTAGAGTGTTTTCTTTTGGAATTTATTTTTAATAAAATCTAAATGCATGTGCTATTTGTATGTTAGTGAAGACAAAGAAATGCCTTGTGCTGAGAATGGTAGGTGCACAGGATCCTACCCATGAGTAAGTAAATGAGAAGGCAGGACAGGAGGGGTAGGGAGGGAAAAGGAAGGAAATGTGGTAAGGGGAGCACATAGACAGCAGACTACAGTGGGAGCACAGGATTAGTCTTTATTTTTACATCATTGAGAACCTGCATTACTTATTGTAAGTAAAATTAGAATACAGCAGAATAGCATAGCATAGCATAGCATAGCATAGCATAGCATAGCATAGCATAATAAAAAGTAAAATAGAAAGTGTGAGCATTATATCCTGTCATCCAAGCCATCATCCTCTGCAATTTTGGCTCCAGAACAGCTCAGAGTCAGAGCAAGAAGGGCAGAGCAGTGAAGCACATGACAGACTGGTGAGAGGATGTTTACACTGCCCACACTGCTACTGGTGTCCTGCACAGGGTAATGTTAACATGCTCCAGTGTCTCCTTGACTAGTACCTAAAGCAAAATGAGACAAAAGAAATTAAAGTTGTCAGGCACTTGCAACTGGTGAAAATATGAGGTAGAGAGCTATATCTGTTGAGAATTAAACAATTGCCATTTAAACTTGTGTGAATGCACAGTGGAGAAGTAGGACTAATGTGGTGTTTTTTTTTTTTATTCAGTCAATAAGAGGGAGTTTTTATGAGACTCCTGCAAAAAGCTAGAAGAAGCCTGCTTCATCCTGCTCCCAGTTTTAGCCAGCGAGAATTCTGTCTTTGACGTGAGCTCTTTCTAAATAATCATTTTTACTATTTTTCTTTTAATTTCATCTTCTGAAATAATCACCTTGTGTGCCTGTTGCTGCTCACTTAAGCACAACCTTCAGAATTAACTCCTATACTAGTCCTCACATAAATAGTATATCTAGTAAATTGTTTTTCCTCTGTTGTAAAAAGGCTTTAACTATTGCCCTCCAGCTAAACTATCCCCATTCTCAGGGAACAGGCCTAAAATAAACACTACATATAAAACATTCAGTTATCTTCAGGTGATATTTTATTATCCTTTCTATTGCAATTGTCACTTTTCTCTATTTTAGTGCTCACTTTTCAACACAGCTAAAATCCAGTGTTCTCAGAATGATTTAGAAATTGAGATATCCCTTGAGTTGGAGATGCAGCATCGCTGAACAGAGAGAGAGGTTTAAAAGTATCATTGCTCTCTGGTTGCAAACAAAGACATATGTGCATTTGCATTGATGCAGACAAGTGCTGTCTGTAAGGGAGGATTATTTTATTTTCCTCTATCCCAAGACATAAATTTAGTCCCAAAACTCCTACACATTTTGTTGGAAAATATACCTGAGCAAAGACTGCAAGTTCTGTCCTTGGAGAGGCAAAGAGTAAATTTTCTTTTAGATTTATACCAGGAGTATGTGGAGACAGAAAATATGCAATAAGTCAAAGAGATTTTATTTATCAGAGCTTTAGACAACCATTTGTCAGTACTTAACTGTATTGCTGGATGACTCATTCCCATTTCTAATACCTAGGAATACAGGGCATGTGTGGGAACACAATGTCTGCATTGATTTTAATCTGGTCTCTTTTTGTACCGTCTACAAATAGCTCAAAATGAACCCAATCAGATAAGAGCGAAGAAAATGATTGCAAAAACACATACAGTAAGCCAGTCACAGGGGCCTCAGAAAGGCCAAAGAATACACAAACCAGAAATACCAAGGTAGCCAAGAACCACTCGTAAAATTTCCTCAACACCATGACTGTATAATTTAGCTAGGCAAATTGAATCTGTATAAAGAAAGCAAAAGGAGGCTTTCTTTTTGGGTGGAGGAGAAGCATTTACCATCTCAATGAGAAGGAAGTACTAGTCTATGCATAGAAGTACATCCTTTGTGAATTCTTGTTTTGGGACCTCTTCCACAAAAAGTTGAGCTCTGTATCAGAGCAGGGCTGGGTGATCCACCTCTGTTCTGACCAGGATGGGGAAGGCAGGCTCTGCTGCTTGCACTATCAGTGTTTAAACACTAAACATTCTCCAGCCCTCCCTGAGCTCCTTTTAACAGATGACTACTGAGATCCTTGGCTCCAGAGCACTGCTGGAAGAGCAGGTAGGGACTTTGGGGAAGGAGCTTTCCTGTTACAGGAGAATTTAGGTTTTTAAATTTATTTTAGATCATAGCAAAAAAAGAAAATATATATATATTTTGCAAACATGCAAGCTGTTCCTCCGAAAACAACTTCAATCAGTT
Organism: Nothocercus julius; assembly: GCA_013398735.1. Taxonomy (NCBI): domain Eukaryota; kingdom Metazoa; phylum Chordata; class Aves; order Tinamiformes; family Tinamidae; genus Nothocercus; species Nothocercus julius. The sequence continues at coordinate 383,952 of VZSV01000237.1, read as the reverse complement.
CAATTCATATTTTTTCAACAACAGGAAACTGTTTGCTTTCAGTTTTGACATTTCCATTTTTCTTTGCCTTTCAGAATTTCAAAACAGCCAACTAAAATGACCAACCAGCCAATCCTTCTGTTTTAGAGTTCTATACATTTCTAGTTTATATTTTATAAACATAGTTATTGTTTATAAATTCTATTACGAAATCAAAAAAAAATTTGAATAGGGAATACTCATCATGAACATCCAGGCTAGAGCCATAGCAAATCAAAACTTACTGGTCTGTCTCTTTAACACACATTTCTTCCATCATCCTGAAGGTAAACTTCTTCCTCCTTTTTTTTTTTTTTTTTTTTTTCTGGCAGAGGAGAGGGAAAGAAACAAGAGATACAGAATGACAGGCTCACCTTAATCCAGAAGCAATGAAAGGAGGAAGAAGCAAGAAACAGATGACAACCTATCTGCTATTAAAATAGTCACAGAGTCAGAGTAACCTTTTTGACTATGCATGCACAGCTTAAGTTCCCTTTTCCACATCAGTGCAAACAGTAAGTCCCTTAAGGGTACTGCAATTACACCGATTTTACATCAGATTAAGTCACAGGACCATCAAAATTGCTATAAAAACAGGGATCAGAATTTCCTCTTGCCTTCCCACCATGACCGTATGTCTGCCCTGCCCTCTTTCTGATACACATCTTTTCTTTGTCAGAAACTCCTCCGACTGCAATTACATGGAAAAATGGAGAGGCCCAAAGTCTTCAGGATGGTGCCAGCTGAGGGCAATGCACATCCGCATAGGTCAGGGAAGCTAGGCTGGTTCTGCTGATAACAGCCACCCTGGGGCAAATCCTGCTGTATTCCAGGTACCAGGAACCAAGCACAGGTTACAGGTTAATGTTTACAGTGGAGACTTTTCCCAAGATCATCTTGGCAGAAAGGGATGAGTTTTCTCCATTTTGCCAGATCAGATTTACAATATATCCAAAAACCCTAAAGAGAAAACAAGAAATACGGGGCCTCCAAAAGCACCTGTGGAAGCAATTTCGTATTTGGAATAGCAACAAGTCCAAGTAAAACTTACCTGGGTTTTCCATCTAGATCAGACTCTACTTTTTAAAGAGCTTTTTGCAGGGAGCATAGGGTTTTGCAATCTGTAGGCTTCATGTCACCCCCACATCCTGTGATGCTGCCTAGATGCTTCTTTACTTCTGAACCAAACAGAAAATTGCATATGTATATGCTATACTTCTGCTATCACCTTGATACTTGCTTTCCAGCAGCCTAAGGAAAGCTCATGAGGAAAAAAAAAAAAAAAAAAAAAAAAAAAGGCAGAGGGCCTCATAATCCTCTCCCTTGGAGTAACATATTTTGCAAGAGTAACCAAAGAGTAACCAATTTTCCTGATGACAGAAGGGTGTTGTAGGATCTCCATCAGGAAATGATTCCATAGCTGCACTCCAGACACATCGCACATACTCCAAGTTTCATGTAGTACCGGGAACGTCAGGGATGCTCAGCACACCCTTGCTTTACCGGTAGCCTTAAATCTTTCTCCACCAAGACCAGATCTGCTGAAGCCTGTTTGGGTGTCCCTTTGGCCCCCTCCACAGAGGGGGTCTGATATAGCCGGGAAATGCAGCATATCTTCCCTGTGAATTTAGTCAGTTTGGGGCAGGAAACAACAAGTTTTCCATTCCTCACTGGGAATACAGGGAAGCAAAGACACTGAAGACTATTAGCATCTAGTGTTCTGCACAGAGAAATTCATTTTTACCTATGTAAGACCTTTTGTCCCTATGGGAAACTCTTTGTACTCATATCTCACGGAGAGGAAAGACTGAGGGTCAGCATGATGTCAGAGGAAGAAATTTAATAAGTATCCACTTAAAACCAAATAATTCTAAAGGATTATCACCTTAGAAATCAACTAAAAGGAGTACATTGCTTGCCAGCTGAGTCAAAACATGGTTATTTATTATTTTAGCATGGAATTTTTATGAAGGCAAGCAAAGTGTATTACACCCTTCTAATAATGCTAATAACTCATCCCCAACTAATAAAGATAAGCAACAAGCAAGCTTTTGAGATTAAATAATCACTTTCTCCAAGTGTTAAGTTGTTACTATTAGCAAGTGTTTTCTTTCACTGTTGAAAAGAAAGTTTAATTTTAATTAAACAATAAAATATTAAACTCACTGCTATAGACTTTAAAGGTTTTTTTTAGTTTGTTTTGTTTTTCTTTTTTTTTTTTTTCTTTTTGTCTTTAGCTGCCATCTGGAATAAGCACCCTAAAGTTGACAAGGAAAAGGATATTAATGCTCCTGATTTCAACCTGTACAGTTTAAAAAAAAAAAAAAGTTTACTATAAAAAGGTCTTACATTCCCCATCTGCCCCCCCAAAATACATACTCAGGTTTCCTAAAAATAAAATACTACCTCTGTTTTGCATCTGTTTTATTTTTTCTCTGTTGAGCTAAGAGTTGATTCTCCACCCAGACATACAACAGCAGCTAACTCTCAATTTTAAAAGATCCTTAATAGAGAAACATGTTGGAAAGGGAGTTAAAACTTACTGGAAATTAAACATCTGGACTTCTCCAAAGTACAAGGTTTTTCCATCACCCCGGAAGGTAACTGACTTAAGAAAAACCCTTGATTTTTATACTCGGCAATACTTGACTGGTTGATAGAGGCTGATGATTCATTTTGCATGTTGAAACATGCCCACTCCCTTCACTTGAACCAAGCAGTAGCTTGTTTTGTTTCTTATATTGTGTGAAATGGCAGGATTTATAAATCCGTAACAGCTGCCAAAACTAGATTAAGACCAAGCTAGAGCTGATGTAATGCAACTCTCCTTGGATGCCAGATCCCTGAGCGGCAGGAGATCTTCCTCATAATTCCCCAAATATCACAACCTGAAAACTCATGTTTGGGATCAGATGTGCATATGAAGGGGTGGGGAGGGGGATAAGAGGTCTCTCTCTGCACTACTATTTTGACTCCTGGAGATGCTAAGTGAGCTCTGACTGAGCTAATCAGGCCCTCTGAGAGGCAGGACCAGCAGATCCTGGGGGCTGGTGTCCCAGATTGCTCCTTCGGAGTTCACACCGCATAGGGATAACATCCCTGCCTCCAAGTGCACCAGACACTCCTCACCCCAACCCTTCCTTAGCTCTACATCAGGGGAAGACAGTTCTGAACTGATTATAAAGGAAGATTTACTTAAGAAACAAAAAACAACCCCGAGGGAGAGATGTAAGAGGGAGGGAGAGAGAAGGACACAGGCAGGGGACATTCCTGTGTGGCTTCCAGCTCGGTGTTGGTGGCAAAGGGACCTTCAGGGATGTGTTTCGAGCTCCCTTGCCACCACCAAACACAGGAACCATCATATCCCTGTGTTTGATAGCCTTTCTGGTAAAGACTGGTGATCCTAATGCTGATCCTTAATAGCCATGTCTTTTGATCAGAAAGAAACAGTGCGGGGGCAGGGGGAACTGTCCCCTTCTCCCTCCCAGCCACATATATTCATTTATAAACTATGCCACAGCTACCATACAAATGCTAAAGGGAAGCTCACAAGGATCTGCAAGGTCCGTCTTCGGTCAAGACAACATACATGGCACTGCAGCGAAACAAAGGAAATGAGTGGGGAATCAGTGTGGAGAGGAGGCTCTGTAACCTGCAGTGCAGCAGGATGAGCAAACGAGCCAGCTAAACACCCGGCATCTCTGTACAGCAAGCCACAGCAAATGAGGCATGAAAGCCGAATAGGGACGTGCAGTTAGCAAAAGGAACAGGATGGAAACAGAAAAGCACACCACAGAAAATGCAAGATTGAAAAAGAATTGATAGATGAGCCACTTCAGGGATAAAGACAAAATTAAGTATATTTGGAAACTGTGCTAAAAAAAATGAAGGATGATGACTCGCCATTTCCTGAATTCATCGAGCTTCAAGATGGGAGACTTTTGTATCATTTATTTTGACTTCCTGATAGGAAGGAATAGCCTGAATGGAGGTTATTACATTTCACTCAGTTCTTCCTCTTTTAAGACTTACTTTACCTTTTCAGGTACAGCTAAACCACTGCAGTAGCTCATTGCAGAAAAGTCTTCATCAACTCTGTCAATAACTGCACTGTGAGGCTTAAGGATAGGGTTGATACCAACCCAAACCGTTGGCAGAACACAAAACCATTGTAGCAACTGTCCTCTCCAGGTGAAAAATCTGTATTTTTTCCCAGAACTGGCTGACTAGACTTCAAGCATGTGGAGAAATCTCATCCGGTCATCACCTCCAGACCTGTGACCCCTCTTCCACCCCAACTTCTGCCTGTTCTTGTACCACTTTCATCCTCAGCAAGTGGCCATCCTCACGTGGCCTTGCAGGGACCTCAGGGGACATGCACAACAAAACCCTGAAAAAAAAAAAAAAAAAAAAA
>VZSV01000237.1:367517-379195 GCA_013398735.1 Nothocercus julius | reverse complement strand
AAAAAAAAAAAAAAAAAAAAGAATACTGGGGAATTTATAGTGTATAGTGTTTAAATAAAAAAAAAAAAGTCCCATCTAATATTTAATGCAATGGATGACAGAATTTTGCGTAGAGATGAAGTTGAAAGTAGAAATAAATGCAAATCTAATTTTAACAATGTCAAGCATAGAGCCCAGTACCACACCTAGATTGAGCACCAGTATTTTTCTGTGCTCCCCTGTTCCCTTCTGCTATATACAGAGCAAGATCCGTTTCCTTTTACTTAGTATTTTCATGTCTATACGTTCATAAACTACATTGGTCCTTCATATCAAATCTTTAACAAAGAACTCAGTAGTAGTTATTCGTGAACGTCTCATTCTCCTTTACAGATTCTGAGGAAAAAAAAAAAAAAAAAAAGGATGTAAAGTACATCAATACCACCTATATCCATCAACAGATATAATTTGCTAATATAATCCCCAGTCTGTTTTCCCAGTTGTATCACATTTGGCCGACAGCCTGCAAACATCTAAGGAGGTAAGTCACATCACTCGGTACCATTATACTCTCTTCGTGATTTACCACGTGTTGGTTCTTCCGCAGGCTTGTTATTAACAATTTAAATAGGAATATAAAATTATCTAACAATGGATTTATTTCGTGATGTGCTTTTTTCTGTAAGTGCTCAATCACTGTCTTCAAAAACATCAGCACTTTCCTTCATTTCTTAATTGCCTTACTATTAAAGCAACACAATTTGGGGAGAATTTAATGAATCACCATTTTTTAGATTCTTAGAAGGAAGGCTGTAAGATAGTCCCCCCATCATTTTCAAAACTTTTCACATGAAGATATTCTCACCTACCCTAACAATCATTTCAAGTATGAGGAAACTCTCAGTTTTAAAAGCTTCAGATACATTAATTACAGCATGTGCCATATCTCATTTGCACAAAGTAGAACATGGCAGAAAACAGTCACTTGTACATAGGCAACCATCAAGTTTACAGGCCAAAATTCTATCGGAGTGAAGTCCATTACTGATGACCTTGTGCCAAGGGCTGGACTTCTTGCATGAAGAAAATGCCATATATTACTACTGAAAGCAATAGGAAAGTTGGTTCCTGTTCACACAAAATCTGCAGTAAATACAACCTGGGCATTTAGAATGACTTCATTGTGACTACACTTTTATATCTCCCATATGATGACAAAGGCCACATTTTATGTTGATTTATACTTTCCATAATCCCTCTGTACCAATACCTATATCATTCTATGCTAGCTTAGGTTCACCTGTACTTGAAAGACTCTCCATTTATACAACGGTAAGAAAAAATCAGGCTTACCAGGTTGCTCAGGAAAGAAAGTAGCACAGCGCTTGGCACCATGTGAAAAAAGAACTGATCTGAAATACTATGATACATACAGGGGAAGTGCAAAGGTCTAATTCAGTAACAAACATGCACATAGAATAGGATAGAGGATTAAGTGGTGGTTTCCCAGCAAAAATAAGCAAGGGGCGTAAACTGCTTAACATAATCCCATGACATAAAATGGAAACAAAGGCCAACTGACAGAGAACAAAAAAAGGAAAGTGAAAACAAGGCCTTCTTTCTTTGCTGCGTGTTTGTGGCTTATCAGATACTACACACCTTGCAGAGCAGTGTAATTGGATGAAGAGCTCTGCATTATTATCCAACCACATAATCACATTAGAGTTTGACTTATTCCCTTCAACCATAGCGAGCAGATAGCAAAGGGTCAGGGAATTATGTAACTTGCAGTGTGCATTTCACCATGAGCCCCGAAAGACTCAGACTAAGGAATGCTTTTTATCTTCTTTAAAATGTTTTTTTAAATGCAACTCCAAAACAGATAAATCTAAATCCATGTTGCTGACCTACACTATCCTAAGCAAATCAGTGGGTGATGTACAGCACCCCAAAGCATGTTAAATATTTCAGCATATTTTTATGAGCTGATCAGTGGCTTATTTTAACTCTGGGTAATTGCAACAGTGAGGTAAAGAATTTGAGATGCCAGCACATAGCAGAAAACAGCCTCTTGTGGCTTTGGAGTGTTTCATGTGGTGTGATTTCACGTTACGGCTGCTCCAAGCTGTAACTCTTCCCCATAAACTCCCATCTCCCCTCTGTGTGCAGGCACAGAAAGCTGTGCAACCACAAGGAGAAAGGGAGGCCAGTTCAGCAGCACCTCCCTGATACACCACTCCAAAAGCAGGCTGCACAGGACAGTGCTCATGAAGGGAAGGGAGAAATGACAACAATGGCTGAAACAAAATGTACAGCAAGTCCTCTAATTCTCTCCATTAGATCAAGCTTGGACACAGTGTATTTTTTTTTTTCACCATTCAACATTTAATTTATGCACTTTTGCTATGCTATTTTGGGGACTCAGCAGTTAGAACTAAACCCACACTCTGGCCTCGGTCCTATTGCTACCTCTACATGAGCATCACACCATCCCCTGTCATCTTCCGCTCTCTGTATTGAAATATGGCCCCTAACTGCTCTATGGTCTTCACCTACCCATGGGCCAGGACGTGGTTCTAAGTTCCAGAGCTACCAGAGTAATGTAGGAACTCTTTTCTGTTCCAGTATGTGGTAACTGAAACTAAATATACAGTAGTGAAAAGTGGAACATAAATGCAATAGAAATTTATGATCCTTTCCCTATATTACTAAACGATCAGATGCCCTTACTAAATATACTTACTAAAATAGAATGTTCTATTAGAGATGATGTTTCCCCTACTGTTTTGATATTAGCTACAAGAGCTATATGTACCCAGCCTGATAACACTGTTGTGTTTTGTTTTGTTTTTCTCCCTTCCTCCTTTTCTTTTTTTAAACCACTTGCAGCTGATCATTAAGGTATATCTGGTATTTAAGAATAGGATATTATCAGTCTGGGAATTCTTGCTATGCAGGGCAAAGTGTTGAATCTTCAGGCATACTAAAGATACCAGTAACACTTCCATAGGAGTAGGGAAAGGACTGAAGTTACAGATGACTCACACTAAAGGGCTCTCACTGTCTCCCTCAGCTCCCTTTTCTCCTCCCTTTTCTCCAATCTGGCAGGCAAGAAGGTAGGAAAGCTAGAAGCTTTTAGTTCTGCCTGATAGTCTAGCAAAATACCTAGTGCAGATGCAGGGAGCCAGCATAAAAGCCTGGTGTCTGATTAGATGAGATACTGGGAGCCAAGAACAAGATTGCGCTGCCTGCTGAGTTGAAACGGAAGCCAGGTTGAAAGGAGGTGCTCCGTGCTCAGGGACCGCACGGGGACTGGCGAAGAGGATGAAGCGAGAGGTGAAGAAACGTGGGGAATGCTAATGTTTCAGAAGAGAAAGTGGAGCAGCTGGCAGCAAAAATTAAAATAAATAAATAAAGCCAAGAAAACAAACACCTACTAATCCTGTCACAAGGAATATCAGTATCACTAGCATACACATATGCAGAAGTTTAAGTAGGTAAATAGCTCCACTGAAGGCAAAGAGAGAATTATAGCTATTGACTTCATCCATGAGGCTATACATACGCTTTAAACTGTATGTATCTTTACATCCTTTCCTGAACAGCATCATTCTACATTACCAAGACCAAGTTTCCTATTTAGCTGTGCACAATAGTTTCTAATTATTTTATCAAAGTGACTAGCAGGCCTAGAATACAGCGTAGTGTCATGTAATATCTTCCTTTCTGTTTGGCCCACATAGATAGGTGTGGATACTAAAAGAGAAAAATGCATGAACAAGAAGTGTTAGGACTTAAAATATGACCAAGATCAGCAAAGAGAGTTAGTCCTTTAAAGAGAAAGGAGCCATCCAAGGCAGAGGAGAAAATGTAATCAAAGGGACTGCACTCACTGAGCTGATTGCCTTCATCAATACTCAATATTCCACACTCCCACACTTCCTTTAGCTCTCACCAGACATTTCAAAAATACTATAATCTTAAATAGTAGGCTTTAAGAAATTTTAATTCAATTTTTCATTAAAATAGCAAATATTTGTTATAATAACTTCAAGGTGTTTGCAATCATGCAGATGAATCTTGATCGCTCTCTGTTCAAATTCCTAGCCCCTATATAATTACTTGCTTAAAACACCTCTTGTGAATAGCAAACAAATCATTAGCGATTAAGACTTTTTTAGGATTGTTTTGAAGAGACCCAGCTGCTGTCTTTATGTCAAAGTACAACCATAAGGCGCTAGTGATTAAACAACATAGTATTTTTGCATGTCAGACATCACGTGCTTGGATATTAATCATGCTTTGCTCTTTTCAGATGTAAATCTCAAAGCAACTCATTGAAAAGCAGTTATATTTCCCAATTTACTGACTGAGAAACTGAGGCAGGGGCTGAGTGACTTGCAGTTCTCACAGAAGATCTGCCATATAGCCCTGGCTCCAACGGGATAGAATTTCATCTGGGTTTCTTGCCTTTTCATCCACCTTTTGTTTCCCATCTATAATGTTGAGACAAAGAACAATCCTGGATTATTTGATGATACTGAAGCAAAAAAAACCCACAGCATTGGCCAACCATGTTGCCAAGGATTGTGCAAATCTGAACTCAAATCAGAAAAATACTCCTAGCGCATTACAATCTTACTTATTTTTCCTAAAAATAAAACATTTTTCACAATAAACAGCCCTTCACAGGCCCTAAATCAGCCACCGAAAAATTGCTTTCCAGTTCAAAAATTGTCATAGATGTATCCTCATTATGAGATAAATGCATATATATACACAGAGAGAGAGAGAGAAAGGAAAAATGAGAATTGGTCTGCTTAATTGTGATAGCAATAGACTTTTTAGTATATCTGCATGAAATGCTTTTTTTTTGCATAAAATATGGTGATTTTGCAAGTCACTCTCAAAAATAATCCTTCTCTGTTTATATATAAACAGATATACATAAAACATTGAAATATATATATTCTTTAAGCCCAGTAAAACAACATCTGTAAATCATTACTGAAATCAAAATCTCCTTTTGTGTCTGTTGTGTTGAAGCTGGAAAGTTATTTATAAAAACTCTAAATATATAGCTGAGTTTCCTTCCGAACTCAAAAAAGGTACACCAGCTACTCATAGAGCTGAGTCAGTGACTGTACCAAAAAAAAAAAAAGATCTTGCGAAGGGGTGCTGGGCTGGACCAAAGAGATCAATGTGACATTTAGTGGTTGCAATACCACTGGAACAGCAACCAACTCCTCCAGAGGAAGTGGTAATGTGCTTACTCAAATTTTCTACCCTCCCTCAGGTTCCTGAATTCACAATCTGAAAGTCTTCAACAGCCTTAAATCCGGAGACAATAATGCTCCTCCACTTCCTTACTCAGGAAGCTTTAAATTACAAGGATGGATCATTTTAATTGCTACTCTTTGACTTCTTTGCTTGAGCTATTGGTAAACATCTATGGCAAAACATATGGATGTAGAAGTAATAGACGTATCAGACCACCACACATGCAGCTACTGCATTATAAACTTTGCACCCGGTGTATCTGGTAAAGACTATTAGAAGTGGAAATATTCATAAAGCATTTGTAGGCAATAGTTTTATGTCCTGACATTAGCAAACTGCCCACTAAATTAACCAGCATGTCATCAGTAAGCAAGCCTTGAAGATTGGGAGGAAGCTCTAAATTGCTCTGCAAGAAAGTCAGAGCTCTTGCAGTGCTAAAAGACCATTTAAACAGTTCTTATTCCTACCTCCTTCTGTTAGTAAATCCTGATGTGAGTGCTTCTAGAGAGCAATAAGTAGAGAAAAATTCAAGTGCACATTCTGGATCTAAACATGCTGAAATTGGGATTATGAATTTTTTGTGACTACTTAAGTGAGAATTTGGATCACCACTGCTATTACCAAGAACTATTTATATTGTAGTAGCACTTAATGGCACTATTCCTCATCCTGACAATGAAAAATCATATCATCCATTGCAAAAGATGTGCATAATGGTGAAGAAGGGGTCCTGGGATCACATGAGCTTTGCAGAACCCAACACTGATTACAGACCTTCTCTAGGTGACTGGTTGTCACAAGCTGCTTGATGTGTGCAGAGAGCACCCCCTGTCCATGTCCTTGCCATTGCCCTGCACAGCAGCTCCCTTGTTCTCTTCAGACATACACACTTGTTCCTACCAGATCACATACTGGATAACCATTTCCCCCCTTTTAATGCTAAGTACAGAGTTCTCTTTGCTCAAGCAGAGGTCAGAATAAGTAAACGTTTTATAGTTTATTTATTTCTTTCAGGATCCAGCTAAGCCCTCTTTCTTCCCCTTTCCTAAAGCTTTTTACTCTTGCCTCAGGTCCCTTGTCACTCCCTTTCAGCCCCAAGGTGTCTTAACACCTTTTGGCAGTGAGGAGCCTGCTCTATTGCTGAGTGTATTTTCACAAGTGATAGTTCATAATTTTAACAGTATCAAGCTCATATAAAACACTTTAACACCTTAGAGTTGAAAAGAAGGCTAGGTTTCACTATTTTTTAGATAGAAAACCTTAAGCTGTGAAAAGGTCAGCTCGATTTGACACAGGTCATCCAGCAAACAGGAGCAGAGGATTTCCCTGGGCCTTACTGATCATAGCTGAGATGTCTTAGTGTCCTATTTCCTTTTTAAACAGATTACCATTACTTACAATAAGAAACAAATGTCTACAGCATATACTCAAAGACTGAGCAAACATTTCTTTGTTCAACACTAGGATTTGACTTCAGTTAAATTTCAAACAATGAGGTGCCACCCACTGGGACAATAAACAGGGATTTTATGAATTGCAGCACTGTTGCACCTACGTTAGCACGCAAGCTGCTATGCCAAACCAGGAGACCTGCAGTGTGCACATGCACACACGCCCGTTGACAACTGAATGCAAACACAGCAGATGGTGGCAAGGCAGCAGCAGTAAAGAAATAAAGCTGCCAAATAAAGCTAAGCTTAAAGGCAGCTCTACTAGGAGTTTAGTACCAGTGCTATGTTGCATGATGTTCTCCAACCTCTAATACGCATTTCTGGGGACAGAATGGAAAGGAAAGCACTGAGCTGCCTGGTAGGTGTTGGGATCCTCTGTGCTGCTCTGAGTTTGCTCTGACATCCTCCAGGCAGTAGCTGTCCCCAGTGAATCACATGCACCCAAGGCCACTGGCGCATCAACAAGCTGTGGCCACAGGGACCTGCTGAGGGTTTGCTGTGCTGACTCAAAATTAACTTCTCTTCCTCACCCTCACCTCAGGCCAGAAAGATGCTTAACTGAACATATCTATAAAGAACGTGAATATATTGAGAATAGGTGCAAAAGAGACTTTTACCCATAGGGCCAGAACAATGGCAACCCACTATTGGGTTAGTGGTTTACTGCAGCTATGAAACAATGCATGGAAAGTCATGGTACTTTAAATATGCTTGTGTTAATGAAGTAAACAAAGATGCAAGAAGTAAGGGAATGTGTATAAGACCAAGTATCTTCCTCCCTTTCCCACCTAACCATTTAATCACAAAGTCAAACAGTTGATTTGTGTGGCTTCCTTATAAGGGGAGGCAGTCACAAATGAATTGTCTTTGGCTTCATTACCAAATATTCTGGAAAATAAAGGAAGCAAAGTCCTAATCTAATTGTGCAATAGTCTGATGCCAATAATTACATAACCGATATGCTAGCTAAAGTACTAGGACTTATCTGTTTTATCCAAAAAGATTAGATTAGCGGGTGTTTTCAACATGTTTCTAGTTGGTATTTTAATTTTCATGTTCTTCCCCACTGTCTTTAGTAGTTTTACAAAGGATTAAAACACTTTGGTTGGCTAAACTAGTCCTGGTTATATATATATACACACACTTGAAATCATCTTATTTATGCACTATTTTTGAGGACCATCAACCTTTATTTTCTGTTTTATTGACAGTATCAGGTCTATTCATCTCTGGAAAAAAAAAGGGGCGTGTTTTTGCAGAGCTGTCTGAATCTAGGAAGTGAAAAGAACCATCAGTTTGAGCAAAATGCACACGCTCAAAAAAAAACAATATTACATATTGGTTGTTATATAACGGACTGGTGCCAAACCCAGAATAAATGTGACCAATAAATGAATGTGTTTTGTAATGATGAGGAAAATAGGCTAATACTGCAAAGTACAGATGTTACTGTATTTGCATCACAAACTGGGACTAGAAGCAAATTCCAGGGAATAAATCCTAGTTGTGGAGATATCAATGAGACACCTGGAGAGGTTACATTTCCTGCTCAGTCTTTTGCTGCAAAATATTTACATTGCATTATTATTTTCCTTATATTTATCAGTTATGAAAATCAACTGTTTGCATTGCTAGTTCATTCATCAGAGGTAAGAACAGAGGGATTTCAGTAAAGGGAACTAAAGAGATTAGTAGCTTTTCAAGTCATATGGATAAAATAATTTTTAAAATTATTAAAATGAGACCACAGTTAAAATTAAAACTAAAGGCTCACAAATCCTTAGCATCCTGAAGCTCCCTCATTAGAAAGAGCTGGTAAAGAACTACACTATCCTGTTTATTTTCATAGCTTGCATCCTTATGTAGAGGCTTATTTTCATAGTTTGCATCCTTTTCTAATGAACCAGCTTCTTTAGAGTTTTAATGTTCAGTAATTTCCAGAAACGCTGTAGCAATTTCAATATTCCACAATATAAAATTTTACAAAAAAGTGTAGAAATGTACTAGAAAAAGCAAAAAAAAAAAAAAAAAAAGACTTTTATACAAAAGCATCCCCAACTAGATTAAATCTTTGGCTCAAATATTTGGATATAGAACCACTCAAGTAAGTTTTCATTCTAACTATATATTAAGACATTTAATCACTTATTATATCAGGAAAAGAATAGTATATTGTACTGTGACTGCTACAGACCTGTTCTCTGGTAAGAAGTTTGATTTATCCCAAGTTCCAAATACGTCATTTTAAACTCAGTGATATAGTAATTTCTTCAGTGGTAGATTTCTAATATAAAATCTAAAAGAAAAAAAAATATATTTTTGAATGTAATTTTAAAATTATGACTACATCCTTGTAGTCATATCCAAGATGAAAGGGTAGCAACTGTGCTAAAATATTTATGCGGATAGTAATCAGGAGCTTTTCTTTGACTTTTTACCTAGTATGCAATGAAAAGACTTCATGCAGTTATTAATAACTGGTCTGTTGTACAGTCTTGAAATTTGAAAGGCAGAATTCTGGGGGGAAAAAGTATCCTTTACTTCCATGAATCACATAAGCCAGACACTCATGTTGACTATTGGTATTTGGGATCCTGGGGTGCATTAGGAAGAACGTCTCCAGCAGGTCGAGGGAGGGGATCCTGCCCCTCTACTCAGCCCTGGTGAGGCCACACCTGGAGTATTGGGTGCAGTTCTGGCCTCCCCAGTTCAAGGGGGATGTGGAGTCCAGTGCAGGGCTACAAGGATGATCTGGGGCCTGGAACATCTGCCCTGTAAGGAAAGGCTGAGAGAGCTGGGCCAGTTCAGCCTGGAGAAGAGAAGACTGAGAGGAGACCTGAGCAGTGTCTCTAAGTACCTCAAGGGAGGCAGTGAGGAGGATGGCGCTGGCCTCTTCTCAGTGGTGGCCACTGATAGGACTAGAGGAAACGGCCACAGACTGAAGCACCAAAAGTTCCACAGGAACTTAAGGAAAAATTTCTTGACAGTGAGGGTGACAGAGCACTGGAACAGACTGCTGCGAGAGGCTGTGGAATCTCTGTCTCCGGAGATATTCAAGACTCACTGAGGCACAGCCCTGTGCCACATGCTCTAGGTAACCCTGCGTGTACAGGGAGGTTGGGCTGCATGATCTCTAAAGGTCCCTTCCAACCTTAATGATTCTATGATTACTCTAGCCTTGCAAAGGCCATATCTCTATCTATCATACAGGTCTAGTGATCTTTTTAGAACTACTCAGGCTCAGAAGAAATGCACGTGGGTAAGTATTTGTCTAAAATTCTGAATTTGGGAAGAAACACGTTCTCAATGAATTGCTCCAAAACACAAAACAATTAAGGTAAGGCTAAGAATGTGAGGAAGCATTTGCAGCAGTAAGCTCTGAAGAAATAAAAACTGAAAGAAGAAAAAAAAAAAAAAAAANAACAAAAAAAAAAGAACCTCTGGCATCATTTGTCATTGCACAAAGCTACCACAGTCCACACAGAATGCTGGGACAGTTTTTATATTATAGCATTCTTGGTCATGGCTAAGATCTTCCTGAACTGACACACTACATTTACTTCAGCTTAAAGGTATAGGTGAGTGCCAAAGCTCCACCCTTACAATGTAGTGACCTTCTATGCACAGCAATTTGTCAGTTCTCAAAGTAAATACAGATAGAAGGCCTAGTCAAACAAAAAGCCAGGACCTTTCTAGCACCTTTCCTGTGTGAAGCTAACTGACAATAAATACAAACACACACCTTCCAAATGGGGAAATACACACATATAGTGATTCCAAACCATATCACTTGCATTCCCAGAGCCCACATATCATCTGTTCTGAATCAGAAGGCAGCCCTCTTAACTTCTGTTGCCAGCTGGAGAAAATGAAATGTTTCTTGCAGTAAGATCATTCTCCTTTAGTTAAGAACATATAACGTAATTCCTTTACAGTATTGCCAAGGTCTCTGTGCTATGTGGATTTTCAGCTTGGGAGTCACAGACCTAAGCGTGAAAATCCACAGAATAAATGTTGAAAGTGAAAGGACTTATTCTTTCTGAAAAGGGACCCAATGGCCCTGAGACATTCTAACCTTTCTCATATGACAGTTGCTTCCTAGCCACAAATCAGGTTAACAGACAGTGTGAGAGATATAGGTTTGAATCCCCCAGCACTAATCAGGGACTAGGAGAAAGTGGAGAAGAAGATCATGCTCTAGTGCTTCTCTCCCCTTGCTCCCTCCTGGCCTGGACAAATCTCAACCTTCAGACACTTGAATGAGGCCTGAGATCCTGCAGTTCAGCTTTGCTTTATAGAAAATGGAGAGAAATCTAAGCACTTTGAAACTCCTCTATCTCTTGTTATCTCCAATGAGGGTATGGCACTTAGATTTATCAAGACATTAAGGAGGAAAACAACCTCCCGTAAGTGTTACTGGATGTGGTGCATACACTCCCTACCACATAATGAAAACATCTCCTCTTCTTTAGTAAGAAGCATCCATCTCTAAAAATCTTAATTTACATTTCCTTTGGCACACTGTAATCCCAAAATCTTCTCAAGGAATACTGCCTAGTAACATATATTTGCATAACTGTTTTTTCCTGTCTCATTGTATTATTTTGCCGTGTCTCTCTAGAATCACAACCTTGCTATAGGCTGCCTTCATCAGTGATGAGAGAACACTGCACTGATCTTATTCTATGATGTGAAGGTGGAACAGGTGATATATCTATTTTAGGGAAAAGGGAGCTCAAGGATATCTCCCTCCCACACTCATACACACCCTTGAGGAATCAGGGCCAAGAAGGAACAACAAAGAGGCTAGAAACTTAATCACACTGCTCCTTTCTGATGAGAATACAAAACTAAGGTATTGACTAATGTCAAGTAGAGAGCCTACAGATGAGCTCCAAAAAGGGCTGGGGGTGAAGAGAATAGCTCATGGATAGAAGTAACAAAAAAAAAAAAAAAAAAAAAAAAAAA
>VZSV01000237.1:346506-366562 GCA_013398735.1 Nothocercus julius | reverse complement strand
TTTTTTTTTTTTTTTTTTTTTTTTTTTTTGTTGAACAGCCTTCTAGATCCCAGCAGCACTAATTGCCTCATTCCCTATAATCTCATGACTTCAGGTTTGTAATGTAGTGAGTATATCTAAAAAAGAATTCAAACAGACTTTCTACAAGAGTGACATCTTAAAAATAGGTTTTGGAGATTGTTTTATTCTGCAAAATAAATCAATTATCACCTGTCTTTCCCTTACCCCCTCCTCAGTTTTGTTTGTCGTTTCTTCAAAGAGAACTCTGGTCTATGCTATTCCTTTATGAGAGCAAGTCAGTCTGCTACAGAAGAATAGAAATGCTTAGCTGTGGTGTCCCAAGGGAAAGAACAGGCATGTGGAAGGCAAGATTTTCTAGGAAATCCAAAAGATGAAGACCAACGCATGGCTTAAATTAAATAGAGAGGCTACATGTATGTACCTCACTTGGGGGGGAGAAAAAAAAAAAAAAAAAGAACAGCCATATCACAAAAGGACTGGTCCCTTTCTGTTCTCATTCTGACACCATGGAAAAAAAAAAATATATCAGAATCATATGGATACCACTGAGAACATAAGGACGTGACCTGTAATCCTGGAGTTCCAAATAATAATGACTCAACTTCCTGTTCTTGAAGGAGGTCCAGAACAAAAGCATCTGGAGTCATTTCTCTAGTTAGAAAGAAAGGATTTTAAGTGTATTGCAAAACTCTCAGGTGAATGGTATGTATACAGTTCCAGGTCCAATGTGATTAGGTGAATTTTCAGGAAATCATACACTCCAAATTCCAGTTAAGAGGCAAATGTTCTGAAATCTTGTTGCCAAGAAGCTCTGACTACATCCTTATGCATGCATTTACATAGTCCCCTTACACTACCACTGCAATGATTTTATGCTGTATCTCAATAGTATGCAAAGGAGAAAAAGAACTCAAGACTTGACATCAGATTAAAAGAAATGTTTGCCAGGTCTGATGTGGAAATGATTTGGGAACCTTATCACAGAACATATTCAGCCCAACCTCTCTTTTCTCCGTTCCAGCACCCTAAGCAAATCTATCTTTTTTATTTATTAGTTTTTTATGTTTTTGTTGCTTTCTGGCCTGAATCTCTAATTTAAAACAGGGAGCAATTGCCTGACAAAGGATCCCATGGATGTATTACAAAAGAAGATTATTACTAGTTCTGATCAAGAAGTACTTCTTGGAGGAAGTATTTTATTGAAGGAGGGCAAACAGCTACGACAAAGAAAAGATTTGCCCCACAGGCAACAGCTACGACAAAGAAAAGATTTACCCCACAGGCTTCCTACTGAAACCAGAAAGAAAAAGCCATGCTCAGAAACTTCCAGCAGTCCACACATCCATTTTGTTTAGTACATGGAAACATACACTACATGGAAAACCAAACTGAGACTACCCATCTCAGCCAGAGAGATACGTCAATTCTTCAAGCTGAATGGCGTGGTCTGAGAGCAGTAGTCATGGGTAAGAAGCACAGTTCAGTGATGAAAGGTGGAATACAGACAGAAAGGCAATTTGCAAATTTGGGACGCCAATCATGATCCAATCAAGTCTTTTGCCATGATCCACTAGCCACCGAGACATCCGGACACAACCGGACAGAGGATCTTTCATGGACTGGCTCAAAAACCTCTCAAAGTTAGATATTTTCCTTCTGTCAACTTTAACTGTCTTTGGCTCAGGCCTTTAGATGCTGCACGTTGAGGTACACTATGGCCCTGTTCAACAGAGTAAGCACATATTTAACATGCAGCATGTAAATAGTCCTGCTGCATTCCCAGGATTACCCTCACTGCTTGAACACTTGCGTATGTACTTTGCTTGGCTCATGGGCCAGGATTTCAAAAGTGTTGCTCCAGAAATGAATTTGGCTCAACCACTAATGCAATGTTGCAGCTATTTGAAGATTGATATGGTACAGAATTCAGCTCCAGTTTCACACCAACAATAGACACAAAATAGCAAGCGATAACTATTTTCTTAAAAAAAAAAGGTCTGATGAAAGACTCTAGGAAAAAGTCTCTACCCAAGTTCATCATTATAATCATATCTGACATAAAGTGATTTTCAAAGCAGGACTCAAAGGTGACAGGAATGTATCTCCACTCACTATCTGCCCTGCAGAGATTCTTACACACAAGTTTCTTTCTCTGTAAGGAAGAAAGTTGCTCTGCAATAGTCTTTTTTAATAATTCTCACAGAAATATTGCTTTAGGATGACCATTATTTTTTCATGAATAAGATTGTAAATATGTAATGGAACATAAATATTTTGTATTTAGACTAATAAAAAATTTAGTTCCATAAAAGATTTATTTCCACTAAAAATAATTTGGCCTCAAATAGGAATCAGTGGCAGTAACATATGAGGCAAGTGTTCCTCCTGTAAGAAAAACAGAGAAGCTAAGCAAATACTCCCAAACGTGTTTGACAGGGATTTACATAAATGTAAAAATTAATTTTCCTTAGATGCCCTTACACCTGAGACAACAGGGAGGAGTCCCCAAAGCATCTTATCATATGCCTGGCTTAAAAGCAGTTAAACTCAGTATCCTACAAAAATATCCATTAGGGAAAATAAAACTTCCCATATAAATAGAATTACTTCATGGAAACATAACTACAGAAAATTGCATTTATGTATGTGTGTATGTAGCCAATAGGTTTTGCAATAGTCTAGTGCTTTACTCATTATACAATAGGAAAAGCCTACATTTCACACAGAGTAGATTTTAGAAAATTTAAAATAATTCCATACACATCATTCAGCAACCCCTCCCAGAAAGAATTCATCCCATGGCAATCTTTTTCTGGCTTACCGCAACTACCACCATGAGACTGTCATTTCATGTAACTATATAACCATATATGATCAGCCACAATTAACTGAAACAGTACAGATTTTCAGTTCAAGTACTTGAAGAAAATACTTTGTGATACCTCCTATAATATAAAAATAAACTCTTATAAGAATATCAGGCAAACTGAAGTTATAAATAAAAGTTTGGGATTATAACCAGCCTAGACTTTCCATGGAGAGAGATAGAGACTAATTTTGCCAGGTCCATTTTTCATTGCAAATATTTGCCCCCTCAACATTTCTGTTTTAATTATTTTTAATTTCATTGTAGGGTTGAGCTATGAAATCACAATAGGAAAATAAAAGTGGACTGGGAAATTTCTCCATACAGGTCAAAGTCAAGGAAAACACCTTAAAGTGCACTGACCTGCATGTTTTAAGGAACAGTCTTTGCCTTTGTTAAAATGAAATGGAGTGCTTCTCACACATGCACAGCCAGCCTATGTGCAGCAGGCAGAAACCCTGGGCATGCAGCTCAGGGACTGGATGAGCCTCAGGGCTCCAGGCGCTGCTTTAGCACAGTAAATTCCAAATAGCCGCAGCTGGACAGTCTGCAGCCATCAGCACATTACAGAGCTGCTTCATATCCTTGAAGAGTGACCAGTGCCACAGTTCATCACTCTTTACAGCTCCTCATTTTCCAAAGCTGGATGCAGGTGAGATTTTAGCCTAGGGAGGACTTGAAAACTGCTGAGGACTAACTGGGCCTCTCCAGAGTCTGCCCAGACTCTTAGTCAAGTATATTCTTCTCCAAACATTCTACAGATCTTGGGCAAGTTTCTTAGGTCAAGGGTCCAGAAGCACACAGGTCCCAAGCATCTGGTAGAGGTTTGATCCCCAGCACTTGACAGGCTTCCTGTCTCCATGTATAAGATGAGGGTGCTATTATTTTATTATTATTATTCACTTCAGTTGTAGGGATTCTGTCAAACTATGAAAATCAGAAACTTTCATGGTTTCTCTTTGAAGGGGCAGGCACTGTTTAAAAAAAGTTACTCTGCACACAGACTGTACTTCAGCTTTTGTTCATCATAAATTATTGGGGGAAAAGTTCTAGTAGTTACTAAGAGCAAGGCATTCTTTCAGCTTTAACATAACCAAAAGGGTGTGGGATGTCTTTAAAACAAACTTAAATGTGTTAACTCTTGCACAGTTTTGTAATAAATAAAAATAGGGGGAATATTATAGTGAAATTCATATAAACTCAATGGAAGAAGGTAATCAAATCCATACATGAACTAATGCCCATACTCCCACATTGTATTTTTGCATGCTGCTCAGACTGCAAGACACTGTAACGTGAGAGATCTCTGATAAGCATACTGAAATAACTCCTACAGGCAATTTTTTCTTTGTATTTAGAGATGGACCTGTGGCTGTTCTGTCCTCTAGAAGACTATAAGAATACATGCCTTCTTGTTGTGTTGGGACTCATATACATCTAATAGGAAGGAAAAAAAAAAAAAAAAGTCTGTTGAGCTCTCCAACTCCTCAGCCCCAAATCCTGAAAGGTACAATCAAAAACAATAGAAAGTATTTTAACACAGCAATTAAAAAGAAATTCTGAAAAAAAAAATAGCAGATATTTTTAGATCTATTGACTTTGTTGCAGAAATGTTGCTGAAAATGGGCTTAGTTGATGTGTCTAATGAGTTGTCTTAAAAGATACAGACAATTATTTTTTGTTGATAGCGTACATATTTGAACCCTAAAGCAGAATATTAATATTCCAGTCACATATGCTACATCAGTTCTGAATTACACTTCCTTAATATTCAGAGACTTTACTGGGACATATCTACTTACATAAATCCAAGAATTTTCTGATATCTACAGGTCATCAATACCATATGCAAACTTATCAGATTCAGTGCAACATCTGTCAAGCATATGCTTTTTAATTTGGTTTGCAAAGAAAGAAACAACTTGGAAGCACAAGTTGCAAAACTATTTTAACTATTCTTTTGCATCCTGATTCGAGGTAGTGCCAGAAAGATTTAGAGATGCTTTCTGGTTTCCTTTGTCTGGTAAGTAGCTCGTGGCTTTCAGTGAGTGTGGGATTCTCACCCTGATGTCATTAACAAGTTGCTTTCCTCAATGATTATATCTGGATCCCAAGTGCTCTGGCCTAGAACTTAACAATAGAATTAAAAAATTCTCCTAATGCATCATACATTTGAGACTGGGCAGCCTGGAAAGCAACAAACTTGCATGTTACCCCTTTAATTGGTGCTAGGTAAAACACAGGAGATATGCATCTCTCTCCCAGAGCAGCATGCACAGAGGAAGACATCTCCTTGCTCAGGGAGCCTTTTAGCATTAGCGGTATTTCCCTTGAACCGCACAGGCCATAACAGGAGGCCTGAACTTATCCAGTGCTGCTAGTGGAATTTCGTGTTTGTCATCAGAACCAGGATGGCTGACTTGAATAAATAGATATATTCCTTCAACTCCACATATCCCTAAAATTTTCACTCTGTGACTGGGAGGAAAAAAGAGAAAAGGGGTGAGCAAAAGACACATTTAGCAATTCTACATTTTTTTCCTATTATGTCAAATTAACTGAAAGTCCGCTTGGGGCCTGAGATAGTGTGGGAGGAGGAAGCAGATCCCTCTAAAATCGAGTTTAGAATAAAAGAGGATGCAATTTAGTGATTCACTGGCCACTGGCCACTACAACTGTTGTTAATTAGGAATTAGCGTTGCAAAAGCTCAGGCCTCTGTTGAAGAAAGAAATCATATCATTTTGATTTTGATAAAGCAGGTGTTCTGACAAAGATCCTCCCTGTTCTATGCCAATCTGTGACAGAATCAAAATGCTAGACATTCAACTTTCTGTCAAAAATATTTTTCTGTAAACAAGGAGATGAAAAAACACATACTGAATTCTCTACAGATACAGGAAGGGAGTGGAAAGGAAGTTCAGAAAACAACTGCTTTGGAAAGAACCTAAATTTTCCTTAATCCTTTTTTTTTTAAAGCATAGTTCAGGGATTTATTTTTTTTTTTTTTTTTTTGGGGGGGGGGACACGAGGGTTAGCTTGAGAGTAAGAAACAGACTAAAAAGCAATGCAGTCCTGCATAGAAGAAAATTGCTCTACTTCACATAAAGAATCCAATCTGTAGAAGTCCATGTTCATACATGGGTCTCTTTTGCAGTGGTTCCTTTAAGGGGAGAAGCTGGAGGTTGTAACTCAGATCAATAATGGGTAAAAAACACTCTAGTACCTGGTAGTCATTGAGGAAAAGTAATTATTCTAAAGACAAGATGAGATTGAAACATTTTGTCTGTCTGTGCTTTGTTAGTACATACATTTTACCCCTGAGACACAAAGTTTTTTAGCTTCCTCATAACAAATGCAGTTCAAGGCTATACTGCTAGTGAAAGCAGATATAAGGTTCTTTACACAGTTTTCCCAATATATTTTTGTGCTACTATACAATAATTCTTCTATTCTACTAACAGTCTTTTTATGAGCTGGGACTATACTGCGATATGGACAAAAGACCTCAGTCAAACTTGATTCATTCACAACTTAATCTAGATTTCAACATATTAAGCCAGTACAGAAAGTCTCTATTCAAATACCTCTTTTTATGAATTACAACTGTTCTACTGTATGTGGAAAATACAAATAAGGAGGCAGAATTATTCAGAGATTACCAAATAATATTTTCCACACTCTCTGACAAAATTAATAGTAATAAAAAAAACTTACTATGGCAAGGTTGAAATTCCACCCCGAAATAACCAGCAAACATGTTAAAGCATCCCTAATTTTCAGTAAACCCACCAGAAGTGGTCATGGGATCATCCTTGTGAAAGACCTTCAGGGATGGAGAACTATTCCATTCTTTGGGCCATCGTTGTTCTTAGCACATTACCAGAACAAACTTAACTAGGTCACATTGGTCACAGAGCTTTCCTCAAAGTCATAAACCTTGGGCATCTGAGTACAAGGCTGAAGGAAGAACAGCACTGTTGTTTCACAGACCTAAAAGAAGCAGAAAAAGAGTGACAACAGCTGAACTTTCCTCTTGCAGGAACTAATACATTTATCAAGGGTTCAGTACTTGGGCAGATCTCTGAACAGAGATCCATTGCTCACCTATTTCCACTGCCTTCCTGTCTACCCTTCCTTCATAACAACTGCTACAAACATTTTGTAATTGGAGGTGAGCTGACTTCTCTGCAGCCACCGCTTCATTGGCTGAGTGGGATGGCTGATAAATAGAAAATATCTATGTCCATGTCTATGACCTCACATACAGCCTCCCATTCTTTTAGTCAATATCTTTTATATCTTTACATTAGGTCCTCTGAGTCAAAACTACTCTTGGACAGAGCAAACTGCACCCATCTGAGCTGGACTTGAATGTAGATAACAGCAACAAGTAACCCGGCAAGGTGGTATCATCTGGCTCCTCCCGACCTCCCACAACAACTCTCTTCTGCCAGCTATAAAAGTTGCACTAAGTTATTTTCCCTCATTTGCAACAGCATTTTTAACCTTTAGTACACCCGTCACACAGCTTATTAATATTCCACTGTAGGCTTTATTTTACATAGGGGATTTCACCACCCATCTCCTGATTACTTTGTTTTTCCTAATGTGTTAGCTACTGATCTGTACATTTAAGCAGCCAGGGAAATATTAGCTGTTTTGTGCTATGATAAGAAAGGACAGAGTAACCCCTGATAAAAACACTATCAACTCCAGAATGCTGCCTAGACTTGCATCATATCTCTGAATGTTGAATATCAGAGAGCTTTTCTGCATGCGGTCTTTGCATACACAGTAGCCTCTTAGTTTAAGTAAACAAATTATAATAGTTGCCCTTGAAAAGCTTTCCAGTTGTGACTTAGCTAGATTTACCTCTGTATCAATAATTGCCATGCTTAAAATACTATTAAATTCGGCCAACACAGCGGACTGTTAAAATTAAATTTACAGAGGCTGATAAAGATATTTTACAAGGGATGTACCATTCAGAAATGAAGAGACTTGACTCCCAGCTGGTGACCATCTGGCGCCTGTGACTGTATGTTTGAGTATTAGTCTAAGTCGTTATTGTGTCAGTCTTCCATACACCCAGACCACCCAGCACCTTACGAACTGTGTGTCTTAATGCTATAATGGCACATTTGTTTCTTCCGCAGGAGCGTTGCTTGGGCATTGCAGGCTACCTAAGGGCTTTTTCCTGCCCAGGGGTTCTTGACCTTCTGCAAAAATGTCATCCCTCCAGGGGGAAGAACAAAGTCCACTATCCCTGCAAAAAGACTTTATGAAATATACTCAGGATATTTTAATTAATCATACCAATGTATGTTTCTCATCCCTTTTCTGAAACTAATCATATTCTTGCCCTTAACTTTCTATACCAATGACTTCCACAGACTGACTACAGGCTGGGTGGAAAAGTATTTCCTCCTACCTCTATATTATGTTTCTTTACACACCTTTTTCATGTCAATCTCCTACTATGAGTTATCTGTCTACATGTTTCTTGAACACTGTCAGTATACTTTGAATTCTCTAGCTACTCAAAATATTTTCTTCAAAAAGCAGTAATCCTCCCTGCATATTAATTGCAAACAAGGACACTATTGATTTACGTAAGAGTACTGTAGTGTTTTCCATGTGGATTGTGTAAAAAATGAGCTGGCTAACTGTGTTTGTGTTTCTGATCTTGACTTCAAATTGAGCTGAAAAGTCTTGGCTGAGCTATCTGTGAAGTGGCCCAGATTATTCTCATGAGTCATCTTGATTCAACATCACTCCTAGACGATATGTTTTTATACTACAAGAATTTAATTTGTCAATAATCAGCACTCAGTCCAAGTCCTGTATATGGATGAGACTTCAGCATCTTTAATTCAGGCACAGGCAGTCCTTGGTCACTGGCATGATCCTTACCAGGCTCTAAGTAGATGGGACAATTAAATGCAGAGATTTTAATATCTTCTAATTCATGGTGTGTTCCTTCAAGTTATGACTAAAGGTTCTTAATAGGAAAGCCTGTAACTGGCCTTGCATGTGCCACATATTTGGTAGAAACTAAAGGATTCCCAATAGCAAGGATGAAGATACTGCTGCGACACATCAGATCTAGCACATCAACCCCCTGTCAAAGTTTATCATACCACCTGTGACAAGCCAATTTAGAACATGGTCTGGATGGGGAAAAAAAGAGCCTGTGAAAGACAGCATCTTCTCAAAATGATTCAATATTTATAGGACCTAAAAATGAAGGGCCAAATATTGAACCTGTTTTATGTGTATGTCTGTGGCGCTGTATCACTTTAGTCTTCTGCTCATGTACTCTGTTCATACGGGTATAAATCCCTTTGTCACAGACACTGACAGATAAAAACATATGCAAAAATGTAATCCAATATACAACCACATTAAAGCTGCAATTGCTCTCCATATTCAGGGATGTCTTTCCATACAGACCTACAAAAGGACCAAGCATCATTCATATCTTAATACTTTTTGAGAACTTACCGATTTTTCCCCAATACCAGACTGAGACAGTTTAAAAGAAATAAAGAAAATAAATAAAAACTAAGAAACGAGGGCAAAAGAGGCTTAGTTCTTGCCTGCAGAGTAAGGTTTATCTAGGAGTAATTTTTAAAAGGTATCAGCAACATTAAAGTCATATATAAAGAAATAAGTACATATATATGCATTCACATTTAGAGCTTACTCCCATCTTACTTGTGCCTAGTTAATACATTCTTGCAAATACCAAAAGATACTAAACACATTTTTTTAACTTCTAGCACTCCTGGCTGAAACACAGATTTAAGCAATATGCTGAAGGGTATATTTGATTGAGAACCCAGTCCTGCAGCAGGCCTAGCAGCTCTGACCAGTACACCAGTGAATTTCCTTTGAAATCACAGAGATATCAATGGGCTCTTGACAGAGAACTCAACTTTGTCACATCTGAATGCCAGACCTGGGCCAGGGCAATAGCAGGGTCCCAGGAATCACCTACATTTCAGCAAGCTTTATACAATAGGAATAGTTCATATAAAAATCCGATTGCACACTAATATTCAAAATAACAGTTCAGTAATACAGTGATCCCTAAAGAAAACACAATTTGGAAAAGATCCTACCTAAGGATCTATGATATTAAACTTCTATCAGCTTCTTTTCTAAGGAGTTCCCATTCTGGGTAATAGAATCTGATCTGCAGGATTTGTGTACAGGCTTATGAACCCCATCCAAATATCAAATAAAGACAAAACACCAAAAATTGACAGCCATTTCACATGAGGTATGTAAATGAGTTGCAACAAAATAAACCACTTCTCAGTAGGAGGAATTAAAAAAAAAAATAGAAAGGATGAAAACCTGGCCTCAAAGGCCTTGGGCAAGCGTTGTGCAAATGACACAACTTGTAAATAATAAACACATAATTGTAGCTGCAAAGCCAGAGAGTTATCTAATGACACATCAGTGTCTAATTTATCCAGCATCATGTGTGGTCACTGTCTTCCTTTCTTTGCTGGAAGATCAGGCGGTCCCTGCAACAGTCACTTTTGCCTGTGCCAAGCAGATAATCACCTCAAGCTCTGCAGTGAAGACAGCCAAGCTAATGAGTCTAAGGTCTCAGAAATAATATTTCCTATGAAGTAGAGGTGAAACACCAGCAGTTATCATTCTGCAGATTTTCTTCTCTGTTGTTTTTTGTGTACAAAACACAGCCCATCCCTTTGGCTCTCTGGTTCCTCAAAAACCCCAGCAAGACCCTTTAATGTGGGAGAAATACAAGTAGAATTGACCATTGCAGATACTCAAGAACTATCTGATTCCTAACTGTTGTGATACTTCTCTCTGCCTCAGACTACAACCCTGTCCACCTTTAACAAAAATAAAACATTCCCCCCCCACACACACACACACACCCTATAAATACATAAATAAATAAATAAAATAAAAATGTCCATGCAACAGTACAGCTAGCCTTTAATATATGCGAGGGCTGAGGGCCTGGGGCCAGCTCCACACTCTTATGAGGGTCAGCTGTTGTTTATTGAAAGAAACATTAGAAGAGAGGTTGCAAAAGAGAAATGAGCTCCTACACTACAGCAGAGTGCTGTAAGGGAGGCACCCATAGTAAATACTTTCATTTAGCACTTCCCTAAATTTTTATGAGTCAGAAAAATTCACCTTAAAAGAGATGTGATAACAAGTGCTCTCAGCACTGGGTAAACAAACAGATTACTTCCAATGTAGGGGGAAGTGCCTTTCATCCAGGGAAGAGTGTAAATGCCCACCAGGTCCCAGCAGAAAGGAGAGAGTGAAGGGTTTCCCCTTGAGCCTGACTGAGCTGGCCTGCCACACGTGAGGCAATATTTTACCCCATCTTTGTCCCTCTAAACAACTTCCTTATTCTTCTGCACTGTACTTTTTTTTTTTTCTTTTTTTTTCTTTTCCTGAGTCCTCCATCACTCTTCTACTTTCCTTGCTTCTCTGAAGGCTCTCCAGATTTACCAGACTTCTATAACTCATCCAAAAGAGCAGAGACCTCAGTCAGTACACTGCAGTAGTTTTGATGATTGTTCTGTGTACAAGATAAGCACAACGATAGGATTTTTTCACAGTTTTTTACAATTCCAAGAAAGAATGTAGCCTTTTCCTATATGGGGAAATTTTCTGGAGCAGGAGTTAAAATCCTGTTCCTGGATTGTATAATCTCATCAATCAATATCTTACCCCAGCACATAGAAAACTGTCTTTGTTTCCCCTTTGGCACATGCTAAGCTCTCTGGTCACCCTTAGTTTGTGTATTCATTGGTGATGTGCCACAGCTCCCAGCATTTCCAAAGCAGGTTACTGTGCTCTGGTACTGACCTGGAAACATAGACAGAGTCATCTTTGAATCTCTCTTAATCACCAGCTTATGCAAAAATGTACCAAATTACTCACAGTGTGCAAGGTACTTTGCTTAAAGTCTTTTTTTTTTTTTTTTTTTCCTTTTAAAGGATATTAGCTCTTATTTCCAGACGGTTTGGACTGATTTTTCTATAAATGCACAGAGGTTGAATGGTAAAGATGACCAACAGAAATCTCTAGGAAATGAGAAGTAACATTCATTGAGGTCTCATAAATTCATGCCCTCTGGATTCCCCGTCAGAAAGGGAGAAGCGGTAGTCTCCACATATCAGCAAGAAAGCAGTGGCCTACAGGACTCAGAAAATCAGACTAGTTCAGCTCTGAGTTAAATTTTGTTCAGGTATTGTAATAAAAATGTTAATACTCCTTTTACATGACAATTTTGGGTTGGTTTTTAATATAAGCGTAGTCCTAGCTCTTATCTTCTCAGGTGGTACTGCTGTGGAGCAGAGCTAACTCACTGCAGCTGAGATCTTTTCCAACCTTGTATTTCAGGGCCAAGAGGCATAACAGATTGAATACAGCTGCATATAGCTATAGGTTTCATTCTGTGTTCATGCATTTATGATTTCATCTTAAAGTTGATGCTGCTATAATGTTGTTTACTGAAGGTTTAATTTGCTGAGCACACAGAATTCCAGCTGCATTTAATGTGAATTGCAGGTGCATAAACTGCTGAAAAATAAACTGCCCTTTTTTTTATTTAAATGTATGTTAAGCAGGATCCATCAAGTTGCTAGGGGTGCTTCCACAATGATTAAAACATCAAAAGAGTCAATAAATATATTCATAAATAAATAATAATTTGGAAAAAAAAAGTTAAATTGTACTTCACGTCCTTCAGCCCAGTACTTCCCCCAAGGGCTTGATCAAAACTTCCTGACGTCAGTTAAAATCTTTCCTTTGCATTTAGTGGACTTTGAATGAGGCTCTAAATGCCTGAGAAAAGGGACGAGCCAATATTACCTGAATCTGTGCCAGCCCAGGCCGCTGAGTGCCAAAGCAGAGAGAAAGTCAGCGTTAGAGAAGGGGACACGAGGTGCTGGGCATGGATCCCCAGCCCGGCCTCAGGGCAGGACTTGGGATCATGGGATGTGGCCAAGGGAGTCGCGATGGGGTTAGGACATACCCCTGTCGGCAGAAGGTTGTTGGTCCTGCCAGCCATAAGAGGCAGAGCTCATAGGCTAAGCACAATACCATATTAACAGGATGTCAGAGGAGATTTTGTATCATTTCTGTCATTCATTTCCTTTCCTGGACTTCAGCCTAACTCTTCAGTTCTTTTCAGGACATTTCAGAAAGCATTACGTAAAGTGAAAACCTCAGGCTTGCATCTCCAACCCCAAATTAAACTGTCACTCATATCTCCTGGTCACCTTCTGAGGCAGAAAAAGAACGAACCGTGCCACTGGCCAAAATATTGGCCAATGTTTTGGGGGTCATCCAGATCTAGATATCTGAGTGAGAAGTTAATCAGGCATTAAGATCATAAGCCTGGAAGGACAAAAATCTCCCCTACCTATCACAGTAGCAATAACTGTAAAATAAACTTGCAGTTTACATGGGAACTTCACTTTTACAAACTTGCTTGTGATAGTCCTTCGTTCAGGTGTTCCTCTTAACTTTCTCTCCTTGCTACACATCCTAGAGAAAAGATACAGGGGTAGAAAGGTGGTTGATTTGGGGATGAAGCTGTTTGCTTTAAGATTTATAGCTGTGGAAACAGGGTTAGCTCTTGCCCTTTAATATTTTGATAAGAAGCATTTATTTCCATGCTTTGAAGAAAAATAACTAAATAAGGAAAGCATATTCATCTGAGTTGCAGCCTTTCTCTTAGGCTTCCAACGTGCTTATTCTAAGGCCTTTCGTAGAATGAAAACCCAGCTGGTGTGTTGTGTACATCATAGGACCAAGTCCTGTGATTACCTCTGTACGGAAGCAAGACTGCAGACTTCTGAGAGGAAATTTCATTTATTGTAGGGGCAAAAAAAATGTATTGTGAGTCACTGTGTTTTTCTGCTGTCTGCATTAAACTGGAAAGAAATTGGAATCATACTTCTGTCCCTATTTAAATGCCTTTTCTTGGCAGGAAAAATGAAAGTTTGGCCTCCTAGCTCTGATGATTGGCAGCATGCTGCTTGGTTGGTAGCTAAATCTCAGTCTTATTTGGTCCTCCCTGTTGTCAACAGAACGGATCTGTCCAACAAAAGCAACATCCTGTCAGCTACTCCTTCTTCCAGGAAACTGCCTTTTCCTCCCCCACAATTGCTCTCTTTCTCCAGGTTCAAGCAAGAAAACATCATCATAAAAAGGCAAGAACTGCACAAGGAATAGACATCAGACCTTAAATATGTGCTTCCTCTTGGCCTTACTATATTATTCTCCATTCATAAGGTTTTTAAGAGTGAACAAAATACAGCCTCTTCCTCTAACCCGCAAAGGGAAAGGAGGAAAAAAAAAAAAATAATAATAACTTTTTGTAGGAAGTCATGGGTAAAGGAAGGAAAGATATTTTTAGTCCTCTCTCCAAACATCTCAGGAATATGGTCTTGGGGGTGTTGCCACAGGAATAAAACAAGGAAAGCTGAGTTATTAGGGCAGGGAGGGCAGCCAGCCAGGTAACACAGAGACAATGCTTGGATACTTGCTAGTACCCCAGAACTGTAACAAAAGTGATTCTGTACTTTCAGGCCCTTCTTAAGGACATGTGATAAGTGTATTTATTCCCAAAGAGTAGAAAACAGCTAGTAGAGGTGCATACTAGGAGAAGGAGGACAGGATGAAGGAGGAGAGGATAGGGAACATAGAGAGAAGGTTTCAGTTTCTCATAGCAAGCTGGACTGAAGATATTTCCCTCTTAATTGCTCTCTTTCAGGGACTGTCTATTCCCACTTCTTCCACCTCAGCAAACTGAGAGGGAGGAGAGGACCATACAACCATCAGAAAGCTGAGCCACTCACTGGGATGCAAGGAGTCAAGGGAAGTGAAGGCCACCCATTACCCTTCCTGGACAAACAAGCTAGGACTTCAGGTTGTAAAGGAGCAGGTATTGCCAGCCAAGTAATATTAGAGGAGGAGCATCTTTCTTCAGAAAGAAAATATACAAAAAAGAGACTGCTTGTTTTCGCAAGTGGAGGGAAAAGGCCAAAGAGCTGACCTGGAAACAGGAATAACACACACAATGGGGAACATGTAAGAGAACTGATGACAGCATGTCTTCAATATACACTAATAATTTACAGGAATGGATTAGCAGAGAACATTCCATAAAGAGTGCACAGTGGTTTCCATTAATACTTAGGTATATACCATGATTATAAAATAGCTTGGGGCTATCCATTTTTCAGTGAGGTATCTGTAGTATCTGTATGAATCCAGATTTTTTTTTTTTTTTTTTTAACTAAATGGAGACTGCTACTGACTGCTAAGAATGTTCTGCTTCAGTAAACTTTGATTTCACTTGCCGTTGTGCATTTATTAGGCAAGATTATCATCATCCAAGTTTCCAGGGCTGGGAATTCGTTTGAAAAATATGGTCTATTTGCATTTAATTATCACATATTTACCAAGGAAAAATATAAACATGCCTGTTCTTAGTCAAGGAATGGAGCCAGTAATGAACTGCAGCCTTCGGATTGTATTTTTTAATATAATCAAAATATGGGTATAAATAATTCGCAGTTTCCACTATGGAAAAAAAAGAATTAAGCTTTCCTGATAGTATTCTTTCCCATTTTAATTTTAAAAATTAAATGAAATTAGTTATTGAAATCGTATTGTTCATATGGATCATGAACAATTAATTTTTCTTCTTATTTTAGATGTTACTAAAAGTCATCTTGAAAGAGGATGTAAAGGGAAAAAGGATCCCATCTATGAGAAGTAGCTGCCAGTTTCAGTTGCTAGAAGAAGAAGAAATATATTCCTGAGAACACACCAAAGCTAAACAACAAGATGAGGAAATGTTGAGATAACTTATGGGAAGCATATTCTCTTAGTTCACATAGTTTTGGTTACTCCACAGACCTCTTGGAGCATCCCTAATGTAAATGAGTCACAAAAAGCAGATGTGGGGTTCTGACTACATCAAAAAGGCAAAGAGTGCATGGGGAGAGGAGCAGCGTGCCTGGGAGTCAGCTCACTGTCTTTTGGTGCCTACAATACATGTACAGGGGAGCTAGGTATCCAAGCTCCCACAGAATCACACAGAATGGCTGAGTTTGAAAGGCACCTCTAGAGATCATTTAGTCCAACCCCCCTGCTCAAGCAGGGACACCCGGAGCATGGGGCACAGGGTGGCATCCAGGTGGGTTTGGAAGATCTCCAGAGAAGGAGACTGCACAGCCTCTCTGGGCAGCCTGTGCCAGGGCTCTGTCAGCCTCACAGGAAAGAAGTTCTTCCTCACACGGAGCTGGAACTTCCTGTGTTTCAACTTGCACCCATTACCCCTTGTCCTGTCACTGGTCACCACCGAGAAGAGTTTGGCCCCATCCTCCCTACATTCACCCCTCAGGTACTTGTACATGCTGATCAGATCTCCTCTCAATCTTCTCTTCTCTAGGCTAAACAAGCCCATCTCACTTAGTCTTTTCTCATGAGATAGATGCTTCAGTCCCTTAATCATCTTCCTGACCCTATGCTGGACCCTCTCTAGAAGCTCCACATCCCTCTTGTCCTGGGGAACCCGGAACTGTACCCAGTACTCCAGGTGCAGCCTCATCAGAACTGAGTAGAGGGGCAGGATCCCCTCCCTGGGCCTGCTGGCAACACTCCTCCTGATGCAGGCCAGGATCCCATTTGCCTTCTTGGCCATGAGGGCACGTTGCTGACTCATGGTTAACTTGTTGTCAACCAGGACTCCCAAATTCCTCTCTGTGGAGCTGCTTTCCAGCAGGTCAGTGCTATCCCAGTGTAGTCAAGAAAGATAAAGATGATGATGATGTTTAAGGTGCAATTCATTTGACCTCATGGAGGTATCCAGGATGAGATGAACAGTTCTTCAGACTCTGATAAATGTAATAATAGCCTACATGCTCAGATGTTGACACCTACAATGTGTTCATCCAAGGCTTAATTCAGTCACCTAAATATAGTCTTATGTTATTTGAGGTGTACAGGTGTGACAGACATGGTACAGACCTTACAGAAGACCTGCATTTTCTCAACCAGCAGCTGGAGGTGAGGCAAGATAGCCCAAGTTGTTCCATATAGTATCAGACACCTACATTTAGGTAATTGATTCCCACCCTGGGTGACGTTGCTGAATGTCTCCAAAAAGGGTTCCTGTAGTCAAGAGGCAGCAGGAGAAGGGGAAAACATGTCAGAGAAGATGGGCAGGCAGCATGTGCAAGAACAGGCATGTAAAGCTGTGTGCCAAGAGACAGATAAACCTTCACAAAAGTATATTCTGCAGTCAACCCATGAAACTTCCCAGATACCAGGTACTTGATGTGGATAATTCCCCTGTTGTGATCTTGTTGCATTACAAAAGATGTAATTATTGCCTAAAAGTTCAACTTCAAGCAATTTCAGTGTTTTTACCTGCTCTTTACTTTGATTTTGAGACATCTAGAATACTTTGCTTAAAAAAACACAGTAAACAAAATTTATTGCTGATGTTTCTAGTGTTGTTATTGAGCAAATGAATAATAATGCTTGTTCCTCCTACGCAAGAAGCATAATATTGCCTTTCACTGTATTGTGTTTTAATTACTAGCTTTTACTTTTTAGCTTTCTTCCTCATCTTTAGACAATGTGAACATTGTCATTTTTTTCATGTCTGTCTTTCATAGTCTCAGGTTTGGAGTTTGCTGTATGAAGTGGGAGAAGGGTTTCTCTTTACTAGTACAAGGTTCCAAAAGAGATCAACACTCACTGAGAAGCTAATAGCATTAGACAGATCCACTTTTACATTTTTAATAACAGTTCTAAAATGTTTTAAGTGCTTCTACCTGATGCTGTCCTAACCACATTATTCCTTGCTTTGAAATTACTTGCATAACAATTTTCCACTTCTCAGATTGATTTCTTCTATGCCTCTTATAAAAAAGAAAAGAGGGCATATGGGGGTGAAACAAACGCATACTGTCAGCTAAAGGTTTGTGACAACTAGAATTTCAGTCTTAGGTTTGCAGGACATTGACATGCAATATTGTTTTTTTCCACTCATTTCACCACTGTTGTCAACAGGTCTACTTAGGTGTGTAAGAATTATTCATATGAATAAGTATTGCAGTTATGTCCATGAAGAAAATAGAAAACGGCTTCAGGCAATTGCCTGGTTGATTGTTGATGACTTGACAACACATTCTGCTTAAGAATAATAATATTTATTGTACTGAGAGTACAGGAACGAAGTATGACTGGAACAAGAAAAAGATGAATAAAAAAGAAAAACAGAAAGGAAGGATATAATGTAGCACCATTGTTTTTATTTAATTTTCTTCGGAATTGACAAATAAGAGAACAAGACCATTCTTTCATCCATTCTCCTCTTAAAAAACAAACAAACAAACAAACAACAAAAAAATGGATATAGAAACTCCAAACCAGAGGTCTTGGTTTGCAAAGATTCAGTTTATGCCAAATGGGTATGATTAAGAGTGTGAGGAAGCAGTAAATGAAAGAAAGTCTTATGCTGAATATGAAGTATCCCTTCCCAGAACCCACAGATACTAGAAAGAATGACATCTTAAGGACTAAAACACAAACCTACACATACCAGTATATTGAAAGGGAACAAGGCATGGCAAGCCACTTACTTAGAAAGCCAATAAGCTAGTTATTACTATCCTCTTGTTTTTTTATATTCCTTGAAAAAGCTCAAAAGGCTCAGTACAATCACTTTGATCAATGGGAACCTAAATTCTGAGAGAGCAGATGGTCATTCCTTTTAATGAAGGACAAAGAGTCTAAAAGTTTTTGCCTCCTTTTACTTTATTTTGGTATTGAAAACTCAGTTCACTCCTTAGACATAGAGCATCCAACATGAAATTCTGGTCCCAGTGACAACAAGCAGGCTCTTACACATTTCAGGAGGCTCAAGTTTTTAACTGCAGAACTTTTCAGAAGTCCTTGTAAAGCCTAGAAGATAGATTCTGTTTCAGTTTTTGCAATATTAGTCAATGCTTGGGGATATTCACTTACAATATTGAAACAAAATAGTCTTTAGTTTTCAGAAAATATCTAACCTGTTAAAATTAAATAAGGATAAGAGGGAGATCATCTACATATGGCTGATATTAGCAAGCTGATTTTCTTAAGTGCCATATTACTGTATGTAATACATACAAAAGAATTAAGTCATAGAGAATACTTCTAAATGTAGAGCATTTGGCCTGATTTTAATCTGGAATACATGAGATAACCAGATCTTGGTTTAAGAAAGAAGCTTTGTGTCAAAGACAGTTTCTGTTTTAAACAGCATATTCCATTATAGTATCTAGTCCAGAAAATCTTGAAATAAAAGTGAGAAAATCAAAATATAAAAAGATAATGTCAGCTGAACGTATCTTCGGTATGTACATCTTCATGTTTAACTTATTTCCTGATGGTGATTTTTAATTAGCAACAATTGATTTAGGTGACCACATTAAAAAGTTTGTATTTAACCAGGTTTTCAATATGCTTATTGGCCAGGAAAGACACAAACAGTCTTGCAAGCTTTCTGGCATACGCTCAGATGGTAAAATATCATAAGAATTCTCTTTCAAACAGTGTTTTTCCTGTTTTCAGTCTTTCTTAGGAACAAGCAGCAATGAAACAATACACTGGAAAACAAACAAACAAAAATTTCCTGTAAGTTTTGATCTTATTAGATTGAGGTTGAGTTGTTTGGATCAACTCTTCTACCTGCCTAGTTCACATGTTTAATATTTTTTATTTGCCAACTATCACTTGCTATAGAAAACAAGCAAACAAACAAAAACAAACAAAGCAAGACTGTTAGAATGAGCTTATTCTTACTTGAGGCACACCAGTACTACTTTAGAAAATAAAAGCCTTATTGTTTCACAGATTGAGACATACTAAAGCAAAATCAAGAGACTTGCTGTCTGCTGGACAAGCTGTTGACCGGAACACTGTAATTTATGCTTATTTAAAAGGGCCAAATCTTAAAAGGAAGTTCTGCTTAAGCACATTCAAGTTTGAGGGATTATAATAAAAAACGGTCCTACTGGTTGTCACATAGCACAAGGCCTTCACTGATTTGAGGCAGTTACAAAAAAAAATTAAAAATTGCCTTCAGTTTCTATGTGAAT
>VZSV01000237.1:264241-309960 GCA_013398735.1 Nothocercus julius | reverse complement strand
TTGTCTTGGCGTTTGCTCCTTTGAATTTTGCTGCTCGGTGTCAGTTTTAAAGCAGAAAAAGCAAAGGAAACCCCAAAAGGTACAGATGTCACATGGAGCTGCAGCCTGCCGGGACAGGGTAATGCCAAGGGCCTGACTGCATCCTGCTTCTCCTTTTCCCAGCTCAGGAAAGGGGAGGAACAGGAAGGGAACATGGATCATTTTGGAGGTGCATAAACTTTTTGAGGGTGAAGACCTGTGGATTTGGATGAAGTTTGTTTTTCAGGGATGGAGAAAAAGAAGTCCTTAACCTGCTAATGAGATGAACCTGATAGAGAAGACCAAAGACACTGCAGGGCTTCCTTCATCAAGGTTGGTCTCACCTGGGGCATCCCCAGAGCTGGCGTTACAAAGGCTCTTGCTCCTGCCCAGCAACATTGCACCCACCTCTGTGCTCCTGCTCTGTGCCAGGAACTGTACATGCCCAGAATGCAGTTCTAAGAAAAATACCACTAAGAAAGGATCCTCTTGGCCTTCGGTTAAGCTTAGCATGGAGCAGATGAGCCTGTGGCATCTGAGACTTACTGGGATTTGGGCCCAGTAAATATTCCTTAGGTGGTGGGGAAGGATGCACCAAAGATATGCAGCAACCTGTAGGGCGACCTGCAGACCCAGTTTTTGCTCTCAGACATGAAATGGAAAGGTGCCTTCCTCCCGTTCCTGAGCCGTTCCCATCACCTCTGAACGCTCTGTATTACTTCAATACCATTTTTAGAAATGGGATGAGCAGTGCCGGATACTGAATCATTGCAAATAAGGACAAGCCATAAAGTTATGCAATACATTCTCCAGTCTCACATCCTGTGATCCAAATCAAACATTCTTTTCTTAGTAGATGGCTTTTTACACAATTTCTCCCTCCCTCTCCTCCTGCATACTCCTTCTGACTATGACAAAGCATGAGAGACCCAGGCTCTTGCACCAACCTCTGCTCTCTGGACCAGTGTGTTCTGTTTAACTTTCTGAGTCACCAGGATTAGCTGGAGCCACAGTACCTAGAAACACTGAAAAGGCTATAAAGGGCCTCCAAGTACAACTCAAAAGGAGAAAGGGGTGAAAAATGTACTTTGCTTTAAGCCTTTATCTGGAAATTCCTGATTTGTAGTAGACTCTGAAGAAGAGATTCAAGGTGGAATGGGATATACTCTTAAGTTTACATCTAGATGTTGCTAGAATGATAAATATTTGATTTTGGAAGGAAAATTGATGAAGATAATTTCAGTTTCTGTCCTTAATCCTGGGAGATATGGAGGGATCTGGCTAATGTGATGAGGCACAGCACATGTACCTATCTGTCTATGGAGTGAATTTGGCTTTTCCAGGATATGGTACCTTCTGTTTCTATGTTTTTATGGCATATTTACCCAAACCTAACACTTCATAAACATTGCTTCTGCTTTCAGTAAAAACAACTACCTTTTCAGTCCAGTGTTAAAAGAACAATCTCTGAATTAACAAGTCTTTATACATCTCATTGAGACATGAGGTGTAGATAATCCTGTGTCTATTTTTATTGGTGCAGGTCTATGTCAGTCAGCTGAAATTGTAGAGAAAGGTCAGAATATAACATGTGAGATATTGGGAGGAATTGAGTTCTAATAATTTGATGAAAGTCTGAAGACCAGCAGTAAAGTTTTCTCGAAGTGCTGCCTGCTTTGCATTGTTGTAGTGTTTATGTAGGAGGCATAACCAGATGGGAAGAGATGCTCGGCTAGCTGGAGGAGAAAGGCACTGGCCAGAGTACCCGTATTGAAAAGACACAGTAGGTTACTCTGAGCTCAAATGTCAGGCTCACAGATCTTTTAGACTCTTGTCTTAAAGGAACTCTCTTGTCAGTGTTAAGTATTATTTCATCATATATTCTCATTCAACCCAGTGACGGAAATGTTCTGAATATAAAACACAGCTTCGGAAACAATAGTGCCAAAGAACTAACCAGTTTTATGGCCTGTGACGAAACTATCATGACCGACCCCTGAAGATAATGTGCTCTTAGAAAGTTGGAATGAAGATTGTCCTTCTTGCCCTCCAGTGAGCTGGGGAGGATTCCTTTTAGGTCTGTTCACTGACTTTTCATCTATGAGTTTCATTGTGCTGATCTACCTTGTCTGGAAACTGTCACCCAGAGTGAGGGTCTCATTAGAAATTTCTTTATCTTTCACATGGACTCTACTGTTATTCATTTCTTTGATGACATCATGAAAGTGCTGAGTTTCCCTCTCTGAAATAACTCTTCTTGCAGGAAATCCAGCCGGGAAGGCTTCCCTAGAGTCTTGTTTTCCCTCTTCCTATTCTTCAGCAGTCCAGGAGCATCTACGCAGAAGCCGTTCCATTTTCATATGAGAGAAAACATTCCCCAAGCTCTCCTTTTTTCTTTTTTTCTCTCTCTCTCTCCTGTATGCAAGGTTTATCTCTAAGTAAACAGCTACAATAAATGTAGAAAATGGAATTTCCTGTTCCAGAGACAACAAAACAAAATATCTGATTGCATTATAAGGTTAAGTTTATGGAAAGGCAAGGAAAGTATCTTTTCTGTAACTCTGTCTTTTAATATGTTTTATCTTTTAGCATCTGCTTTTGTGTATATGGACTCTGTGTGGACATGAGCCAACCTTCTTCCCCCAATAGCCGTCTTTCTTTCATTGATGTCAATGAGCTGAGATCAGAGCACAAGTCTTGTGAGTGATCAAAGACAGTGCTACATAAAAAAATCTTCCTTTTCCAGGTCAGTCTGCTCCTTGTCCTATTACAGAGAATATATTAACAGCATGCAAACACAAGCCAGAACAAAAAGGATAATAATTTTTGAAGTGGTAAAATAAAGATCTTCATTTTATTTTTTGCTGATTTACAAAGTGCATGGCTGAGCCTATTGGGAACAATAAACAACTATTAAGTGTTGAGAACTGTCATATTGAGAAGACACTTTCATTCCAGCAAAATTAATCAAAGTAGCTAGTTCAAAATACGCTTGCAGGTACCTCCCCACCAATTTTCAAGGCTGGATCCTCACGCTAGCTTGAATATTCTTTCTATTTTTTATTTTTTTATAATTTTTTTTTTTTTTTTTTTTGGTGTAATCATTTACACTAGAACTACTATGTTAGAAAAATATATGCAAAATGATAAATCATGGGAAAGTAAAGGGACTGGTCTTTCCTGGAAAAGTCAAAGAAGCGGCATACAAGCATCTGTTCCTTAAAAAGACATGTAATTTTTACTTTTAGTATGTGAGTCTATTTTTGATCAAATGAGCTACTGTCAAGAGGTAACTCGATGTGCCCGTCTGCGTGGACTGTGTGTGTGAGGGGGTTACATGCATATGCAATAACGATATGCAGTGTAAGGATAAATACCTACCCAGTATATCTGTAGTCAGAATCAAACCTTAACTTCATTCTTTGCTTGAAGAATAATAATTTTTTAAAAAGTGTTATTGAATAAATCGATGAAAAAGGACTACAGTGGAGAAAAAAAAAAAAGAAAAAAGAATCCACAAACTGTTTCATATTTTGAAGCCAGTTAAATGAGGTAGAGAGAAATAGTCCAACACTTCTGCAAGCTGCCTCTTTTTTGTTGTACAGAAATTGTAAAGAAGAAAAGCTGTTTGCTAAAGTGTCATGAGATTTGTCTTCATGTGTTTATCCATCTGGGATGTAAGAAGTATCTTAGTTGTCTGTAGGATAAATCTCAGTGTGCATGGGAGAGCGTTCTGCCTAGGTCGCAGTCCTTGGCTCAAGAGTAGATGATCTTTGTCTCTGGCCCCTTATCCAGGTAGAGTAGTAGGCTTTTCAAAGTGACACCATTATATGCCCACCTTTTAGCTGTGGCTCTGAGCATAGTAAGTCCCCATTTCTAGTAGTTTAGAAATCTCCTCCTCTGTGCCAGATCCATTGCTCGTGGGTCCCAGGTAGCCTTAGCACAAGTAAATCAACCATCCAGGTCACAGCCCTGCCCTCCAAATCAGACTCTCAAGGCTGCAGGCTGCTGCCTACGCCAGCCAGACCTTACATTTCCCTATTACCGCCAGCTCTGATTATTGGCTCATGGCACCATTCCCGGAAGAAAAAAAAAGAGGTTATGTTATGTATATGCATATCAGTGTTATCCCTTCCTAGCTGAAATCAATCGTACAGGATGGACTTCCCTTCTGAATAGCCTCTGCTTTCCGCAGGATTTCCAGCCCCCTCTTTTAGCTGTATGAAATTACCTTCAGGAAAAGAGCTCCCTGCCTGGTCAGATGTAACAGTAGTGTGCTTTTTATCTTTGCTTCCTTTTAAATCATACTACTATTGGTATAAGAATAAAAAAGATAGGGATTATTTCTTTTGTAAACTGGCCGAGCGTGTGCAGCACACCCTGGCATGTAAGATGAGAAATGCCGTGTTAGCACATTCCACAGAAACCTTCTTTATATGCAAATATAAGGAAATATTATCAGTAGCAATTCCTAACCTTTTTGGATCAAACAGACTCTAATAAATTCCCAGTTGCCATTAAGACCTCTTTTCTTTTAGCGTGCTGCGACTGGCCATTTTGCATCTTAGTCCCCTTGGGATGTTATTTTCCAGGCAGTTGTACAGCCTGAGCCAGACATCTCTTAGGCCAGGTTTTGCTACCTCAGTTCCACCCACCAGCATGAAGCTGTTGGAAGTGGATATGAGATGTCTCCAAAACCTCATCGCAATCTTTTATTGTTGCTTCTTGCGTAGCATTGAAAACGAGCAGTTCCCAAAACAACTAGAATGGCAGCTCCCGCCACCCCGCATTGATCACGGAGCACTTTGACATGCGTGAGAAACTATCACTAGCTAAATCTGTCTTCTTTACTTTACTTAGAAACATCTTTATCTTATTTATTTAAAAATATAAGTTGGTCTAGTTTGCACTGTTGCATTTACACATTGCATAAGCCATCTTGTGACTTTTTGACTCCTCAGATATTCCTCAGCCTTTTCTTTGATAAGCTAAATCTAAATAGACTTACCCTATGGAGTCCCTCCATTTTACAGCTATTTTTTGTTGTTGTTCATACTCTTGTGGTTCTTCTCTGAACTACCTGCAATTTGCCAGCATCCTTATGAAGCTGCTGACATCAGAACTCATATTATTCCAGTAGCTTTACCAGTGCCAAACACTGAAGCCTCTTCACTCTCCTTTGACGCTATCCTCAGTGCATGGAAAAGGATTGCATTAGATCTTTAGGCAACCCCATTTCAGAGGATGCTGAGGCCCAACTAGTCCTCCACCAGGACCTCCAGCTTATGTTTCAATCTCAGGTTCCCAAAGAGAGCCCTTCTCCTGCAGGCAATGCCTGAGATTTTTGTTCCTAAACATTTAGGTTACACATGAAATGGCTGTCGTTTCTTTTGTGTCTTCTCAACCAATACCTGAAATGCTTTGACCAAAAACTGCCCATTTTCTGTATTTGGATGATTGGGAAATATTATTAGCAATGGCACAGCTTTCTCCTGCATTTCTGATAACACTATTAAACAGTGAAAGACTGATAAGTCCCTGCAGAAGGCCGTCTCTTATAATGCCTTGTTACATTAGCCTGTTATGTTAGACCTATGCATTAGACATCTTTAAAACAATCGAGTTGGCCATGCATATACATCAAACTAGTTCTGATTTCTGTCTGAATCTCTGGTAATATTGTATGTCAAATGCCTCTAAAGTCAAAATATACAATATTTAATATACAATTTCTTTTATCCACTGAATTTATAGTGACATAAAAATAGCACATTAATTTGATAAGATCTTTCTTCCATTAATCTGTACTGATTATCATTAATTAAATAACACTGTTTTAATTCTTTATTAATTGACTTTCCTATCAGCAACTCCATCACTTCGCCTGGAAGAGATGTCAAGCTGACAAACCTATAATTACGTGGTTGTCCCATTTTGTCTGTTGAAGTATTGTCAAAATATTAACTTTCTTCCAGTCCTTTCTCAGCAAGAGTGATTGTTTTTAAGCAGTGTGGGCTTCTTTCTTAATTGTGGCTTTTTGAAGATCTAGTGAAATTTTTCTCAGTTGTTCTAAAATATCTTCCACATTTTTGTTCGTTTAAATTTTCTTTTCCAGGCTGGCTAATACATTTCTTAATTGTTTTCAGCTTTATGGAATTGGATCCTTAAAAGCATTAAGTATAAATTTTACTGGTTGGGGCTTTGTCCTGCTTACATGTAAAACATGTAACACATTTGAAAAAAAAAAACAAAAAAAATCACGTAAAACATAAAACCAAGTCATTATCACTTCCACCTAAACAAACTTTAAATTTTGTGATTAATATTTCTCTGTCAGGATGAGGTCTAATGCAGAAGTTTCCCATGCCAGATACAGCTCTTTTTGAGTCAGGAAGTTGTTTTGTGTATTTTTTCTTGAAAATCCAAGAATGCTTTAGTACTTGCATCATGAGACATCCCTTTGCTCTCTCTTCAAATTTATCTTGCCAAGACTCAAAGTGCCATATATAGTGAAAGGCTTTTAAAAGGCTAATCTGGAAGGTCACACTACACCCAGAGGTAGGGCTGGCTAAGTGAACCAATTCTGTCTTGGCTGGAGCGTAGTCTTGCTTCATGTTGCATTCTCAGTGCTTACCAAGCTGCTGTCATTGAAGACTGAAGTCCATGAAAGCACTAAAACAGAGAGTTTTCCTTGAGTGCTGGCCTGGATTTCATCATAAGGTATTACCAAGAGAAGGTTTCTGTCTATTGTGGTTCTCACTCAGTGCTGTGCACTGCTACTGCCTGGGTGTGTCCTAGCTTACAGATGATAAGCACATCTGCCACAATTTGGAAAACAAACAAACAACAGCAACAACAAACAAATAAAAACAAAACAGGCAAACAAACAAAAAAAGTCATTTCATTGTCCCTTGGCATCTGTGCTCTAGTTGCAGGTAGCAGAGATCTTCAGGTCACACAGATCATAAAGAGTAGCTCTGCAAGCACAGATATGTGTCTGTTTGTTTGTAAAGTGTTTCCTCTTTCGGTTTCCATGAGCATTTTTTTACCCTCCACTTGCTTAAGTGATGATGGCAACCAGACAGAAAGGTATAGGACCTTAAAATGGTCTTTCATCATCTTTAAAGAGAGTTTTTTAGTCATGCTAAGATGTAAGAATAACCATACAAAGTCAGACCAAAAGTCCATCTAGGCCAGGATCTCATCTCTGTCATGGGGAAATAGGAAATGTCAATGGAAGAACATCAGAACTGTACAAGCATGTAACAGTCTTCCTTCGTAGAAGTCTCTCAGGCCCCTCTCCTGGTGATCTGCAGCCCAGGCACCTACTGAGCCAGTGGCAATGCCGCTGTATTTGATGTTCATCAGCAGACTTGTTCTTCTGTGAATTTTTCTGTTTTTTTTTTTTTTTTTTTTTTTTTTTTTTTTTTTTTTTTTTTTTTAGCTTTCATACACTTTTAGCAACCATAGCATCCTGTGGTCAAGCATTCCATAATTTAGTTCTATTTATGAAAAAGCAACTCTTTGTTTGAACCTGTGTCATTCAAGCCTCCTTAAATTTTCATTTGATAGCCCCTTGTTACTGCATTAGGGAAGACAGAAAACAGTAATTCTATACTTACTTTCTCCATGTCATTCATTATTTTATAGACTCTGTATTAAATCCCATCTGTTTTCCCAGCTGAAGAATCTCAGTCTATTTAGCAATTCCTTTTATAGAGTATCTCATTTTGCTGTTCCTTTTCTACTTCTACTATACCCTTCGGGATGGGAAACCAGAATCCTATGCCATCTTGAGGATGCAGCAGCAGCATGGATGTGCATGGTGACATAGTGTTGGCATCTGCTTGTTCCCTATTTCTTTCTAATGGTTGTTGATATTGATTTGCTTTTCTGACCATTACTAATCGCTCAGCTGTTTGTTACAGTCTGTGGCTATGGCTGTCTGTCATAACTCCAAGATCAGTCCCCTGAGTGATTATGACCAGAGCAGAGCCCTTGGCTGGGTTATGTAGTTAAGGTTATTTTTTCTCCCATGTGAACTGCTTTGCATTTATCAGCACTGAATTTCCTCTACCATTTTATCACCCAGTCATTTTACAGCATAAGGTCTCTCTGCAACTCTTCCAAATCAGTGTTCATTTTTATTACCACACAAACACCCCCTGTAAACCCATTATTTGCTCCTGTTTCTTAATCATTATGGAAGTACTCTATAGGACAAGATACTTGCTAGGTGTTCAGTATGGGGAGCAGCTGGCACTTCAGCGTAATTCAACTTTTTTCGACACTGTAGAGATGCAGTCTGCAAAAAAGAATCTATGCTGGAAGAAAGAACGCTGCCTTCTTGCAGGCCTTTTGGACATTCAGAGACACCCTTGGTTCCTTTTTCTCTCTCTGAGCTTTGTGTATGTAACCAAGGCACCTAAGTTGAAATCAGAGTCATCCTGGCTCCATCGC
The DNA here is from genome assembly GCA_013398735.1 of Nothocercus julius. Lineage (NCBI taxonomy): Eukaryota > Metazoa > Chordata > Aves > Tinamiformes > Tinamidae > Nothocercus > Nothocercus julius. Next base: position 301,482 of record VZSV01000237.1, on the reverse strand, counting down.
TAGTCAATAGAAAAGGAAAGTACTTTTTTAAGGACAAAAATCCATGGTGGGCTAACATGAGTTTTCTGTCTCTTTCCATCTACCACAAGAGAAAATTCTCTATTTTTAGTTGCCTGATTTAGGTGCCTACCATGAGGTGGGATAAATCCAGACATTGGTTTGTAGGCTCGTTTAGTGAATTGCAGGCTGTGCAATTTTACAAGCACAGGGAAAGCAGAGTTATATGGTATCACCTAGGCAGGAACACCGGCTATTTGAAGCATGTTATAGCTGATCTATAATTCACATGCTTATTTTGACAGGCTGGCTCTTGTTAGTTTTCAGTGGGTGTGGGAGGAAATAGCAGTGCATAAAACTTGCACATTACTAATACCATTGCCATATAAAATAAATATTTGAATAGGAAGTTTCAGAAATGATTCAGTGCTCAAGCTACAGAATATCCTACAGGAATTTTTTATAGTAACAGAATTAATGAAAAGCAAATCCTATTTCTCCTCCATGGGCATCGGGTGGTCCCAGTGCAGCAGAGCCATATGCAATGCAATACTGCATCTCAGGGATAGATAAAGCAGCCTCTACAGATTGTAGGCCCCCTGAGTGACTGAAGCTTGCTCTGAAAGGACTCCTTGAGCTAAAAAGGTTTCTATATGCTTTTTAAATGAAAATGCAAAACCGTGTGTGGGTGCAGCAGACAAGGGCTAAAAGCCTTGAGCTGCAATGCAGAAGCGATTGAAAAGCCACAGTGCTGTTGCCTCTCTACCAACTGCAAGGGAAAAAGTCTCTTCCTACCCCTACAGACTGTTCTAACCACATCCTTTGAAGGTACTGAAGTTATTTCACTCCTTTAGCCCACAGCTTTCTCAACATTAAGTCATAACTTGAAAGCGCCGGGCTGAGCAGGTAATTGTTACGTCAGTGGCAGCATTTCATGGAGGCACTGGCACAAGCAGAGGATTTCCAGGTGCTGAAGATGAGATATGACCACCAAACAAAGAAGCAAAATTATCGCTTTAAGAATAACCACTTTTGCAATGTAATTTTTTTAGTACTCTGAGAACAAATTGCAGGAGGTTTGGTCTCTGATCTCTTTCTTATCTGGAACATGGCTGTTCCATGGTGCAATGCCCCAGGTCAGTGCATACTTAGGACCAGATTGCAAACAGTTTGCAACGGATGTGGTATTTTCCCTACTTTTTTCATGAAGCGTCTTTGTGCTTTCTAAGTTTGTGTCTCAGAGCCCCATTGCAAAATGGGGAAAGAGCACTTCATTAACTTCTGCAGAATTATGATGGTTTCAGATGCAACAGCGAAAGGGTATGTATGAATCTGTGAAGCTGAGTCACATTTGAGCCATCCCTGGCAGCACTTTCACAACCCTTACTGTGCTTAATGACACAACATTGTCTGTGATCTTCAACAACGTGGCCAAGGAAAGCTTCTATTTTTACCAGTTTTCAAACTTTTAAAATTTTGAAGAGTATATATGATGTGTTTTTGCCACCGGAAAATCCACCTCCAACTGGAGACTCCCTTTCATCTTTTTGAAATACAGAGAAGTCTGTGTCTCTTATCTGTGCTTTGTTCTTAGAATCATTTTTAGATTGAAATGTAGTGTACAACTATTTTTTGCTTGCATCTATTTTAATGATCACATATACATGATACTGCAACAGGTGGGTTTATTTATACGCATGGAAAAAGATGTTGTTAGATGTGTAAGTTGTTCTAGATCTTAAAATAAACTCGTGTACTACAGGAATCCTTTCTGTTAACCTTAGAAAAGGGTGGAGGTGTGGGGAGGAAATGAACATAAAGCGGTTTTATTTCTGTCTCAGCAGACATGAATGGATAATTTTTGTCATCTAATCTTCCCAGGCTGATCCCAGGTTGCTGCTTGCATAGATTCACATTACTTATTTGCCTAGTTTCCTTGGCAAAGATGGGCAAAGAAACAGAGAAGTTATGTCAATCTTTGTTTTCAACATGAAAAGAATTGCAAAATGTATATATATATATATATATTTCATTTTTGGGGTATGTGGAAATTAATGGAAACAATCCTAACTCAAAAGAAAGTGCCCCTTAAACTCAAGACCTTGTAACATCCTGCAATAGTGATGCAATGGCTAGTAGGACTGACGGAATAGCCAAGTGCAATTCTGATTCCGATACTTTGCCAAGCTGTGACCCTGGCAGATTTCCAGAATAAGCCAGTTTCAGAACTGTGGAGCCTCCAAATATGATCTTCTGTCAGTTACAGATTTCAACTCCAGGAAAGGAAAGATTGATCTAGCAGATTGTAATCACTACTCTACGAGACAGTGAAAGAAGTCATCTTTCTTACAGTGAGATGCCAGCTACGCTGGGACTAGTCATCACCTTGAACTGTGCTGGGAAGTGGTGGTGACTTAGCTCAAGTATCACTATGTCTCATCCTGCTCATGCAATGCAAATCACTGTGTTTTTTTTCAATAGGTGCCACAGTGGCAACTCCCAACCTGGGCCAAAACAATCAAAATGCCTCCGAGTTTCCAGGCTCATCCTCATTTGGGGGTGTTGCTTCCCCCCAAAAAAGAGAAATAAACAGTGAAACTGAATCTCACACTTCCTCTCCAGGCACACCTGATTTCAGGGCTTTCACTGGAGGACAGTGAGAGCTGGGAAGTCTCTCTGGAGAATGACCTGCCCTCTCCTGCGCCATCCTGGGCGAGCTACTCACATGTCTCGGTGACTCGGTGCAGACGACATGTTGTGGCAATATGGGCTTCAGTTCACCAAGCTGTGGTGCAGGGAGGAAGTTCATAGCAGAATAGTGCAGCGGTACCTCGCAGCTCCTGCATGGCTTCCCCGAGAGAGGGGACGTCCAGCGAAACACAACCAAGGCAAATTTCCCAACGCAAAGTATTGGACCCAATGCAAGGATGGCTGCATGAAGTGAGATAACACTGATAAACAAAGCAGCTGTAGTAAACAAGCTGGTCTGAAGGTATTTGCTCTAAAACTACTAGAAGACTATTTTTCTTTATTTTGGATGAATTGATCTTCTTAACTCTTTCCTAACCTGACTAATCAGTACCCAAATTTTGCTTTCCTGTTAAAAAATTATATTAAGGAGAATGCTGTGTCTATGACACACCTAGATCTCTTGGGTGATCCTTAGCATGGAGTACCTGGTTAGACATTGGTTTGATTTTTGGTAAATTTTATGACTCCTGCCAACACCTTAAGAAGATTACCACTTCTGGTAAAGACTCAAAACATGAAGGGAAAACTAAAAAGAGAGGAAGCTCTTTCAAGAGAATAAAGCTGATGCTGTGGGCAATTGGCATAAACTGCATCAGCTTTCAGAGATTAAACAGGAAAACCTGTAAAGCAGATTTACCAGTAGAAACTCCATGTCATTAGATATCACTTTTTTTTTTTTCAATCAAAATAAATGAGAAAGAATTTTAAAAGTGAAAATGTATGTATGTTTGCTTGGGAGTAAGACCAAACAACTATTCTTCCACCTACCACTCATCTGCTGCTTTATATAATGAATGACTATTCACTTCTAACATTTTTGGAGTCTGACCAAATAAAGAAAAATTAATGGGCTAAACTAATTAGAAGAAACTTTGGCCCAACTTGATACCTGTAATTATCTATTATAGCTTAATATTATGGTCACAACTGTGGTACTCTGACATTCAGTGGTTCATGAGCAAAGTTAGTTCACTATCTGTTCTTAAGGTTGACTAACTGCTTTAGTCCAGAGGACGGTGGAGTTTAGTTGTTTATAACCTTAACATCCTCTAACCAACCAAATTTAAAATATCCCTGCCAGACATCTGTCTCAGCTTCTTTTTATGTTTCCTTTTGTAAAATTTCAGCTAACATTGTTTTGGAACCAAAAAGAAAAGGCAAAGGAAAATATGCTTGGCCTCATATGTTTCATTGGTAGTCTCTTTTGGCACTGTGCTTAAGAAGCAGAAGCAGGAGGATGAGGGGTATTTGTCCTACTGCCAGAGAATTGCTTTTGGTGGTCCAATGAAAAACTGCCTATGTCTGGCCAAATTATTAAGCTCTTACTACCAAAACAATCTTCTTTTGCCCCTGCTCAGCAGGAATGAGACCCAAGTTCACAGAAAAGGCCTTCTGCAATGATCGTGCTCTGCCAAGAGCTACGGGCTAAGTGGGATTTTCTTTGCATTCCTATCAATGCTATAGAAGTGACAGACACAAACCAGTCCAACCCCTCCCTCGTGGACTGTCCGTGTACTTTACCCTAGATAATTATTAGCTATAAAATGAAAGAAAAAGCACATATTTCTCTCCCTTCAGTGAAGTTCCCAAACTGCAGAGCCATAGTCCTTTCTCTCCATCTTTGTCAATGTCTCTTGCATCCTGGGCTTTACAGTAGCCTGGCTTTAAGAGAATGTATAGGATGATCTGTGCTGTGTATGACTGGGCAAGGTGGCTACACAGCATTCAGCTTCATGTGTTCAGAATGAACCCAGTTTTCCCCCTTCCTCAGTACATGTCCGAACCAGTAGATTGCTATAGAAACACTAACAAATACCACCATTTCTATTGCTATATATGGTCTTCTCTGAAATAAGGACTAAAAAAAGTAAGTCTGAATTATGCAGAAGTGCTTGATGTGCACCCCTAGCTCCTGCAACAAAGTCCCTCAGGTCAATGACGGATGAGAATTCCTATTGCCTAGCTCTGGACAGCTTCCTTTTGCATGTAAGTCTTTCCGGCTTAGCTTTAGAAGGTGCAAAACCCTTCCCGTTGACTTGGTTTACCTGTATCACTTGACTGGAATAAAGGACCAAATTTAGACATTATCAAGTGTCTTTGCATCAGCTGATAGAACGTAAGAATAACCGTGCCATAGAATGTTCCAGAAGCCTTATGAAGGCAAGTGCTTTAAGAAAGACAAACACATACAGGTCATAACAAAATTAGTATGTACTTTATACAAAGTACAGACTTAATGTGATTTGTTAATAAAACTGGAGTACATACTTTGTATAAAGAGGATAAAAAAATAGCATCTAGTATACAAAATAGAACTCCTGAAAAAGGGAAAGCTACAAGCTCTTAGAATGAATATTAAAATTAATATATGATAGAACAATGTTCTTAAAAGTTAGGTAGAACCTAATGACTAGAAAAGTTGTCACTTGAGGGGACTAGCCTGGCTCACTGTGAATAATGTTCATCTTAAAAAGAGAGCTGCTGTTTCAGTGACAGAAAAAAGAAGTCAGAGCATGAAATACTTGTTTGAAGTATTGATTATACTAACCAGCAAGTAGGAAGAAAAGTAGTATGTATAGCAGTTAGATGCAAAATGGCCCCTTCAAACTGTAATTACCTCTCTCTCAAATTAAAGGGTCAGATACAAGAATACATGATGGGAAAAGTCTGGATAAAAGAGTAAATCTAATGCAGATTTATCAATAGTAGCACAGAACTTGCAGTGAAAATTGCAGTACTTTAACAACTCTCAGAATACTTGGGGCAACAAGGTAAAGATCTTCTGAGAGGGTGTTTTTAGCAGAGAATAAAAGAGATTTCGAAAGTTATATCTCTCAGCTTTCTTATTACATCGTGTTTACATAATCATATCCAGATGCTTTAGGCAATAGTCGCTTCCTGTGCTTACAGTTTGCAGTTGTCTCATCATTCCTTTATTAATCTTTGTGAGGACTAACAAAACAAACAAGATAACTGTGAAGCAAAGAACATTTTCATGCTAGTTCCTATGAGAAATTGTTTTCCAAAGAGCTGTATTATCTTTTTACATATCCTGGATTTCCTAACAAAATGCTTTTTGTTTTGTTTTGCTTTTTTTGGTGTTGTTTGTTGTTTTGTTTCATTTTCTTGTGTCACAGAGAGCAAATCACTGGACTCTGCTCCTCAGTGGCAGAAGTAGATAGAATTGTGCCTGTCTACAAATTATTGTGGGAACAGAGCATTGCTTTTACCTTCAAGTCTTTCATCTGGCCTTCATATGTAAGACCATGTACATCTATAGTGGTCTGTAAACAAAAGCACTTTTCACAATAATGTCCCTCTAAAAATAGGCCACATACTTATTATTTCATGGAATTAACAAAGCAGTTACTGTCTCTCTGCATGTCAGCAGAATAAAATACATGTAAATAAAACAAGTTATACACATGGAGACTAGTACTCTGTAATCACCATGGTGCACAGGAGGGGGTTATTGTGCAAGGGCAGCACACCTTGTTGAGTGATAGTGTGAAGTGCTGCCCTTTGCCTAGCAACATACCAAAGCATGTGCCTGGAGCCTACTCCCTCTGTTATTGCTCAATTAGGATTTGGCAAACATCCTTAGATGTTACTCTGGCCTGGATCCACATACTTTGCTCACATATGTAACTCCACACTGATGTTATTAAAGTTAGACCTTGCAAGATCTTGGGCCTTGTGCATCTGAATTTCTCTTGCAGGAGTCAGACTTATTGAGGAAAGAGGCTTTCCTAGCTGACCTGGCATAAATAGCATTTAACGGAAAGTAATGCTCCTGCAGTCCTTAATTGTTGAAGAAACTGAATGTGGCAGACAATACATTGAGTTGAATATTGACAAGTTGCAAAGTAAGGAATAAGCTAAAATAACCTCTGCAATCCCCTTGACAAAGGATTCCATGAAGCATTTCTGAAACTCTCTTGCTACAATTACCTTGTATAAAGTTATATTAAAAATGACTAATATATATTCACAAATGTAACAGTTAATTCTTTAGAAAATCTGTAATCAGTATTGTAGGTTGATATAAGTGAAATGTACTGGATTTAAAGAGCTGTCATCCCAAGGTTCTCATTATGCAGGACAAATTTGGTCACCCAGAGACTGGGAAGGGAGTATCTGCCACCCTAGCCACCTTTTTTTTTTTTTTTTTTTTTTTTTCTCCCTAAGAGCTCAAGCTCCCATTTTGCCTTGTTTGACTCAAAGGAGCCATCACCTGGAATTTCAGCTATTTCAAATGTTCTAGACCTGTGCCCATGTGGAAAATCCTCTGCTCGGAGAGTTGTTTAATATGATAACATGGTTGATTTTCATTAAATAAAAACTGCATAGAGCAAGGGATGGAAAAATATCTAAGAACAAAGTAAGACCTAAGAATGCATCCCTCTTCAAGGCCACAGCCTTACTTTTCTGTATCATTCAGTATTTCTAATACATGGCTTGAAATAATTTTAATAGGTTTCTGGTAACACTTGACCAGCGGTTAAAACGTAACATCTTTCATCTTAAGAGTCAAAAGTAGTTCACTCTAAACCCATGTCTTTGAAGTTATGAAATGAATTGGACAAGATCTTAAAAAAAAAAAAATGGGGCAACCTTCTAAATTCTTCCCTCTAAAATTAAATACCATCTTTCTCCATAGGATGCTCTCTTGGATTTTGGAAGACCTATTTGTGAAGAATGCACCCACCTATTTTAAGTTCCCCTTCTGCAGTTCTTCTGCTGAATGGTTTCGCAAGCAGCAGTGATTACACAGTTGAAATCTGACTTCACCCATACCCTTCACTGGAGTGGTGCTCAGAGCAGAAGGGGTGCCTAGCCACCTATTGATTTTTTTTTTCCCAGTGCATGCATTGCAGAGAGACCAGGATCCCTAGAAAAATGTCCATCATGGTTAGGAAACAGAAATATATTGTAGACAGACTTTTAGAAATCAAACTGGACCTATCTTCAGAATCTTTAAAAAGATCAGTTACCTATAAAATAATCTCTGGCAACTAAAACAACAAAGAAATCTTAGGAGGTTCTTATAAGTTTATGGACAATTCAAAAGAGACAAAATTATAGTGAACTCTCTGTGAACTGAAACTAATCTATCCGAGATTTGTGTTTCATCATCAGTAAACTCAGGCTTTTTTTTTTTTTTTTTTTTTTTTCGGTTGAATTATATTAAAAATTCAGCAATAGCTTGGCTCTTCCTAGAGCTCAGTGAACCACACAGGTAGGAAACTACAGCTGTGAAATAAATTCCCTAGTAATGACGAAGACACAGATTCACAGTGATTTTTTTATAATGATTGGCATATTTCTGTTTTGCTCTCTTACTCTCAGTGGGGATAGCTAATCTCATATCTCATAAGAGAAAAAAAAAAAAAAAACAATGTTTTAGGAGAAGAGAATCACCTTGGAAATGCTTGTAGCACTTTTGCTGTATCATAAGGGATACATGATTGGGCCATCACAGCATAACCCTATAAATCAAGTACACGTGGTCTAAAAGTGCACATCTCTGCTTGCCAATTGGCAAGCTTCATGCGGAGCCGGGCCTTACACTGAGCGCGCAGCACCATCCTCTAGGAAAGCTGTGGTGCAATATCTGATTTTATGGACCCGTATTTAATAGTATTCCTAATTAATGTATTTGCTATTAGTACAGTTCTCAGAATCATTGCATAAATAAAAGGACCATGTGAGGGCTATACAAAGTTTGCTCCTGTGTCCTGCAGGAAAGGCTAGAACCACTCTGTGCACCTTACTAACACAAGGAATTCACGCAAGCAAGTAAGGGGAATGGGATTATGTTCCATATTGATACAATTTATGCTTATGATATCCCTAGTTTCAGTACCATCTCTTAGAGGCATGGATATTTCTGAAAGACAGCTTTGTGCAATTAAGCCATTCTTTAGCACTACTTGTTTACTTGTTTCTGTATCAAGTATTGTGGTCATGGTTTCATAGACCTCATCTTCTAACTTCAAGCCTCCATCTGTGTCTCCTTAGAAATAATGAGCATTTTCAATACCAGTAATTTTTTAAGAGAATACATTGTCACCTGAATTAATTATAAGGTCTAGGACCTAATTCTGTAGCTGTATGAACATACATATTTCCACTGCTGTAAGTATTACTGTTCACCTTTGTGTAACTTTGCTTTTGCAGTATCACAGCTTTAAATAACAAGTTTAAATACCAAGTCATGTATTAAAGAGAGCAACTCTTTCAACCAACAAACTTACCTCAGTCTTAAAAGTATATAGTGCTGTAAAGGAAAAAGTTATTCAATACCAGACGTTAACATTTCCAGGATTACTGCATGCTCCTAAGATGAACAAATGGATAAGGGGGTAAGTGTCGGTGTTTTTCTGTTTCACCATAAGCACAGACTTTTTGAAAGCATGTTGCAGTTGTTTATGCTCTGAAGAGAGCAATATTTTTAGCTTCACCACTTACAGCACTGGGATGTATTGCAAACTTTTTGATTAAGCATCATAGGCTACAAGAAAAGCTTAGAGCTGTAATGTCTCTAGCACATTTTTAGGCAGTTACCATGCCAACCAGAAAAATGATGAGCAGAATGAATACAAGATTTTTTTTTTTTTTTTTTGGAAAAGAAAACAGTGCAAAGTTAATACAGAGTTCGAAGTTTTGGAACACTATATTCAGTTGCTGGAAGCTTTATCGTGATCCACATATAAAACTATTGGTTATATGAGGAGTTCATCAGCTGTCACTAACTTAGCTTGCAAACCTGCAGAGATTTGCCTTGAAGACTAAAGCATCTGTTTTTGTCTTTGCAGGCTATGGAAATGCTGTAGAACCAAAAGCAGACCTTCAAGAGAGGAGTCACTCCAGACTTTTACTTAGAAATCTATGTTCAGTGCATGCTAAGTAGCAAAAAGAATTATGAGAGTCTCTAGAAATTCCAGGATAACATCTGCGTGATGCTAGATTAAAGTTCAATATACACAAACAAACAGAAAAGCAAACACATAGCAAGTATTCCAAACCCAAACCTTACAACAGAGGAAAATCAGAGGTGAGATTAACATGAAAGGCGTCTAACCAAGTTAAGATTGGCAGTGTGCCCAATACCCTGGGCTTTGCCTTGCAATGACATAAAAAAATGCAATACAATTAGGATAAGAATGTAGTAATGTTTGTAGTTTAAAGTAAGTGTAACTCATTTTTAAAAGCATGCCAGTTATTTTTTTCTTTATGTGGCAAATTCCATGATGTTAAGATGCCCTAGTGGCACATTTCTATGTATTTACATATTTAGGCTACCAAATTTCTCATAAGTAAGTTGTTTTCAGGAGACTGGGGATGGGGATTAAAACATTTGCAAGCATAACATTTGGTAACGTCAGCACTGCAACCTCTTTCCCTTCAAAAGCAATGGGAGAGAACAACTAATTTAAAAGTAGGAAATTATTCATGGGATTCTCTGTGAAAGAACAAGTCAACTCTGGGACTGCAAAGAGTGGTCATAATGTAAAAAGAGAAAAAAAAGAAACAGACATTAATAATAACAATACTACTAACAACAATAACAAAGAAGTCACTCAGTTCCTCCTTCCTTCTCTTCCCTCGCTTGAAATGCGGTTGAGAGAGAAAATCTCAGGGGGGTTGAGGGTTTTAGTTGTACACAGCAGTGGGTATGCACTCTTCTCGCCTGTGCCAGCCGCACGCCTTCCTCTGGAAACCAGAAATTCATTTGTCATACAATTAAACCGAGATGGTGAAAAGAGCTGCTCCAGGTCACACCAGAAAGAGGTGTAGGCTGGTGTTCTACCTCTAGTAATGGCCAAGAGCAGAAGTGCAGGAGAGCATATCAGAGTACCACAAACTTATTGTGGTATTTTGCCACCATAATTTCTCAGTTTCTAGTATTTGTGTTTCAGGGGTTGGTTAGTCAGAGGTGATATCTTTGGGTTTATTAAGACCTGTCTCTAAGGGGCCCATTGAAAAGGAAGCATCAGAGAATGGGAAAAATCTGGGAGAATTGCTCTTGCAGACTAGGCCCAACCTGCAGCAATATGGTTGTATTCATGCTTGAGGACCAGAAACCCTAGAAGGAACTCCTGTGATTGCTCTAGAAAGCTCGTCATATTAACCAGAAGTGTATTTATATTTTTTTCTCCTCCACACCCTATTCCACTGGTGATTTCCTGTGTGATTCAATTTTTAGAATAACCCTCCCCTCTCCAGGTGGAATGTCTCTGTGGTGGGAAATGTAAGAACTTACTGCAGAGCTTACTTCAGAGCAGGGTCTTTAGTCCTTATTCAGTAGAAGCCTCCTTTAGCATTAGCTTTTCTTTTCAGTTTTGGTATTAATATTGCAGTCCTTCCTAGTAATGTCAGATCAATGAGATCACTTGGTTTGTTTTTTGTTTTTTTTTTCCTGTGGACCAGGTCCACGCTTCTAGCAAGGAGTGTTGGGTGGGTGGGTTTGAAGCGAAGATAGGCAGTTGTTAAATGAGAAAAGTGACAGGGAAACTCCAGATGCCGTTCTTTATTCATGGCTGGAGGTACAGTAGGAGGAAGAGGAGGCAGTGGCGGTAAGCAGAGGACACTGGATTGTGCAATGCATATAGGAAGACAGCCAACATAAAGAGAAAGAAAAATGCAAGTGGCGGCCAGCACACAGGCTGCTCCACACAAGTCAGATGAATGTTCATCTCTGTCTTGCACCAGGTCATGTAAAGCAAGAACAAGGGTGACATTTCCAGCTGTACCCCAGTGCGAGAGAAATTGTGGTTTAACAGTCCATGCAACAAATGTGATAATAATTCATTGACAATTAGCCCTTTGTAGTACCCGCAACCCAGTGCTCCGAGGCGTGCGTTTTGAGCCCTCTGTGCATTCATTCACCGAGGCCTCTATACGTGAAATTCAAAATAATCAGTTTACCCTTTGAGGAGTTAATCCTCCTGCTCCCCCTCCCAGGCCTCACAAGGCTGAAGAAATCTGGGTTGTGGAGGATTGCCAAATTGAACCTACTCAGTTGTGAATAACCGAGGTGAGTGTACGCTAGGTTTATCCATGCACAGGAGACCCTGCCCTCTGCTCACACGGCACCGCCACTAGCGTGAGTCTGCAGCTCCATTGAGCTGAGCTAAATTTTATTCGCTGGCAGAGACTTGTAGAAATGTAGGAGATCCTGGCCCTGGTTTTAAATATTTGAACAGGGTAAAAGCCAAGGAGGGTTGGAAATTATTTAGCCTGCTATTAGGGGATATAATTAGACATTCTTGGGTATAATTAGACTTGGATTAAATGAAGGGGAAAAAATCAGCATGAAAAACAGCCTTGCTAACAGTGCGATCTCTTATGTATTGGAATAAGGCGAAAACGTGTGAAAACCACAGGGGAAATGAAATAGGTAACAGGAATCGGCTTTTATCTCTGGTACTGTGGGGCAGATTATGCCCTTCGCTTGCCAAGTGAGGAAGCCAGGATGTCACAGGAAACCCACAGCCCCCAACCTGTGATCTGGGATCCATCGCACTCAAGGTACCCCCAGCTGGCAGCGGGTGCTCAACGGGATGTGTCACCGCTCTCCAGACCCCTGTGGCTTTCCTTGCGTAAGGAGCAAAGTTATATTAGGTAGGCGCCACAAAGAGCCTTTTTCACTCCTTCAGCAAAGGTGACATTGTTCCTCGGGAGGCGCCGCGAGAAGAATGGCGTTGGAAAGAATGATCCTGCTGCATCCGGCAGTGACCCAGCGAAACAAGTCCTGAGGCTCTCCTGGGCATGCGCGGAGAATCAAGGCTGTTCAGCCTCACACAGCAAACCTTTCGCAAGCCCGGCCACAGTTTTCAGTTCTAGTCACTGAGACGTGCAAAGGTTCCAGGTCCACCAGACGCTTTCCCTCATAATTTTAGTAAAAATAAAAACAAAACTTGTGAAAGAAAATCATAAAGGTGAAAAAAATCAAGCACTCAAAATGTGGGGGATCCAACAAACGTGACTGCAACTATATGCGGGCCTGATTCTACCCTTTTGTGTGTTTTGATACAGTCTTTAATTGCATAATCACATACTATTTGCTGAATAATTCCAGACCGATTTGGGATTGCGTGAATTAAATAAGGCATGAGGCCACACACAATGAATAAACTGGATAAAAAGGAATATTGAGCAGCTGCCTTGTTTATTGAGCACCACCCACTAAATGAGGCAGTGTTTCCGCAAAATTTAAAAAAAAAAAAAAAAAAAAAGGAAAATGATCAATATAATTAAATACTGAATCAAAATGCATATGAACAAGGAAGAATGGAGAGACTGTATGGGCCAATCAAGGCCCCTTCCCTATATCTGTCATTTATTCAAATGACACTTGTTTCACTGTTTTATTGCAGGTGCCAAGAATGGCTGCTCTCACTCTTTCCTATCCATAACTATAGTGCACTTCTGATTCAGTTACACTTAATCAAACCTGCCCTCATTATAACTGCTAGAAATGCTTTTGCAGCCTGTTCCCTTTTCATACAGTGCTATAGTGGGGATGAAGTTCTATGACTGCATGACTAAGGGCATATATATACCATCTATAGAACAAAGTGCACTTGATCTGGCATACATATAATGAATGTCACTCAGCACAAGTAGTTTTTGTGTTAAAATGTTGGCATGTCATTGATTGTCAAACCATTTCTTTTTCCATCCTTCTGAAATACAGAAATCTGATGATACATCATCTCCATAGATATCATGAGGCATCACTGAAAAATATCACAGGAAAGTTTCATAATTCTGCTTGCCCAGGAATGTTTTAAGAGGATCTGGCAAAGTTAGCAAACTTCCTATCCAAGATATGGGTATTTTGAAAGCTTTAAATTAAGTATCTGTTTTAAAACAAGCATACACACACACTCAGAGTCACTCTTGAGTACTAAAGAGGAAAAAATATTAAAACCTACATGTTTATAATTTTGAAAATCACATCTGTCTCCAGACTGATAGTTCATTAACAACAACAACAAAAAAATAGAGTTTCCAGCATTAAAATCAATCGAGGGTTTTACTTTGATATAAAAGGAGCAAATAAATCTCTCAAAAATATATATGAGAAGAATGACCCAGTATTAGAAGTAAGAATCAAGAGGCCTTCAGTGTTTTCCTGTTTGTACTTTATTAGTTTACTTTGGAAATCACATCACCTTTTATCCATATTTTTTTTTCATTTGTAACATAATGTACTTCGAAAATTTTATAATGCTTATTGAATACCATATTGATGGTATATTCTTCAGGTCTCCCTGAGACCTCAGGCTCAAATGATCCAGATTTCCTAAAATGCTGGTTCTTTGAGGTGCAAAAATGAAACTTTTAATCCACCCATAATTTTAAGAATGAGTAGCTCCAATAAATCCACACATCTAATTTGAGCTCAAGTACTATTTGTTTTTCCGGACTGAGAATCTGTCACTCAGCACTTTGCAGGTCTGGATCAATGTAACATGAATTTTCAGAGCAATCTTGAGGTATGTTGCCTTTCAGAAGCTACCTTCCACCTCAGATATACACAAACATTATGGCTGGTAAAAAAATTTCTGGATCTCTATTGCCTACATCAGAGAGGTATTATGAGGCCTTAATGGTTATATGGTATTCTTTGAAGTGCTTGGATGAAAAGTGCTAAAAGAAGAAAAAAGTGGGACTAGGAAGTAAAATGAAGTTGAAAGTGAAAAAAAAAAAAGTGGTTGTAAAGGGCATAAGAATGAGTAGTGTCAGCCATGACCACTTGTTGGAGTAAATGAAGGTCTCTTTATGTTCAGTAACTTTGCTATGCATAAAAACTTTACAATGGATACTGTACCTGGTGTAAGAGTGCAAATAATGTTTGAAATCCTCTGTCATTTCTCACTACCCTCATGCACAATACATCTTTGAACTGTTGCTGAATGGATAATCTATATTTCATACTTCAGACTGTCAGTATTTCCCTTACATAATTATAACAGCAGGAAATATATAAGGCCTTTGTGGAACCTGAAAATCCTATTGCCTTGGGCGATATTTAATGTGTAATAAATTATTCAGCAACAAGGCACTCTTCATTCTATTTACAGTAAGTTCGAGCTAAGTGTGTGAGGTATACGTAACTAACATGCAACAGTATTTACTAGCACTGCCAAGACTGAAATGTTTTCTGAAGCCATTAGTCTCATATTCAGTGAGCCAGATACCCATCAGGCAAAAATCGTCATAGCCTTATAGACTTTACCTTAAAATGAAGGTAAAGGGGATGGTGACCTTTCTGATCCCCATCGGAGAATCAGAAAGGTCCAGGGATAAATGTTATGGTAATACAAGATTTAAGCAGGTTATATCTTCTTTGCATTTGCTTTTCTTTCCAACTGAATACAGTGCTCTTGAATAATAATCTATCTACAACAATGTTGTGGAGCTTGTTTTTAATCAGCAAAATATAACAATAAGCAAGGCTACCTCCTAATCTGGTTCCACTGATGTGCTTCAAATCACGCCTTTACTCCATCCACTAACAGTAATCAGGAAAGCTTATGCACCATATCTAGTATTTCCTTCTGACAAAAAGTGATTTTTGTTGTGTGGGCTTCGTTCATATCTAGATACCAGACATGCATTTGTTTTAGGTAATTTTCCAAGTAATGGTTACTTTTTTCTTATGCTCAGAATGGACCTGAAACAACTTAGATACCCAACCCCTCTAACATTTTTATATCAGTGATCTAAGCTAATCATCAAAACTATCTCAATAGTTGATGCAGTTATCAAGGTATGTGTCTAAGTGATTTCAGAAGGAAAGGAAAGGAAAGGAAAGGAAAGGAAAGGAAAGGAAAGGAAAGGAAAGGAAAGGAAAGGAAAGGAAAGGAAAGGAAAGGAAAGGAAAGGANAAAGGAAAGGAAAGGAAAGGAAAGGAAAGGAAAGGAAAGGAAAGGAAAGGAAAGGAAAGGAAAGGAAAGGGCAGTGTTATGTAACAGGGGAATTTTTGGCCTTATTCAGTAGTGTAAGTCAGGGTAAAATCATAAAAGCTGAAATTAGACTAAAGAGTGTGATGATGTGTTGGCAAATTTAGAGAAGGGCAAGGAGCCAGATATCACAAAACAGTTTTCTGTGACAAATTCTTGAGATCAAAGGAAAAAAAAAAATCTTATTTGTTGCCCTAAATATACCAAACTGAGAAATGAGAACTTTGATCCACGAATCTCAGAAAATAAATAGGAAAATCCTTCCTATATTTCTTTTCAGGTTCACAGTTCTCCAGCCTTGTGTTTAGCACCCTTCTGAAACCCAGCCTTCTCTTCTTGAAGACTTTTTTTTTTTCAATTTCTGAGGAAGCAAAAAGGGATATATTTAATCTCTGATTGCTGCCAGGATCAAAGTAAACCTTTCACAACAGCAATTACATTTCCTGTACAGTTTCATCCCATTTTATACCTGGCTGTCTTCATTTTTGGACATGGAAAGAGCTAAGCTTTACCAGTGGAGTACCTGAAGGTGTTGTACCTCAAAGCTCATGTCTTGTGAGCTAATTTGTTTTTCCTGAGTTAAGGGATGGGACAAATTTAATGTCTTAAATAGTCAATCCCTGAAGGTTTCAATGGACCATGAAGTAATTCAGCCTTTATCACCGCCTGACCGTGAAAAAGAAGAGAGGGAAGATCATCTTGAGAGGGGGAAACCTGTCTCTCTAATGTTCAGAGGAGTCGTTTTTTTTCAGATGTTTCTGAATCAACAGCCTTGGTCTCTGAGAGAATGAGGAAGGCCTGAGTTACAGTCTTTTCTCCAAGGACTATTTATTTAATATTCCTGTATTAAAAGCTATAGTAATGTCTCCATCCTAGCAGGTGCTTGCAGCTGCTGGGGCTAGAGCATAACTCACTCTTGCTTGCTTTCTCCGTTATTTTTTGATATTCTTGGAGCAGCAGACCAAACAGGAGATAAGCCTGCTGTGCAACCACACTACCACAATCTACAATTTGGTGGTGAGTGCCCTCTCCCAGGTAAGCAGTGTGACTTAGGCCTTAATTCCTTTCCATATGCAAAGTAATTTTACTTGTTGGGTTGAACACTAAGCTACTGAGTAAAAGTAAAGGATCTACCTTTGCTAGAAGAATGTTTGAACTAATAGAGCAATCCCCTAGGAGACAACAAAGAGTTTCCCTGGGCTGTATATTTTAGTGTGCTTAATCATGAGCCAGGTATTGAGTTTCTTAGCACTGAGAGAAAAAGCATCTGAGCATGGATAGAAACAGAACTGGCAAAAGCTTAGTTCAACACTGGCTCATGCCTTAGGGTGTACAGCCTAAGGTTTTCTGCCTAAAGTAAACTTCTAGATCTTTCTTTCTGATGCAGCCTAAAGCAATTTTTTTTTTTTTTTCCAGAATTAGGTTTTTTATCTCTCTTCTCTAACAGACCATCTGATTTCTCAGTTTAGCTAGCAGTAAGTGAATTAGAGCACAGTTTTGGTCTGTAATGTTTCCTTAAAATAAAACTTGTAAAATTCCAAATTAAACTTTTTTTTTTTAATTTTTTTTTCCATGGAATTCTGATAACATGCCATTTAACTGTCAGTAGAAAGGAACAATTCAGTGTAAACTTAACCCTGATTCTGTAACTCATTCTTGTAAAAATTTAATTATTTAAGAAGAATTTCCTAGTGCTATATGTGTAGGAGCAAGCCCACAGAAATTAAAAGAAAGAAGAACATATATTTAGCTTTAATTTTCTTTAGGGATGTCTATAAACTTTGTGGAACCAACTCAGCTACTTTTAAACATACTTACGGAAGGAAAAATCTCTGCCTACCAAGTTAATGGTGGAAATTTAAAATCCTTTGCAGCTGCTGTGTTATTTACAACACAAGTTTGGATCAAAAGATGGGTTTTAAAGAATTCCTAATACTTTACTCCACTGCCAAATACTTTCAGCTTTTAACAATGTTGAAACAAGCATTTCTACGGTGGCAGTTCCTCTAGGGTGATACATCCAGTTTATGTTTCACAGACTGAAGATCTCCATGATCACTCTGTCTGATTTGTAAGCCAGGATTCAAGAAATCACAAAACAAGAAAATGTAAAGTCATATATAGTATTTGCCTTGATTCCCTTCCACTCACTGTAATTAAATAACAGGCACACTTTCATTAGACATCTTCTTTTAAACATTTCTTTTTTGTTACTAACTCTTCCTTTTTACTTATATGCTTGACATTATTGATAACTCTAATATAATCCATGTTTCTTGTGATCTACAATATGGTGAATCCTTTATTTTTCTTCTAAATTGTTCAGATTTTACTTTGGTCTGGTTTAGACATTGCCTTGCAAGAAGTTCAAGTGCTGGCCAATATGATTGATAAGTTTAGATGTTATATGCAGCCCTCTGAATGGTCAAAGTGACGCTTTCTAACTCAAATAGAAATACATCAAAGAGCCATGAGTACTATTGTTTTTCTTGTCTATGGCTGGTGGTGCCTTTCTATTACACTGATTACAAAATAGAGTTGTCAACAGTCAAACAAGATGAAAAAACAGAGTGCTCTGACTTCCAACCTAATTCCTGACAAATCTGTGATGCACCAGATGCTCGTTCCCTCGGGATGAAATGATACATGGCTCTCTGCATTATCACTGCACAGACATGTTTACTCCGCTTAACTTGCTCACAGGAGAGGTGAACAAAAATAGACTGTTTAAGGGAGTTAAGGAAGGAAAGGATAGTAGGCAGAATTCTTATTTCCTAGCCCTTTGGTGTTCTTCTTCACTTCTATTTTCTTTCCGTAGCCCTTTAGAGGAAGAAAGCCCCTTGGTATGTTAAGCCTTTAGCTGTTAAATGGTAGGAGCTAACCTACCAAGAGGATATCAAGAGGATAGCGAGAGTCTTCTCTCAGAGGGCTCTGCTATCCTCTATGGATATAATACATATATTTGCGAGCCGGGCCAAACAGGTTTAAAACCCTGTTTGTAAGCGGGGGGTTGATGATTGGCTTTTAATTGGCAGGTTGTCCCCTAATTAATACCATCCCGCTCCGGCTCGATGTCAAATTTTACTAACCCTTTTCCCCGACCAATAACATCTGGTCCGTCAGCAACGACCAGATTCTCCTTTCAGGGGATTAAAATGCGTTTTGATCCCCTGCAACGTAGGATCTGGTCCTTGCTCCTTTTCTTTGGCTGTGGCAGGGACAGTGGGAGCTTAACATCTCGTTCCCATATGACATGTCCCATTTACCACCGGAATTGACGAGGTGGACAGGCCACCTAAAAGCTGGAAGAGGTGCCTTGCGAAATGCAAGGTTCAATAAATAGCCTTTTGGTGTTCTTCACTTCTATTTTCTTTCAGTAGCCCTTTAGAGGAAGAAAGCCCCTTGGTATGTTAAGCCTTTAGCTGTTAAATGGTAGGAGCTAACACACAATTAGCAGAGAGACCATCAGTAAATTCTTCCCTATCCATAAAAGAAGACCAAGAGCTGTCAAATATTACTATGATTTAAAAATCAATGTAAAATCTTTCATTTTTTTCATCCTCAGCATTCTTTAAAGAAGACAGGAAGAAGGTAATTATAATTTAAAAACAAAAGTAAAATCTGTTTCAGTCAGCTCTTACTTCTGGGTGTGAGAAATGACAATTATTTATGGACTTCATTCAACTAGAGCCTGTGAAGTCCCTTAGCTGCTGATAAGCTGAAGCAAATCAGAAGTGCCAGGCTGGTTGCTTTTGTGTGTAAACAGCTCCAGGAGGAATGGGGATTGGCAGGAACTCTGGCGTTCTGCAACTAATGGTCCAGCTAATATTTCAGGAAACATGATGCATGTTAGCGACAGGCCCAGTCCTGCACCTATCAATGTTAGTGGCAACATTTCTAATGATTTCACTAGCAGCAGGACCAAGCCTGCTTTCAGAGCTAGGCACTCACAGCTTTTCAAAGGCATGGAAAGAAATTGTCAGGAAAAATCATGAATCAAGAGGTAAATCCATGTCTGTGGAAAGAGAGATTCAGTTTGGACCTCCATCCTTGTTCATGTGTGTTTTTTTTCTTCCATTTACCTCTGTGTGTCTGTGCCACCTTCATCTGGCCTCTGTACACGTTCATCCAGTCTCTGTCCACCTTCACACAGCCTCCAGCCTCCTCTATGAGCTCTGCAGGCAGCACCCATGTGGCAGCTCCTCAGGGTGGTTACCCAGGAGAACAAATCCCCACTGCAGATAAGGCCTGGGGCTCTTTGTGGACCTGTCAGGATAACTTTTAATATTTATTGCTGACTGTAAACATCATAGTCACCAGAAGTCAACGGAGGTCTGTTCACCTCATCTACCTGCTACAGCTCCACGGCCTGGGGCTTTTTCAACAAAAACCCTGACCTAGACATCACTAAGTGGACTCATCAAACAGAGGAGCTCTCTTAGCCCATCATTAATTAGAAGCATAATAAACTGCAGCAAAATTTTCATCTGTGCAGGCTCATCTGCAACTTAAGGCTTTATTCAGTCTCACTGATCATAGGAAAAGTACATAATAATGGGAGTTATCTTTACTAAGACTTTAAGCTCCACCATGCTTTCCTCATAAAAACATTTTTAAACAAAGTATTCCAAAAATAAAAGTCTTTATTAGGCCCCTGCTAAAACTTCAGTGCTATCGATGCAGGTCAGAATGCCAATATTGAACCCCCCTCCTCTTCGAAAATTCTTCATCCTTTCTCTTTTTTGACTACGTCTTGTTATCCTACATGTTTTAAATTACAGTAGAGAGAATCCCCCTAGCTTAAAAGGAAGAGTTGTTTTACACTTGGGGGAAGAAAAAAAAAAAAAAAAAAAAAAAAAAAAAAACTTATCTTTGTGCTGACTGCCCTTTCCTGAATTTAATTTTGGGTCCTAATCCCAGTCTAGAAAGTATTTCATGGGCCTTGTCATCCTATGCTAGAAAGAGGTTGCAAATTCAAGATCCCTTGAATTAGCAGCAGTAAAGGGGCTCTTCAATAAATTTAGTGAACAAAAGTTTCTGCAGAGTTTAGGGCCCTTGATCATGAAATGTGCAGCTCTGAGAAATAAGTCTGAATCCAGCCCGTAATGTATTCATGTGGTACAAATACTAGTCAAAGAAAAAACTTTCTCTCAGTAATGATACCTTCCCAGGACTAAACAGCATTCGGTACAATGGGAAATGGTGAAATAAAGGCAAAGAAAAAAAAAAAGCCTAAATATGTTGTGTAGAAATAGAATTTAAAAGGTAAGTGTTGTATGCCACTGAATAATATAGCGACAGTAAGCTAGAAATGGAGAGAAAGTAGAGGAAAGCAACGATCTTACACTACTGTTCTGTATTCCTGGTATATCCTGCTATAACGTAAGTGTTAACATTAAATATAATGAGACATGGTGCCAAATGCTTCAGAGTTGATATGGACTGTGAGTAGGCTCTGTATGTAAATGTATCGTTGCAAGGGTATGTGAGAACAAACCACTCCGCCTACATGGAGAGGTGTCAATAGAGGAAGATCATGTATACACTCCACAGGGGAGTTGATGATCATTAAAATCTCAGACCTGCTTTCAAATGAATGTGTCCATCTTCCCTTTTTTTTCTTTTTTTTTTTTTTTTTTTCTGTTTTTGTTTTCCAGAGAAGATATTGAAAATGTCTCAATATACTGGCTGAGGCAATTCTGCAGAATGTAGAAGTCTCAGTACGAGATAGCCGGGGGAGTGTAACACAGAGCATGAATAAACCCTCAAATTCACTGATGACACATCATGGTAGGAAGGGATAGATTGCACTATAGGTTAAACAAGTGTATTCCAAATGGAAAAAAAGCAGCAATTAGAAAACACTTTCCTTCACATTACTGAAAATATGTGTCTGCCTGCCTTTTAATTACAGTGTGTGAAGACACTGTGCTGAATCACCCAGTTTGGTATGTTCTAGAGTGCTTATTGTCATCATCTTCCTGCATTAAGTGCATCTCTTCCTTGATAAGATGGAACAAAACCATAGCTATGATCTGCAGCTGAATCATTAAAAATCTCACAGGTGGATAATGCATTATAGGTTTTTCAAATCATTAGTTTAAGAAAATATTCTATTGCGTATCAAAACAAATGACAAAGTAGACCTATCATCAGATGTTTTCTCTCAACTTTAAGTCAAGTGCTTGAAAATCACAGTCACCCCAAACTCTATCCCTGCCATGGAGTAACTAGAATTCTGTGCCCCATCATATAGGACGTTAAAACAGGATTTCAAGTGATAAGAACTTGTCCTTAATACCATGTAATATTAAGCATGTTAGGAATATGACCTGATGTGAAAAAGTCACAAACTTCTATGTCCATGAAAAAAAGAAACAAGCGTAATGTTAATCTAGATTAACATCAATGATTTCGAGAGCATAATGTGCCATAATGTGACAGTGTTGTGCTTATGCTGGGAGATGAGTGTAGGATGACATGTAGAAAATGTGCTTCACATTTGTATCAAAACCAGTAACAATTATGGTGATTGAGTTTCTCTCTACAGTTCTACTTAAGGTCTGTTCTCCATTCTTCTGTTAAGTCTTATGTCTCGCTCTTATTTTCCTGTGCTTACGATTGCTTGCAGACATCTCTAAAATTTCATTGGCAAATGAACAAGTAAGTTCTCACAGAATCACAGAATGGTTGAGGTCGGAAGGGACCTCTAGAGATCATCTAGTCCAACCCCCCTTGCTCAAGCAGGGACACCTAGAGCATGTGGTACATGGTCTGTAAGTATAGAACTACAAGACTGATAGAAAGAAATAATGTCTCTCTAGAATAACATGTCTTATTTCTTTGTACTGCAAAATATTTAAGCATATAGGAAAATTCCAGTGAGATCTAAGAAGCCTGAAAAGCATGTGCCAAAATTAAGGTGAATATAGTGTTCTTGTAGGCATCCTGGAATGTGTATAGTGGAAGTGGTCCCTACAGTGTATAGGAGGTGCATGCTTGTATTACCTTATTACTCTTACTTTAGTTTGGAAGTGGTCCAGTGCTCCATTCAGATACATTTTTGAGGGTTGAAAGGGCATGACCATGCCTGTTGAATCTATTCAATTTCCTAGCAACCATTGTTCCTTGTTTTTTTTCGCTTGCATTTTTTTGCATATTCTGTCTCCCCAGTTTCCAGTAATCTGAAAAACATTCCTTTCTCAGGAAGCTAAGGGCAGCTCTAAGCATTAACTGTGAGTGGTGGCACAAATCCTTCTCTTCTGCCTCTCAAGAAATAAGTCACAGGGCATTTATAGGCGGGAAGTGAGGAGAAACCATTCCGCTACATCACATGGGCGCAACAGTTCAAAGTACTTTAGTTTGTTTTGCTATTATTTCACATGATATAATCCTGATTTTGATGTTATGTTAGACTGACCTTTAAGTTTACTGACTAAAAAGAACAGTTATGTAACTGGGCTCAGTTAAACCAAATAGAACAAAAATATGAAGAGATGGAATCCAGACCCAGGAAAGTACTATCACAGAAATATGAACTGCTGTCCACAAACTTTGCTGACTGACCAGTTTTGTGCAGTGTTAAAAGCAATTTTGTGTGAGTGCAACTGATGATCGACTGGTGATCAGCTCCTTTTGGTTAGCTGCACCTCCTTGCAATGTCGTGCAGAGATGTTAAATGGCCCATGTGCATGTGAGAACAGATCAGCAGAAGCATGTGTGAGTGCTTTGTCTCTTTTTTTAGTGGCAGTGTTACTTTAAATACTAGCAGGTGTAATGTTTATGTAGAGGCAGCCCTCATTATCTTAAAATAGCTAATGCTGTTTAAAAACCTGGCCATCCTAAGAGCAGGTACTCTGGAAGAACTTCCAGAGTAAAATGGGAAAGGGCTCTGATACCAGTTAAAAGAACAGCCCAGGTTGGTCTTAGGTTTGATCATAGCTGGCTAAGTCCCTGAAAGATAAGTAACAAAGAAACTTAGTAGGAGAGGGCAGATGTTCTAAGGGGTGTCTGCAGGGCTGCCTGCACAGTGCTCCAGGTCTTCATCCTCAAAAGCTGTCACACAGCAAGCTGTAGAGCTTAGCTGAGCTACAGAGCTCAGAGAAATCAGCCCTTTGGCTCACGGTTTGCTGAAGGGCAGGCTTCAGAGCTGTGCACAGGCACCTCGGGCTCCTCTGCCCAGCACCTTCAACTCAGACTACTCATCAAGAAGGAAAGAGGATAGAAGTCTGATCTTGGTGGGTCTAAGATTTCACCTAGAAGGATCCTTGTTATGACATGCAAGTAAATGGATTTTATGTTTATTATAGCAGAAGTATCACGTGCTTGGAGCGTGGCTTCTACCCGAAAGCCTTGAGCTGCAGCAGATCTGCTTCCCTGGGAAGCTCCATGAGCAGTCAAAACTAGAAAGGACTCTTACGTGGTTTTGTTGTCTGAGTAATCATAAAGGTTAAGCCGCGGGAAGGAGGGAAATTTGGAATGAATGTACTGTGTATATTTTGCCCAGAGAAGGGTGGGAATACACTTGTTTACATCCTCTTTCCCTAGTTTCCTTTCTGAATAGTTAAGTAATGTGCCTCAGATCCTGTCCTTTGGACCTCTTCATTTTGGATTTTGCCTTCCTTTGGTGAGAGGGCAGCCATTTGAAAGTCATTGTTGTTTTATGTATAGAATTTGAATTCATCATTGCACTATGCGCAAGAACAGAGAAAGGAGGAAGTCCTGATATAAGTGAAAAACAGGCTGCAATGGATAAAGGAAAAGGGCAATTTTGTTCTGTATTCACATTACAGGAACAAAATTATGCCAGTCAGCTGCAATTCAAGTAATGTGTGTTGGTTGTGTTGCCTTTGCCAACTACTCTTCTCCTTCCCCAGCAGTCCCCTCTCCTCTACTCTCTGTTTATGATCTGGTGCATTAGTGTTGTTTAAATATAGCAACAGTCTTATAATGAACTAAAACATCATTCTAATGTCATATCTGCTTTATTTTGCCTACATATCACTTCTACATGGTATTTCAAGCCATTTTCATTGTTCTCTATTTGCAGTTTTATTGATTGCTTTGACTTGCAGATACGCTTCACTACCCATTGATTGTATCTAATGTTTTCCCTGTTTTTTTCCACTGTTGCTGTTTTTCCATTTTGTACTCTTTTCTTCCATTTACTTGATTCTTATCTTCAGACCTTACGTCCTCCCTGATATGATCAGATTGCATTTCTATGGAACGATAGTAGCTGTCAGGGCCTTATAGATTATCTTAGTATCAAAAAAAAAAAAATAGTTTGCCAATAGTTCTAGTAGTTCTCGTTCAAATGCTTGTGCTTATTCAGCAGCCCTGGATCAAGAGTAACTCATGAAAAGCAGACAATTCTTATTTCTTTGAAATTTAAGACCAAACATGCCTGTCCAGTTTTTGCAGAGAATCCATCTCTAACATTGTCTCTAGCACCCTTGCTTGTTACAACTCTTTTCATATTTATAACTGTGAAAAAACAGCATTTTTTTTTTCTTGAAACAAAAACTCTCCTACATGACAAGGAAAATAACCTTTAAGCCTATATATCACAATGCCATCCGATGGCTCTTGCCATAACAAGGTTCTTCTATGCCTTTATGTCCTATAGCATTTTCCTCCCTTTCCCATCCGTATCATCATGTATCTCTTTAACTTTTCTTTATCTTTCTTGCTCCTCAGAGTAAATACTCACAATATTTATCATAGCTCTTACCTCTCCTTCAATACCATGTCTCCTTTTGACTAACTGCACCTTTATTTGTTTAAGCCCTTCCAGCACCACTGTATAAAGCTACCGCTAATCTCTTTCTCTCAGTTGTCTCTGGAGTGCTATTTGAAATTTCCCCAGTTTTTTTTTTGCTCAGTGTACATGTCTAATGTTCACATGCTTTTTATCACTTTTGCACCCTGTCCATCAAATGAGTACTTTGGCTTTTCTTTTATAAAATCAATGGCTATCTTCTTCTCTTTTCCCATTACTTGTGCCATCTGTAATCCAATTCAGGAAATGTATAGCTAATCCTTTCCCTACATATTACTGTAATCTACTCACTTACCTACTTTTGTTTTAATTGGCTTCTTGTCTTCTTTCTCTTGCTAAGGGACATTTCATTGGAGTAAATTTTCCTAGTCTAGCACTTCTTTCTCTTCAGCCCCTTAATAGTAATCAATACTTTGTTACTAGGAATGCTAGTTTTATATAAAAGGAGACAGGATCCTGGAACGCAACAGAACTATGAAGAGGTTATAAATGCAAGTCATCAGATATGAATCCCTCAAAGTATATCAACATTAGTTTTAGGTGTGCAAATAGGAAGATTTAGAATAGGAACACAGGGAATGGTATTACTGTAATGTGGTACCCATTGCTTCACCAATTTCTCAAAAGTTATGTTTAATCATAAACAGTTGAAAAGAGCTACAAGAATTGTTTCATATATTACATATCTGTAGTGGAAAATATACACCTCTTGCTTGCATTAAAAAAATAAAAGAAAAAAGAAAGAAGCATTGCTTCATTCTAATATTGAAGAGATTCCTGGAAATAGATGACTGGAAAAAAACTTGTCAAGTCCAGACTAAATATATTCAACAAAGTTTTATTCATGAAGGTGGGTAGCCAGTGGAATAAATTAACTTAGAGACTTGGACACATTTCTTATCATTTCTTAAAATAAATTAATTAAAAAGTGCTGCAACTGGGAAATCAGGCTTGCTGTGCAGAGGATGTATTGCTGGCAGAAGTCAGACATAATGATCTATAACATCCACTGTATCCTTCAACAGCTATTCTCACATTAGAGGCCATGACATGGTCATGGCATGTGTAGACAGAAACTGCAACTCAATGGTAATTCAATTGCAGAAATGGTCCTTGCAAGCAAGAGTTTAACTGAAATCTAAATGTGAGACTGCAAGGGAAGCTATTAAAAAGTTCACACATGAGAGAGCTTACTAGTGCTTACACTTTCTAGGCTTTCTCCGTACTCTGTGGTATTCTTTCTACCTCAGTACCCGTTTTCCCTCAATGACATCCTTAGTGAATCCGTCTATTGTTTGCTCTTCTAAGGACTATGTCAGATACTATTTCTGCCTCAGCACCTTTGTTCTTCGCCCGGCTTTCCTATCCATGTGGCTTCAACTCTATAGTGATACCTTTGAAAGTGGCTTCTCCATGTCTTTGTCATCTTCTGTTCTTCTTTTCGTTCAGGCTCACAATACAGCATACCATCTCAATAACAGGATGAAATGGGTGAGCTAGAAACCTACATTCTTATAACCTTTCTTTGAAAGATTTCTGAATGAGATCCTCATCTGGTGAAAGTCATTGTGGCTGTAATTCACAGCTCTAGTAACTTTTAACACTTAAGATTTAAAGAAACCCTCACGTTGTCCTTTGTTTCCCACAGGTTTCCTTCCATAGATGGAAACACCACCATCTCTTTCATTGCTCAGCCTTGAATTTCTCTTTCTCTTGTTGGAAGACAAATACTGTAGAAAAAGCACATGCAGATATTAAAGTGCAGAAAGTGAATCCATCACAGAAAGGCAAGAGAATAATCTCAAAGGAGATTAAACAAAAAGTCAGTTGCCTGAAAAAGAAATGCAGAGGAGTCAGAGATTAGTGGATGGCTGCAAACAATGAAAGGTATTGTCAAATTTTATTCTTAGAAACTCTCTCTCTCTGAAAAGGATTTCCTTGAAACTATGATCTATTCCTTATATATGTTAGCTCACTCGTAGAATTGGTAATAATGTCCATCACCATGTTCTTGAGAAGAGCCCATAGATTTAGTTCTAGTTCCATATAGTGCTCCTCAGTATATATTGTCCTTTACTGAATGCCTAAGTGTCTTAAAACTTCCTAGGAACAAATTTGTTCTCTTTGCACCCTAAATAGTTGAATGCCTTAAATGGGAGCAGATTGCCCATATGATTACATGTTTTGTGACGTCCAGCTTTTCCATTTTGCATAGAGATTCATTGTGATACTTTAGACAGTATCTTATGGTCACAGCTCATTCATAGCACTGGCCATGCAAGCATTCTTTCTCAAAACTGTTCCATATCAGCACAATAGCAATGACATAGAGCTCCTTCTGAAGGATGACCACCCACCCGCTTTGCAGAATGATAACAATTTGTGTGCTTGGCTTTGTTTTGCAATTTGACTCAACTGCACTGCATCATAAGTGCTTAAAAAGCATAAAAGACAAGAGGATATTACAAATATCTAATGTTATACATTACATTTGTATGCATACCAGGGTATAAATATGCAGGACATGTGCCTGGACTATTAATCAAATTCTTTATTGAGCTTTTGAAACAGTATGAATCTATGAATAATGCATTATTTCATAGCATACTGTTCACCTTATTTAAAAACTTGGAGCTCAATGATTAAACATCTTCGTTTTTTATCCCGTATATGTAGAATTTTGGGGGTGGTTTTCACAGGAGATTTATTGTAGTATCTGAAACAATTCTAATAAGCAGTGAGCCTTTGAATCTGCCACTTCGTGAACAGAGCTGGTGGTAAAGCATCTGCACAGCTGCAGGATCTATCTACAGTAATAATTTTAGATCAAGTGTTTTGTATTTGCTTACAAAGCACCCTCTGCTGTTTGAGCTGTTACATGCTTTGCAGATAAAGCTGCTTTTTGGAAACATCAGAAACCTTTTTGAGGGAGTCTGTAAGAGCACAAAAATATCCAGAAATAATATTATTCATCTCACACTTGTAATGTGCATCATTTGACTTGCATTTATATGCATCATGGAGTTAGAAATAGTGTAGCTTAATTTGTTTTCCAAGTAAAACCAGCTAACAGTAGGGGTAACATTCAGTAGATGGAACAAACCCTTCCAAATTTTTCTGGTATGCTGGCAGAACTGCAATGGATTTTGCCCCATTCATAAATTCATTTCCTCTCTTGAAACCTATATTTCATGTGATAGGACTATATCAAGTGTGCATAAACTGCTTAACGCAATCATTATTTCATGGTTATAGCTTAAGGGTTCAGGTTTTGGATGGATCTTGCATTGAGTTGGAAAATTGAAGGACCAGAAGAGAACTTTTTCTGTACCTTATAAAGAGATTTAAAAGTAACTGCTGGTGAGTATATGACTTTTTATCAAAGCCCTGTGAAGCACTGTCCAATATCCTTTGCTTGGTTTGCATGTCTAATACTGTGCCTGCCAAGAGAAGTCAGTAGGACCCTGTGCTAGTACTCAGGTTTCAGAATATGAAAGTGAAAACAGTGACCAGGATATCTTAAAGTTAAGAGGTCCTGGTTTGATTAGTCCATTTATACTGGCTGAATTTTGTTTCAAAATTAAAAGGGGAAGTCTTAAGAAATGGGGAGGGAGACACCTGTTAAAATGAAGTAGTGTTTGGGGAAGGAACCATATCTGCCCCTGAAGCTGGTGAGTATTGAGTGTCATTGTAGTCAAAGGAACAAAAATCAAACGAGCTTTAAAAAATAACTTACTCTGTGTGGTGTCTTCAAGGACACTTCTAATAAATGTTGATATTCCTTGGTATGATTGAGCATGTCTAATTAATATACATTCTCAGGAATTTTTCTATGAAAAATCACTTCAAAAGAAAAAAGCAATTTCTGCAAAAATTGTAATTTTCCACAAGAGAAATGAAAGAAAAAAAAAATGCACTGTTGGAGGCTATTGAAAATCAAAGTATTTCAGTTGCTTGAACTGAACACAAATATAACTTCAATTAATCTCAGACACTTGTAGAAACTATACCAAGTACTATGCTAAGGTCCTAAATGTTCACATGTGACTTGTGATTTTTGGCTATCAGACATAAAACCAACCAGATGATCTTTAAATCCTGAATAGCTGTCTGAGAAAGAGGCATTATTGTTGTGCTTCATGTTGGACAGTCAAAATCACAAATGATTCTTGAAAATTTGGGCCAGTGTTTATTACAGATTGAATTGTCGGAAATGCTCAGCACTGATCTAGCACTGCTCATGTTGATGTCACTGGGAACAAGTCAGTGTAACTGCAATCAGACCAAATGATGCTGAGCTGTTTGAAATCTCTACCCTACATCTTCTGAATTGCATTAGTAGATTATTGCTCAAGTTTTGACTTAATTTAATAATGCAGTCTCCCAAAGCATGATCGTGTTTGGTATGTTTCCTTCTTTACCATCCCCCTGTCAGCTTACCTGCAACATGGAAATATAATGTTCTCTCAATTCTGTCATTTTTCCACATTTTGCCCTAGAATTCACTTTTTCGCAACACATTGTCAGCTCTGTGTGTATGAAAGACCTTGAAATAACCTTTCATGGATCTTGTTTAGTCTACAGATGTCTCCCTGCAGGTCACTTTCTGTGTATTTTGAGCAATCTGAATAATCACATAGCTTGAATAGTTACAAAACTGTGTTCCTAATTCAGGCAATGTTATATACATAGAATAAATCAGCAAGGGGAACCAAGATAAAAAAAGAAAATCTGGCAGATCAATATTTACAGAGACTCTCTCACCAATGCACATCCGGCTTGTGTTTTTTTTCTCTCACTTTCTCTCTCACTCTTTTTTCTTTTTTTTTTTTTTTGTAAGCAGCACAACAGTTACCAGGGTTACCTGTATCAGTTTTGTGTGGGTGAACTTATTTTTTCCTTTGCTTTGTTTACAGTAGATGTCTCTCTCTTTCAGGTGGTAAAGTGGACAGTTCATCTTCCTTCGTACATCAACCTAGAAAATTCAAGTTTTTAAAACGGAAACCATGTGTGTTGCTAAACTAAACAGTGCCAGGTATCAATTATAGCTGCTCGAACTAGTTCGTCTACACTGTTGTGTTGTTAACTCAATTCCTTGCACATTTTTGGCCCAGGCCAACTTGCAGCCACTTGAACAACTCCCAGGTGTGATTCAGGAGCTAGCATCGACCAAAGACTCCTGTCAAAAGGCAGTCTGGGTGTCACCACCCTGTTCTGGAGGTGGCATGGGTGCAGGACAGAATGCGGCAGCTGGATGAGGGCAGAGGACACACACTACCTCTCAGCTGAACTGTTGCAGGCCAAAACATGCAAATTTGTGTAAGGATGAAAGCTGTAATGCAGTCTGAGTGGGAGACAGTGTTAAACAGTCTAGTGAAAGGTTCTGAGTTATAGCATTTTTTTTTCGTGTGGGTTGGAAGGAGTCCTTGGAGGTCATCTAGTATGACCTTCTAGTCAAAGCAAGAGCAGATACACTAGGTTGTGCAGGGCCTCGTATACGCAAGCTCTTTATACTCAAGGCCTTGTATATGCAATATCTGCAAGGATGTAGTCTCTACAACCTCTCTGAACAACCTGCTCCAATATTTGACCATCTTTATGGTAAATTTTTGCTTGTACTGAATTGGAATTTCTGTATTCCATTTGGTGTCTGTTGTCTCTTTTCCTTCCATTTTGACCTCTCATTCTCTTTCCTACGTTTTCCCAGATAGCCTTGGCTATCTGTTATTAAGGCTGAACAAACCAGATTTCCTCTGCAAGCAGGGCAAAGTATCCATATGTGGTCTCACAAGTACCAAACTGAGGGGAACAGATCCTGCTCTACTTCTTAGAGGTATCAGCAAGGTTACACTCTTGCTGATACAGCCCGGGATGCTGTTGGCCTTTTTTTGCTTCAAGGACATACTGCTGTCTCATGTTCACCAGAACCCCATGGGCCTATTCTGTAGAGCTGCTCTCCAGACAGTCTTTCCCAAGCCTGCACCACTGCAGAGAATTAGTCTGTCCCAGGTGCAAGACTCTGCATTTATCAAAGATGAATTTCATAAGGTTCCTCCAGCTTGAGTAAATCCCTCCAAATGACAGCTCTGCCTCTGAGCTTATCAACTCTACCTCCTGGTTTGATGATGTCTGCAAATCTTTTGAGGGTATGTAACATCTCTTATTCCAGATCACTGATAAAGTCATTAAACAGGATAAGTCTCAGGAAAAAAAAAACCTGCAAACACCTGCCACTTGTATTAAGCAAAGCATCCAAGTAGAGTAAGAAATATTAAGCACTACTCTTTGTCAAACCAGCCAGTTCCTCACACATCCAGCAGTCTACCTGTTGAGACCATATCATCCCAACTTGGATAGAAGAATGCTATGGGAGATGATATCAAAGCTTTGCTATTGCCAAGGTAAGTGATATCCACTTCTCTCCACTCATTTGCAGATCTACTAAATTCACCATAGAAAGCAATCAGATTTGTCAAGCACAACTTACTCTTTGTAAATCCTTTCAAAAGGACTTGCATATTGATTTCCTAGGAACAGAAGGGAGCAGCAAACAAAAAGACCTATGATATAAGAATAACAGTTTATATAGGTGACTTCAGAGTCCACATCTCCTGGTGTATGCTGTCCCACTACTACCCCCACCTGTTTTGGTATTGGGGATCACATCCTGTTTCATTGGGATGCCTGGTGCACAGAAATACAGGTCCCATGAGCCCACAAGTTATAATAAGCAAAGTCTCTCTCATCCGTGATCAAGTGTCTTCCCATTCTTTTCTTTCACTCAAGCAGTCTGTGAATGAATGGAGTGAATCATCCCTGTGCTACAACATATGGAGCAATTCTCAGAGTAGGCATTCATTGATGTGGTCCATCATTCATAAAGCTTCCCCGTACAGAAGGCACTTGGTCAGGGAAATCAAAATTGATGATCTGGGTTATGCAGCAGAGTTTAGATTGATCTCAGCGTCAGCATAATGAAATTACCATTGCACTGGGTTTAAAATGGGCAGAATTGAGTCTAGTATAATAAGACTTTTCTTGTACACTTCAGGCTATTGATCATGTCAGAACAAAGTGAGCAGCAGATTGGTGTAAAATGGTAGTAAATCAGAATAGTAGCATTTTCAGTGATCTTCGTTCTTGACAGCATTAGGTTCTGACCAACTGAGAACTAAGTTAGGACTTTTAAGTTTTTATTTATTAGGATGGAAACAGAAGCAGTTGTCAAGGAACAGATGTTCCAGTTTCTCACAAAACAAATAAATCCTTACAAGGTGGTTCAAAGTAAAAAATAGTATGTGTACGGGCGAGGTGTGGGGTAGAGGTTAACATAGAAATTGTATAAATTAAGGTGTATTGTGGGCTAAGTATCATCTTTATGATGGAAGGTTTTTGTGAGAGAGTAGAGTGTTTTACGCATATATTTTCAATCTTGAAGATGCTTTGTTTGTTTCCTATGTCCCTGGGTACAGCTGGTTTTGCTGGGACATCCAACTAACAATAATGGTGAGAAGACTTTTTATTTCAGGGATAACAGTATGTAGGCTTCTTGAATTTTGCATTGCAGGCTTGTGAAAGAATGAATTAAATTCCTCAGGACTGAGGCTGTTTGGACTATGGGAAAACTTCGTGAACTTAGCTAGAAAATAATAAACCCTAATCACAACCCGCAACCCTAACCACAATCCACAAAAGGCAGCTTCTCTGCCATCAGGCCAAATTTTGAAGGCCTTATTTAGATCACAGTTGGACTAACTCCCATTTTCTTCACTACAACTTACGAGCTTAAGGACATCAGGATTTTTACTCTTGATTTGAAGGAGATATTGTCAATGAAATGAACAAGAAAATCCTTAACAGTTTCTCTCTGGGATTTACAGCCCTGAACCAGCAAAATGTATCTTATATTCAAATCAGTATAACCCAAGCATATATTTCTTTTTTACCTGATGCTATAAGCAATCCCATTTGATTCCCAAAATACAGGGTTTGCTATTATGTAGGGGGGGGCGTGTGCTGTGAGAGGAATCTTTTTGCTCTTGAACCAGATACACAAATGTCCTCAGGCTGGATCAGCAGGTTGGCAGCAGGGTTGCCAAATGAGGGCAGATACACCCAAAACTACTGAATGTTTATGCTCCCCCTCAGAAAAGACATTAGGTCAGCAAAGGAGAAGAAAAAGGTGGAAGATGCTGGAGGCACCAGCATGTCTTGTCACAATTATCAGGAACCTCCGAGATGGAGAAAAAATGGAGGGTTCTTCCCTTGCAGGGGGGCATCTGAGGTGGAGGGGCGGTTGGTAGCTCCCTCAGAAAGACAGGATCCTGCTGTGCTGTCGCTTTCATACTGTTAGTTTGAAAGGCAAAAAGAAGGGCATCCGGAAGTATTTATACTTTTTTTTTTTTTCCCCCGTTATTGGATATCTGACAGCTGAGAGAGGGGGAGAGAGAGAGAGTGATTCTGGTCTTAAGCGTGCTACAGTATAAAAAGCTGCCAAAAGACATCATGGTTACACTGAATTTGATTGAACAATCCAAAATATTTTTGGTTTAGCATTGCCAATTAAAAATACTTGCCAATTTCCAACTGCTTGTAGTGGGGAAAATGTTCATTAGCTTACAAATCAAATTGTGTGTTATACCCAAGAAAGTTGGTACAAATAGTTTATATGTAAGTCACTATCTTCACTACCTTTGGATCATCTTGCTTAAAACACTTTTAATAACAATGAAAAATCATAAAGATATGCAAATAATGAATATGCACTAAGTAGCAGTCATGGTGTATTCTCCTACTTTCTTACTCTTGTCAAAACTTCCAGGGTGTGTTCTTATTAATAAGCAGTACAAGAATGCCCTTTTAGACAAGGTAGAATAATTTAATTTCATTAGTTTAGATTTGGGAGGATTTGTTACAGTGGTAAAATCTGCAAAGTTATATTCCTGTTGCTCCATATTTGCACAGGTATCAAGGCTGGAATCTTGCTCACTGCTCTTCTGTTTTGTTTTTTTATTATTCTTAGTTTATTTTTTTATGAAATTTTAAATCTATGCATTCCTCTTGAAACTGAAACAGGAAGAAATACACCCAAACTATCAAACAGAACGACGAGCCACTATCATCACCAATAGATCGTTTTAGTTGCCATGGGTAACCAGTGCCAGTAAGGTATTCAGGCACTGCAACAGCAGGCACTGATACCCTCCTATGAAAGTGCTGACTGTGCGTCACACTGCAAACTTAAATGATTATTATGTGTAGGAGGGTGGTGGCACCAACAGGATATATACTTGTAATGAGTCATTCTTTAAATAGCCTAATTTATCATCCTCAAACAAAAGGGGAGGGATTTATCCAGTACAAGGCATTCTGAAAGGCCTGAATTATTAATAAACTAAAATAACAGACAGGAAAAAAAAAGGCTGGACAAATATACATATAGACATAAAAGCTTAATGTTAGTACGACTGAAGAAAGGATGCTTCTGCAAAAGTATAAAGCACAAACCGGAAAACATACACAGATATCCTTGCAATTCTGCAGTCACACTTTGTTTATTCATGTTAATATGTGAATGTAAGTAGTGGATAGAGAAGGTGTCAATAAATGTTACTCAAGGATGTGTACAAGCATTCCAGCCTTTCTTAGACCAGTGAGACTGAATGTGTTCTGCAGAGTAGTTTCAATTAGTCAGAGTTTTTCTTTTTTTTTTTTTATTTCATAGGAAGAGATGCAAAACCTCAGACTAAGCAGGGTCATAGTCTAAAGGGAAGGCTTTCTAAGGAAACTTTTATCTTCTAGCAGGAAATACTGATAACTCAATATGTGGCAGTCTCTCTTCTGAGGTAAAACAGAATACCCACGGTTCCTCTGATTTCCTCCCCAACACTCAAATAGTCAGGCACACACACAGTAAGATAAGGATGGGCAAGACGTGGGTTTTTCATGAACTGAGGTAATAGTACAGCTTCCGTTAATTTGGAGTCAAAGCAGAATTACATGAACTATCATAGAAATCTGGGCTGAAAGGCTGCTCCCAGACTGAGGACTTCAAGACAACAATCAGAGAGAGAGCGCAAGTGACCAACAACCCCTCATCATTTTCACAGCTTCATAGGGTGGTTGAGGTTGGAAGGGACTTCTGAAGATCACTTAATCCAACATCCCTGCTCAAACAGGGTCACCTATAAAAGTCTGTCCAGGACCCTGTTCAGGCAGGAAAACTATCAGGCAGAACTATCTCCAGAGACAGAGACTGTACAACCTCTCTCGGCAACCTGTTCCAGTGCTCTGGCACCCTCACAGTCAAGTTTTTCCTTATATTTGGTCAGAACTTCCTGTGTCACCGTTTGTGGCCATTCTCTCTTGT
Source organism: Nothocercus julius (assembly GCA_013398735.1). NCBI lineage: Eukaryota > Metazoa > Chordata > Aves > Tinamiformes > Tinamidae > Nothocercus > Nothocercus julius. The sequence goes on along the minus strand of VZSV01000237.1, from coordinate 265,607 downwards.
TCTGTCGCTGGGCACCACTGAAAAGAGTCTGGCCTCAGCCTCTTGACACCCTCCTTTAAGATATTTATACATGCTAAAAAGATCTCCTCTCAGTCTTCTCTAGGCTGAACAGGCCCAGTTCTATCAGACTTTCTTCATGGGAAATGCTCCAGTCTGCTTATCATCTTTGTAGCTCTACACTGGACTCTCTCCAGTAGCTTCATGTCTCTCTTGCTTTGGGGAGACCAAAACTGGACACAGGACTCCTGATGTGGCTTCACTAGAGCTGATTAGAGGGGGAGGATGAGCTTCAATCTGCTAGCAGTGTTCTTCCTAATGCACTCCAAGATATCATTGGCCTTCTTGGCCACAAGGGCACATTGCTGGCTCATGATTAACTTGTCCACCAGGACTCCGAGGTCCTTCTCTACAGAGCTGCTCTCCAGTAGCTCAGCTCTGAACCTATTCTGGTGCATGGGGTTGTTCCTCCTGAGGTGCAGGACCCTGCACTTGCCTTTCTTGAGCATCACGAGGTGTATCAACCACTTCTTACAGTTTTGTGTCATCATAAAACTTGCTGAGGGTGAATTTGGTCCCTGATGCATCAGATTCTACCACTGATCACAACCCAGCCATTCAGCCAGTTCTACCATTCAGCCAGTTCTTAATGACCTTACTGTTCACTCATCTAACCCACATTTCCTCCACAAAGTAGAAGGGAAGAGCAGAGACCTTTTTTTCCATATTCCCAGTCTAAATAATCAAGGATTGAAGATTCTGGGGTGCAATGTGCTCCACATATCTGTCTCTGGTCAGCAATATTAAAAAAAAAAAAAAAAAAAAAACAAACACATAGTTAATTTTGCCACATTGAGGCAGGAGGTCACAGGACAGCAAGACAATACAGATTACTTTTGACAGGTCTGTCACCAGTGGTGGAGACTCCACAGATCTACTTGATTGCTAGGACCTCCTTTTCACCTAACAAGAAGTGCACTTTTTTCCTCCCTGGGTATGCTTCTTTAATCTTCTTTGCTCAACATTTATCCTCAACCGTCTCCTAGGACCATGCAAAATAAGGGAACACTGTTCCCTTGCTAGCTCCCTTGACATGATTGAAATCTTTCCTGCCATATTTACACATCAGGCGTTTCTCTTCTAGATTCAGCACCCTCTTGCTTTAACCTTGCCTCATGTGTCATGTTTCCAAATACAGCTTTGTTCTTGCTGCTATTCTTTCAGAGCTCTCCAATTTCTACTTTAATATATTTATGAAAGTCTGACCAATGCTGGATATGCTATTTCAGCTGCTGCATCCCTGACATCAAATAGAGCTGTTCTCTCATGTTAGACATTCAATATTTCTCTTAACACATTCAAGGAGGAG
>VZSV01000237.1:229653-262541 GCA_013398735.1 Nothocercus julius | reverse complement strand
CTTATATTTTTTTCCCTTGAAAATAGCAATTTTATTTCTTCATAATCATTGCACTTCTGACCAATTATCCTGTCAGACACTTATATATAGCCTTTAGCTTATATATAAGGCCTATATATTCTGCAAACTCATGGGTGCCTCTTCAGCTTAGGTGCTGAGATGCAAGGACTAATTCAGTACTGCTGATAATCTTGCTGTTCACTTGGAAGCAAAACATAAAAATTTTATTAGACCAGTTTGAAATAACTCTTAACACCAGACAAGGGGTGGTAGTAGGAATCAATTAAATTTAATTTTGCTTCCTTTTATCAGACCAAAAGAAACAAACAAACAAGCAAAAAACTTGTTAGCTGCTTACAATGTGTAGAAACAGATTATAATAAAAAACAACTTCTTCATAAATCCTATGCTTTGTCTTAAGGTTGAGACACTCTTCATGCTGATTCAACTAGAGGGATGAATTATATACCTGACAGGATAGTTTTAGATTTGGGATGCAATCATTTAAAATAGTTATATACTGCACACATCTTCTTTCCCTGAACAAAATTCTTGAAATGGGTCATATATGTATGTACATATTTACATACATATATACATCCTTTCTCACTGGGGATCACAAGTAGTACAAAAATACCATAAAAGATTTCCAGCTTAAACACAACAGTTACTTCAGTGATGATTTTGATTAGCTGCTCTCTGTTGTAGTATTTGCCTTTGATAACCACAGATGCCTTTGAGAGGCAACCTATAGGTAGACAGGGTCAGAGCTGAGCTTGACAATGTACAATGGAATGAGGATCTGCTCCACCTGGGAAGAAGGATCTAGTAATTCTCAGTTGCTATGAGGTTCAGCCACGGTACAAAATATTTTTTAAATTCATAATATCCAAGTATCTCTGTCATAGACATAGTGGCATTACTCATGCTCTAAAGCTTGTAGTTCTTTCTGTAAACTTCTGTGTTCCTGACATTTGTGAATAAACATAATTTGTATGTAGGTTTCTCCATTACTCCCTCTTGTCTCAGTTATAACTGTTGCAGATTTCCATTTCCTCTCTCTCTGGCTCTAAATCTGTGTGTAGGCATCTACCTTGGTACTCTTGATTTTTTATCCTTACTGTCCTCCAAGTCTAATTTAAAGCTTTCCTCCATTTGATTCCAAGATGCTCTCTAAAATCCTTTTTTCCTTCTCTGTTGGGGGGCTCATCTCTCTACTTCCTTCTTCTCAACCTTTGAACTTACAGTTTAAGTTACAACATCATCCACCTTCTCTATATGTAAGATCCTCTCAAGAGAACTCAACAATCTGAACCTTGTCAGCTGAAGGCTCCTGCCAGGATATCCTGAGCAATTGCCCAGTCAGATATACCACTGCTTACTGTATAGGAGTAACATTGAACTGGAGATGCCAAGGCTTTTCAGTTTTGAGGTCTTCTGAAGTGAACAGGTTTGTCTACTGCTTTTACAAAAGATCCTTTATTTGGAAGACCTCCAAAAGCATCCACTTGTTTCCTACTAGGCAGGAATTCAAGTACTTGCTTTAGAAAGAAAGGCTCCCATTTGACTAGCATTTAAGCTTAGGCTATGTGAACATTTTATATGGTCTTAGTCCCAACCTATCTTTCAGTAAGGTGCATATATATTTGAAAGTTCTTAAGAAGCAAACCCTTAGTTGTTTTGGATTAGGTGGGTTGTTCTCTGCTGAACCTCTGCCTGCTTCTACTTTCTTCCTTTCTCTCTTCAAGTCCATATTCAATCAAAATCACTCTCAATGTTTGTTTGATTGCCGTTAAAGCAGAGGGGAAGTGTTTGAAACTTGCTGAGTCTGTGTGCACAAGTAGTTTGTTTTTTTTATTATGAGATTTGATGGTATTAAATGAATTCTGATTTTAATACAAAGATTTTATTTAATATCAGGATTAAAATATATTTAAAATTTAAAATAGATACAAGGAAAGTCTACTGTTAGTGACAATTCTGTTTTGTTCAAGTAATCATTAATAGTGCTACAGGTAATGGTCAGAATTTCATTATACTCTTCTCTTTATACCTCAGTCGCTGAAATTCCCTACAAAGCAGCACTGGTCGGGCTATTAGGAGCCTAGGATAGAATACCACTTATTTACTTGCACCATCAGTCTATATAGATGCAATGAGAACACTGAAATACTCTTCTTGTATTTTCACAAATCACCCAGTTTGACAGAGATGTAAACATACCCAGAATCATTTTCTGAAAAAGAAATATGTATGTACTAACAGCACCAGAAGGGAGAGTTTTAGTAACATCTTTAAACTTATCTTAAGCCAGAAAATTCCCGTTACGACACCTTAATGTTGTGCTGTTATCCATGTGTGTTATATTTTTGATATATTTTATAAAAAACAAAGATGTCTAAGGAAGAAAAGACTGAAAATTCCTTTCATAGTTATTCAGTTTGTAGACTTCATTCATGAAATATGCTTGTCAAACTTTTCATTAAGGATTTTATTCAGTTAATGGCATGATATTTTGCATTCAAATACTTTTTTTTTTTTTTTTTTTACAAAATTTACAGATTACTTGTGAAATATTTTCCTGAAATTTCATTCCAGTGGACACGACTGAGAACAGAATTTGACATGGTATATACGCTTGGCAACCAGTTTCATGTCCCTGATTTCATGTTACCCTGGACAAGTCACTCCCTCACTTTATCTACTCTTTAACTGGCTAACTCACAGAAAGAGGTGATGTAATTTGTCTAGTCATGTAGGACTATTTCTAGGCTTAATTAAATGTTTATATTCCCCTTAATCCGTAATTCACAGGTATTATTAGTCAGAAGATGGGGGAATGAGAGGCCATTGACTTCATAAGAAAGGAGAACAATGTTCTAACTTGATAAAACATATCTAAATATTATGAGAAAGAGGATCTATTTGTCAATGAATGCATGGTGTCAGATATCCTGCCCAGTCCCATTCACCTTTATAATTAATTTCATACATAAATAATTTAGCTATTTTTATAAATACTACACTTAACTGGTGTAGTAGGAAGCAAAAAGTATTTTTAGCATGGCAGAGAAACCAATCTTCATCCAAAGTAAAGGGCTTTTATCCCCTTTTGCTAGGTTTCACCAACTGCAAGGCTGCTTTTGCTCAGGCACAGCGACATAGAGAGAGCTTGGCGTAGCACAGGGACTTCAAAAGGTGAGCCTGGATGAATAAATTCAGTTGAGAACTGTCTAAGTGTGAATACCTTCTCTAGCAAGAGGGGGACTAAAGAAAATTGGATTGCTTTATTCCTATTGCACTCAGATTGGCTTGCTAGACCTTTCTGATATCATATCCATTCAGTTTCTAATTATGTGAACATATCGTCTAAAACCCTGAACCTCCTTTAAGTATGAGGGGGTCATGACAGTCACAGCCTAATGCTAATGTTTGTGGCAGAGGAAAAAGAGTGTGAATGCTCAGGAATTTTCTAGTACTCTCAAGTTATTGGAAAAAAAATGATAGGTAGGAGGATTATTCTAATTAAGATTTTTTACTATGCTGTTTATCTTTTTTTCCTACATCAGCACCACTGAGTACATCACTTAGCAAAGCCATACCCTACCTTCCCATTTGCTCACCTTCAGAGGTGAGCTATTTTTTCAAGTTTGTATCAACCAAAATGGTGTTTTGTCAACTAAAAAAAATGCAGAAAAGTTACATATGTAAATTCCAGGCACACTATTTGCCAATGAGTTGGCACTGAAACAATAGCACAATAATAAAAAGGCATTTCATTATAGAGAAGCATTTGAAGTCTCTGTAGACTGTCAAATGATGAGTGCAGTATCATGAATCCCAACACTTTCCTGTTTCTGATTTCATTACTTGTTTTCACTTGGGTATTATAAGCCCAAAAGAACATCAGGCCTAAATTCATGGACTCTCTAATGCCCCTTCTAAGTATTTTCTTACAGCATTACGAAAGTAAAGCAACTTTCCACGGGATTAAGGTCAAGTACTTATTGGCAACTACTTGTCAAAATACCTTTTCAAAATTCTTATCCTTACTGATTTTTAGAGTTTAATGAATAAATACTGGTAATAAATACTGATTAGAGTCTTTTTTTTTTTTTTTTTTCTTTTTTTTGGGGGAGGGCACTCACTAACTAGGACAGCTGCTTTCTGTAGTTATCTTTTTGCTTGGTGATTTTTTTTCACTCTAAGTAACAGCGACAAACTGCAAGCAGAATATGGGTCCAAGAGATAACATCCTATTAGTCTCAAGGGACTAATTATAAAATCTTCATCCTAGTTGTTTGTTAATGAAAATATGCTAATTTGCATATCAACACCTTTTTTGTTTGTTTGTTTGTACTGAGATATTTTACTAAGGCTTTATCTTTTTCCTGCTTAAAACGTGGCTCTATTTTCTCTTTGACATTTAATTACTTTTAATGATATTTTGTTAAAATAAACGTAAGTGTCATATTCCACTCCTTGCAACCTGAGTGCCTTGGCTAGTCAAGGCATATCCTGCAGTCACTAAGTTTTACCCTTCATTGAAGGGATCCTTTGAAAGAGAATGTTTTGTCCTCCCTCCTTCTCACAGTTCAAAACCAACTGTAAAAACAGCCAAGTGCCCCGAAAAGCCAAATGCATGCACATTTCTTCCTTAGCCTTTAAAGAGACACAGCTCTCTCATTTCAGACCTAAAGGAATCTTTTGTGCCATGCACATTTAAAAAATGTGCTTACATATATTTTTTAGATGTTCATATCACAGTTGTGGCAATATGAAACATTGCCTACCAATGTTGTATTTGTCACAGAAATTAATTTTGGGTCTTTCACAGCTTCTTTTATTGTTAGTTTTCTGAAACTTTCATTTTGTCTCTGGGTTCCCCATTATGTGTATTTATCTATATGGGTATTTATACCATGGCCATCATTGTTACGGTATCTCAGCACCTGTATCCCACATTGGATTATGAGCTACAGGTCAAGGAGGATGAGGGAATAATGTTTTCATAAGAAAGCAAGAGGAAAATACATATTCCTTTTGGATGATTTTTATTTTTGAATACAGAAACTAACCTGCAAGGGGTGTAGGCAAAATACATGGTATTTGATCTGTGAACGAACAAATGCCACCTGTCTCATGTGCTGTAATTTCAGCGCCTTTCAAGAACTCCAGACTCTCTCTGTGGCTTACGTTCTTTCCACTTACCTTAGTTAATGTGCAGTCCTTTTCCTAAGAGCTGGAGATAGCCTTTTTTGGATCGTGGTTGCATTATAGTGCAGAAAAACCTTAGAAATCATGGGAGATTTTAAAAGGTCCCAGGGTTATTTACAGTGTCACTATTGTTGGTTTTATCTTGTTAATTGACAATGATGTAAAAGGACCAGTGGAAGAGAATTGCATGTGCAAACAAAGACCTTTAGTGTGGTTGTTGGGGGCTTGTGCCCTGCACAGCAATTGCAGCACAGCTCCGCAGGTGACCAAGAGGGCCTTGTCCACTGCCTTGCGCTTCCCTGCTGGAAACTCATGAACTTCCAATGCCTTATCATGGCTTTTCTCTCACACTTTTGCACCATTTGTCAGGCGTAAGTAACTGGAGATAAGTTAAGGGCAGCTGAGCAGCCACCAAGGAGCCCAGCAGTCCTCCTTTCAAAATGTGCAAAAACACAGGTGTGTATCCTCCCCACCTGATCCAAAAATAAGGGCAGTTTCTGCCCTGCCAATGTGATATGCAAGCCTGCAAAGACCCCTGCATAAAATATCACTGCTGCCTTTGTGCCTAGAAGATGGGGGTCTTGGAGCAAGGAGCAAAGAAACAGCAAAGTGCTTGTGCTCACAGGCAGAGCGCTTTGGCTTTTTTCTGAATGTAAGCAGGGCACACCAAAGATATCTGCCGTCAGTGCCAATTTTTCCTCTCTTAATAAAGAAAAATCTACTAAGCCCCAAATTCTGGCTAACCAAGTGGTTTGAGAAAGGTTAGCAGTGCTTTAGGGGCTATTCAGACAGGAGTAAGCTACCATTCTGTTGCCTCACTTGAAGCTCTACATTATACCCATTGTGAAACTAAAACTAACATATAAATCCCTTTAGAATATGTTTGTTTGCTTTTTCTACAAAGCAAGAGTGGAGGCTCAGGAACAATGAGTTCCTTCATTGTGCTTTGACAAGCAGAGTTATTGTAGTTAAATAGTAAAAAAGAAACAACATCTGAAAAATAAAGCTCTATTATTCCATTATTTTCTTTCATATAGGATTGCTTATGCTTTCACAAACTTCTCTGATAAATACATAAAAATAAATAAGGTTCAGGTTTGCCATAGTTTTATTTAAGTTTTGCTTTCACCTCATGAGTAATTTCAAATCTGTAATGGAAAAGGTGAATCAGCGATGAAATGCAACTTTTGACTTAATTATATTAATTGACATACCCATGTATAATTTTTTTTGAGCATTTGGTATAATTGCTTCAAATGACATTTAATTTGTCACTTGAAGTACAATAATTAGAAACAATTCATGAAAGAAAGTCATTTCAACTTCAAATGAAGTATTTCAAAGGTATAATTATTTTAAATGTTATGATACTGAATAACTCCTCTTACGGGGTTGGAGGGACAATACCGCCAATATTAAAATCTTTGAACCAGAGAGTCCCTTTTGTTGTGCAGACCACCTTGTCACTCATTTTCGCAAGGTTTGGAGCACTGCGTGAAGAGGGGAAGCTGCTGCTGCGTTATCATTTCTCCTCCCCTTAGGCTAGTGACAAGCCTTCTGTGCAGAAATGTTTGTCATCCAACTCTCATTAGAAATCAATGGAAAACATTCCATCATACTCAGTGGGAGCTGAATTGATCCACAAGTATATTTTTGGCTCGGCAAGAGATGTTTGAGAGGCATGAAGCTGGCTGATGGAGCAGCTGCTTGATGTGAATAGTCCCCACAGAAATGCTACAGTAGAGCTCTTGAATGGTTCATGCAGCTCTGAGCAGCACCAATGCTGGGTTCATAGAGAAAGTCTCCCCTGTCCACCTAATCTTGGAAGCAGACAAGAATGTGCAGCAAAGGGAAAAAATTAACGGCAGCCTTCCTAACATTAACAGCAGTGACATAACTAGGGAGGTATTGCCCAATGTTGCGTAATCTCACATAAAAATAAATAAATAGAAACCACAGAAAAATTGAAGAAAGGAAGAGAAGGAGGTGAATTTCCACTGCCACTTCAGCCAAAAAGGCATTTGACCACTCAAAAGCTGAAAGTTCTGCTGCTTTGCCAGAAAAGTGACATTGTGGCCTGTGTCATGCCAACCCCCCTGGAAGTGGTTAGCTAGACAGCAGTAGGGAACTGCCTTTCTGAAATGCCTGGGCCAGATTTCTGAGTGGACCCTGTCAATCTGAGCAGAAAGATACGTGTTGTCTCAAGGACTGAGGACCTATGGACACTTGAGAAGGCGGCCATGGTGAAGGAGAGCACCTAAGAAGAGACACTGCAGCCCATAGGGCTGAGCATATGTGCCCCTTATTCTGCTAGGGCTTTGCCAATTCCTGAAAAACTCAACTGTAATAACATCAGTGAAAGTTACAGTCACAAATGGACGAACTAAGTGATTTCATCAGCAAGAAATGACAATGAACCTCAGCTTTATTTAATTACTGACCACAGACTTTTTGTAAAGTTCATGCTTTAACTCTGTGTATTAGATATGACTTTCAAAAAATTAGGGATAACCATGGTTTAACTCTGTGAATCTGCATTTTTTGGCCTAAAAATTTGAAAACAAGCTCATAATGTTGAAACTGTACCTCAAATTTTAAAAAATCTGAGTGTACCTGAAATGGATTTTAAAGCTACATGTCCCCCTTCAGAGAGAAATTTTCATTTTGATGACTAAGTACTCCTTCTCCTGAAGTCAGGAACGCTGGAGGCAGGAGTGTTGCATAGCAGGACCCAGAAAACACAGTTCTTGGATTACTTTTTCTTTACTTTAAACCCCATTTAATGCTACCTCTTCTATCTCTGTCATTTAGCTAGTGCCTTCTTCAGCTCTTACACTTATGAGCTATGGGCATGGGGAAGAAGGAGGGAAGGGGTTGTCTGGAGATGCTTTTAGTAATGCTGGGCCCCAAAGGACTGTGTTAGTTCTCTCACTTCTTAGCAACTGTTCCTGTGGTCAGTGATATCTCATTAGATCCATAACTGGTGCAGATGTATGTGTGAATACGGTGCTCTGAAGTATCTCTATAAGATATTTTGTTTCCTTCCATGAGTTTTTATTAACAAGAATCTAGGCTAATGTTACATAAGTCACATCTAGTCTGTTACATACCTTGCACACAGTAAATATTTGACAATAATATTTTGGTTTTGGCAACCACACTAAACTTGCCCTATTAATCTTGTTATGAGAGGAGCAGTCTCCCTGTTGGGTCAGCAAAGGGGACAACAACAGGAAATTTGGGGAGATTTTTCCTCTGAAAAGCCTGGCAGTTGAACCTTGATCAGAAGTGCTTACATAAAAGCTAGCATTGGTCTGAGAATGCAAAGTGCAGCTCAGTTATAGCTAAGGGCCAAAGTAACCAGGCAAGCTCGGATTTACATCACGGTGTTGCGCCAACAGCACAGCTGCATCAAATTACTGTCTTCAAAACAGGAAGGACTGGAAGCTTGATTACAAGTGCTACAGAGACGATGAAACACAATTTCATCTGTAGGCTGTGTATGAGATCTCTTCCTCCCCTAGGAGAAGTGCTTGGTAGGAAGAACTAGTCTATGTAGATGAAGTTCTAGTTTTCTGCAGCAAGGTGTATTTAAAGGTTTGTTAATACAAATATGCAAAAAAAAAAACAAAAACAAAAAAAAAAACTTATTTTTCGTTTGTATGAAAGCATTTTTTTTTTGTTGACATTGTCAATGATGGTCTAAACAGCTTGGATGTAACAAACTGTATAACCAAAGAAATTGTATAGTACACAGTGTGTATGCATTTTGCTCTCCCCTCTCAACATCTGATCCGCTCAGGTTGATTCCTCTATTTTTATGTAGAAGAAAAAAATGTAATTGGTCCTTGTGCAGGTAGAAGTCCTGGCCGGCAGGTTCAGATCCTTTGTGTTTCTCTTTTCTAAAGTAAAGTAAGCCTACATCTAAGCTGTTACATACAAGTCAATTTTCCATTTAAAAGTGAATTCCAAAAGACTTTTAAAAGCACTGAACCAATTATCACTTAGTTGTTTTAGCTTAAATTCAAATTTTATACTGGTGTAACCAGACTGAATCTGTCCAGTTGAATCTGACTTCATTTTTATTAGCCATTGTTTGTTTCGGTTGTTATTATATTTTTGTTAGATTTTTGACTGGTTGCCTAAGATCTCATTGTTTGTGCTGCATTTGTGCTTGACTGAAAATGGAAGACTAAAAATGATCATTGGAAAATAAAAAAATAATAGGAATGCACTAAAGTGGTCAGTCTCAGAAATGCTCTCTTTCTTTTTTGTGACTATTTCAAACTTCCATGCTTGATTTTTTTTTTTTTTATTTTTTTTTTTTGCGAGGGATGGGGAGGATAGGGAGGATGTCTTTTATTTCTTTTCTCTGAAACTAAAAAATCACTTGTAGCTAGACAGTATGTAGGATTGTACCAAACAATTTCCTTTGATCTATGAGGAGCTATGTGATTTGAGTAACCACTTGCATCTTTCTGCTGAGTTTCTCCCTGAGTTTATATATCTCATTTTTGCTTTGTGCCCCTCATGGTTTTGCAATGATATTATGCTGGTAGAAATCATGCACTGCAGCTGTTGTACCTGTGCTTTCTAGTTAACCTTTTCACAAGATTAAGTAGGATACAGTCCATGAAGTAGCATGCCAGTAGTATTTGAATTGATTTGAGTTGGCTGAATTAATTCCTTCTGGGACACAGGTGCTGCTTAAGGTCCTGACTGTTAATAGTTCAGCTTAGCGAGAGCTGAGTTAAACATTAATACTCTAACTGCCCAAGTGCATTTGTGGCACCTTTCTTCAAGTATTTATGTGCACAGAGATAAAACTGATGGTATATCTCCAGTGACTGAAATATCAAGGTATCTGGGCTAGTGGAAACCCATGGAGCTTTGTCATCTGCCGCAGGCACTTCCAGAGGAGTCTGCGACATTGGATAACAGAGAATATGAAGTCCATGCTACTCCTGCTGCATCGTGACTAAACACAAAAGCTAGTACATCTCAAATATTAATAATTAAATGTTCTGTGCTTATTGCATATAAGCAAAGTGCCATCACCAAGTTTCATTACTGGATCATCTCACTAGATATTGTTCTTAAAGGCTGTGATATTAGTTATCATTTAATCACCTTCATACAGAAAATGAAATTTTAAATTATATGGCTTTTTAACACTTCAGAACACATAGATTTTGCTAGCATTCAACACTCTCATTCTCTCCCTATTTTTTTTTCTCTTTCTTTTTAATCCCCTGACTCTTTACTGAGCCCTGATAATATTTCTCTTACAAAGGTGCAGTATTTGCCAAAATTGGGGAGTTTATAGTGTGAGTTGGCTCAGCAAAGGTCTGTACAGTACACCACTGAACTTCATGTACTATAAGCCTTTTAAAGTGGAAATTTACTGTGACATCTCACCTTGAGCAGAGAACCAAAACAAACTTACTAGAACAGTAATTTAAAGACTGAACTTTAAAAGGAGGGGAGAGCAATAAGTCTCCAACCATTCCTTTTCCTAAATTGTCAGGATCATTTCAAAATCAATATGCTCNTTTTTTTTTTTTTTTTTTTCCCATAATGCTGTAAATAATGCATACATAACTTTGTGCTATTGATTTTAAATAGAAATTACTGCAGCCACACAGTGATCCTGAGAGGGAGTCTATATGTGAGATGAGGTCTGTTGCCACAGTCCATTCTAGAATGAGCTGCCTTGTGCTCTGCAACCACCTGGGTGCAGGTCAGCTCTGAGCTGCACTATTTTTCATGCAACAAGACTGCTCCCTGCATGTGGATATTCGCTCATGTGCTGGGTCCAGACTGGAGTTCCTAAATTGAAGCTGCAGGCTTCACAAAGTGTGCAGGGCTTGCAAAGAGCAGGTCACCACTGGCCCAGCTACAGAGTTAAAGCAAATGTGCTCTTCTGGCAACACACATAGAAAGTGAGAGGGGAGAAGCAGAGGATTAGGGCTTGGATAGGAAACTGCATAGACCAGAAGCAGCCTAGCTGACTGAGAAGAACTTGCCGACTGGTAGAGGGATTGTGCAGCACTGGCATATCCCTAGGTGGAAAAAGAGGCTTTCCTGAGCTTGGATGATCTTGAACAAGGTTATTCATTCATTGCTGAGTGGGTATGACTGAACTAGTAATTTTTCCAGCAATTTTTTTTTATACAAAATTTCTTCACAAATAATTTTCCCTCATTGAAACTCTTCTCAAAATGTTTCAGTAGTGATGCAAGTGTCAGCAGGAGATATTTGATAGGTTTGGTGCAGCATTTCTGGATTAAATTTTAAGAAGTGAGACTCCAGAATGTGATTAGGCATAGTGCTTCCTGAGACAGCAGTCTTGTTTGGAGAACAAGATCTCCAAATCCAAAGGGAACTCTGAATTGGGTTCCTATGTCCCAGAACATATTTTACTCAATGGAATATTTGCTGTCTGGGATCTCTGTTTTGCTGTGCATCTTATAGAGGCTGTGGTGAAGAATGCCCTTCTACCAGTCTCGGTAATTAAAACAGTTTTTGAGACTTGTATTTTAGAAAAGATATAAGAGATGTTTCCTTATTCTCTGTTTCCATGTAGAAGCTGTAGAAGTCAAAAGTAGTAAATCTGGGCAGCGTGCTGGTGCTCAGCTGAGCAAATGCCTTCTTGATATTCCCTCAGCTCCATGCAACGTATGCAGAATTACTTCTTGAATCAGTCTGTAACTTGTATAGTACCCAAGTGCTTTGTTTTTCAGTTATATAAACTCTTTTCATCAAACAAACACTTGTGCAAGCAAGAGACTGGAAAACTACTGTTTAAAAGGGAAATGAAGTTATAGAAGTTTCTATAGGAAGGTATGTTTCTTAGAGGGAAGGCTAAGTTAAGATTGTATACGGATTTTTAGCTGCTCCCATGTATTGATGTCCAAGTGCAATCCCCAGGTGTTAACAGCCACAAAACAGATGGGCTGTTTGTACCTCCGTGAAACTGATGTACCTTACAAAACCTTTACAGTAACAGTACCAAAGTTGTTGGACATTCTTTTTTTCCAGAAACTTAGGTGAACCATTAATAAAAATAAAACAGGTAACAGAATAACAAACTAACTTTCCTTGCAGGGTGACAGAAGAATGATTACTTTTAAAAGAAGCAAACATAAACAACTTATTATGCTCATTCATGTCTGTATATTGTTTCTGAATGCCAAAAATTACTTAAAAACTATTTCGCAAAGTAACAAATATCATCAGAAGCAGCATTCTAAGTTCTAACAGTTGCTGGCATGTCGTTGGCATTTGCTTAAATTTATGTTCAGCTCTGTTGATAGCAATGAGGAAAAGGATGTAGTTTCAAGTAGTAAGGGAGGAAATGTTAGTGCTACCGTTAAGTTGTTTATGAGAGGCACAGACAGTGGTTAGAGGAAGTGCTACGTGTGCTGCCTTGGCTTGTTATTGCCAGTGGGAGGCTGTGGCATAGCTGTATGTTGGGAGAAGGATTACCCCAAACCATAATGGATCCCTGGTGGAAAGTGGGACATTGCGCAAGGAAGAAGAATCTGGCTCTGAATACAGAAGACAGAGAGCTTAGGCCATAAACGGCATACAGACAATCCAAACATTAAAAATGCAAGAATTAAAAGAAGGAAAAAAAAGAAAAGATGGTTCAGTTTACATAAAGCTGAGCCCAATAATAAGAGGACTAAAATGTATGCTTTATTGGTGCATCTCATATGCTAGTTATACAAATGATTTGTTTGATCTTTTTATGGTGCCTACCTTTGGAGGTTTGTTTTTCCTACGTTAACTCTTTCAAAGAGGTATTATGGTGTTTGCTGATACAGAATACGGTTCCCTGGAGGTGAAGAAATGGGTACACTGAAACTCTGCCTTAAGAACTGGGAGGACTGTTAATAATGTTTACTACCTTCTGAAACAGCTTCTGCCTTCAAAATAAGGGATGCTTCTCTAACTCATGCCTTAGGATAAAGTAGCAACAGAGCTGAACTGCTTTGGCGCTCAGGAGGAAGGAAGAGGTAGAAGCGCTGCCCAGGAAAGCAGCCCCGTGGGGCTGGAGGCAGCAGCGAGGCAGCCCGGGAGCTGCCACCAAGATCACCTACACCAGCGGCTGCCTCAAACCATTCGGAACTTCTTCTTCCCCAGCTAATTTCCTTAATAAATTAAATTACAATTGCAATGCACAGATAGATGGCATTGGTTTTATTTGTCTTCTTGCATTTTTTGCTCTGTGTTTGTTCTGCTGTAAGGCTGTGGCTGGGCAGTGCATGGGAACTATTTTGTTGCCACCTGGGTGCTTATTCTGGGCCAGGTGGGACCTTTTGAAGGAGAGATTGGATAGCCAAACACAACTGAATATGCTGAGCAGGACAAAACTGTGTTGATGAGTGAGATCGTGGCCTCTACCTGTCTGCAGCACAGACACTGCAGAGGTGTTGGAGAGTTCCCCTTCCTAAGGACAAGCAAGGGCTTGAGCAGAGTTCCTCACTCTAGCTAAATACATTTACCAACAGATCTACCTTCAAAACTACTGGGAGCTGCTGGATAGAGGAGAAAAAAATAGAAATAAAGAGCTGTCTTTAAAGGTACAGAGACAGGAAACTTCCTTTGGAGCTTTTTAATCTCTTTTGCCTCATATAGGTGAATTTCCCATGTTTAAAATGTTGTTCTGCTTGTGGTCTCGTAATACGTAGCAGTAGTGACAGGAAGCGTGTCACTACTCAGCATGGTGGGTAATGCACTCTTGTTTTAGGCATTAGCACCAAGAAGTCTCTTCTGAAGTGAAGTCACCTTAAAGGCAGGCATCAAGCAAGTAAAGTAGATTAATACGCAATTGCAAAAAGGTCAGGTGATCATAAAAATGTGCTATACATCCAGCTAAAGCTTTTCATTTGAGGGATGGGAGATACAGGATGTGGGTTGGTATTTCTGATACTTAATAAAATTTTGCCTAGAAAAAAAATGGGAAGGAACTACCAGAAACAGGAAGTTCTTGTAAGGAAGGAAGCCACCTGGCTCATGGGAAAGGGAGCAGTTGGTTTATGTGTTACGTGTTTTATTTTGGACTTTGTTGATTCAACTGCTGTTTAGTGGTTGGAGGAAATAACTTGAAAGGATCCTAACAGTGATATTTAACCTTTCCAGGGATGTGCAGAGAAACTAGCGGTCTTCAGAGGCTGTTTCTGTGATAGCTGAAACCATTTAGAAATGGAGCTTATGGCCAGAGAGAACTGAAAACTGTGACCTGGTGAAATCAATAGAATATAAAGTCACAGCTGAATAAAGTTCTTAAAAGTTTTCAATTCCTACTTGCTGCAGCCTCTCTCTTGCCTGAGGCCTGCTCTATCAGCATTTTCTCAGGATGGTGAAGCCAAAAACTGCATAATGTAAGACAGTTCTGCTATGATTAGATGTAAGGAAATACGGCGCTGTCTGTTGTCCGGGTATTTCTGGCATTTTAATTTAAAGTGTCACTTGGTTTTCTTGAGTTGTTTTGTGTGGGTTTTGAATAAAATAGTGGAGGAATGAGTTTTGAGGGAAAAAAAAAAACACAGAAAAAAGAGGTATTTCTCAGTGGGCACCGAGAGATCAGCTTGGAAAGAGGCTCTGGATTTAGGGGACCTTGCCAAGTTTCCCCCCCCCCAAACCAGTTTTGTCCATGTGTCATGTCCTCCTGATCTCCCTAAAGCTCTTAGGGTTCCACCAAGCAATTGTCTATGCAAGGACTGTCACAGTTTCATTTCTACTGAATCACATAAAAACTGATTTAATGAAGTGCCCCTTGATCTTGCACATATTACTGAGGTAGAGGGATTTTTTCTTTCCTTTTGCCTGGGGCTTTTTTTTTTTTTTTTTTTTTTTTTTTTTTTTTTTTTTTTAGCTTATGTGCCTAGTATTCATTCCTAATGATCCTCTGACATTTATTCCCATATCTTTCTAACCTCCCAATCCAGCTATGCCTAACTTCCTCTCCTGAGGTGAAATTTTAGCATTTTCTTTACTAGCTAAAAGAGGAAAAAAAATACAGAAAGACTTAGCACTTCCCATAGCTAGCAACTGCACGTTCTTTTAATTCTTTCTCTTATGACAATATGTCATATTCTTGCACTCTCCTTGCTCCCAGTGGAAATACTACACTCTGAGGAGACAGAAAGAAGGATATAAAGATGGAAGGCATTTACTTCTAGCAGTGGTTTTTCTAATGCAAGTTTTTAGTGGTGACATTAGCAAAATGTTCTCTTGAAGAATTTCCTGTGGGCTTCATTGTCACTACGTGCGGCATCAACCAGGTGACAAGCTCTCACAGACACCTAGTCGCTGCAGTAAGAGCGTCCTCAGCTCGAGCAGGTCTACTTGCTGTGCTTTGGCAGAACGATGGTGAGTACTGGGTGAGGGAGTGAGGGGACCCATGTGGCAGCTTTCCTGTAGGTGTTTACTTTCAGGACTTAACTTTTTTTTTTTTTTTTTTTAATTTTAAGTTTTTTTTTCTTCTTTTCTAACATCTCCTGTGGCAAAAAGAACAATATTTAACCTTGTATTCAAGTTAAATGCAAACCTGAATTAAACTTCAAAATCTGTCCTCTAAAGAGTTAAGCATTACAATAGGCAAGATGAAGTACAGAGAAGTCAAGGGACTGATCCAAGGTCACTGGCGGAGTCACAAGTAGCCCCTGGGGGTTTCACTCCACTCCTCTGTTCATGTAAATCATTGACAGTAATTCCAATATGGCCAGCAGAATTAGCCCCAGCATAAGACTGCTGGAAGTCAGGGATCTTGCTTGAATCTTGCCAGCTTTCTCTGGCCAGTAGACAACCTTTAGGTCCAAGCAATAATTGCTTTATCTATTTAATTATGTTATCATAACCCTTCGTTATCATAGCAACTAGGACAGCTTAAAATAGATAAAGAGAAGCAAAATAAGCTGGTGCAGAAAAAGAATACCTAAATATGTGGAAGTGGGCCAACAGGGTGTCAAAGTATCTGCCTGAAACCTGTTTGTAGGAACTACATCAGAAGTAGCTAAACTACAAATGTTTAAATAAAAAGATACCAGATTTAGATACTTGGAGATACTGTTTATAGAAACCAAGCTTCCAGTGAGTTTGTCAGAACACCTTTGACTACAGTCTGTTACCAAAAATAACAACAACAAAAAAATCTATGTTCTCATGCAGCTGTATAGATCTGATGCAGATGCATCAAAGGAGAAGCTTCACAAGGGTTTCCCAGGTAAACCAGATAGCTGGGGCAAGGGAATCCCTGGACACATGAGAGTACAGTCCTGCATGACCTGCTGTGATGATTTCCCAAAACACCTACTCCTTGGCTCTTGCATTTTGAGGCCGGTCTGTTGTTTGGAATGTGGTTTATTTTGCTGCAAAACTTTCTAAGATTTATTTTGCTTTTCATCCCAATTGTATAGTCTTGGAAGTATCGGATGTTTACTATCTGGGAAAACCGTTTTCCGTCTAGCTTTACCCAAGATGCTTATCACAAACCAGAGATTAACAAGTGATTAAAATTGCACAACAGCAAGCATGTAAGTGTAAAATTGAATGATGCATGATTACTCTGAGCCAGAAGACATATACAAATAATTGGCCTTTAAAGTTCATTAGTCAGTTTTATTACAAATAGTGCATTAGCATGATATTTGTAAATTTATGCACCAGCGGGCATAAGTGATGACAGTATTCTACAGAATAGGCAAAGCAATTACAAAAAGCACATCCTCTATTTGAAATGCCAACACAAAACACTTGTTTTAATAATTGGTCATAGTGTTTTAATCCTAAGAGCAAGAGCTCCTAAATTCTTTATTTAGAGCAAATCGCATACACAGGTGAAGTGTCCCTATGTGCTGAAGGATCACTTTCAAATTGGTCTGGCCATTGATTCACCCCCACTCTCAGTATGTCTCAGTCACAAGTAGAAAGCTTTTGCACAAGATGCCATTCAATTTACCTTTTCCTTTGGGTGCTAAAGAGCCTCTCCGTGACTATCGCAGCAGGTTTAGTTCTATATGCTAATCCAATAGGTCCTGAAAGATAACTAAAGAGATTGCAGAGGTTTTAGGATCATTAAGACAGATTTTTTCTTCCTTGAGTTGGATGAGAAGATTAGTTGTGGAGGTAAAGAGGGAAAACTAGTCAGGAGAAGAATGTTAAACTGTTACGTACAGTTTCTCCTTTTAGTGATTTCCTGCTATATACCTAAGTGATAATGGTACTTTTAATTCATGCACATCTGCTTTTGCACTTCTAGAAAATGAACGGAAATGACAGGAGTTCCATGTCTGGTTACACTTAAGTGTTCCATGTCTGTGTTGCCCACAGGTAAGGACAGCTGCAACATGCTTTCCTTTTTCACATTATCCATGATTCCCAGCTAAGGAACCATGCCCTTCAGGATACCAGAACTGGTGCAGTAACGTCAGCTGGAATCTCTTTCCTCATAGCTTGCTCGATTCTAATACGAGGCAGTTAACCTACCATATGCTATCTTCTTCATCAGCCAATAAATTTGACAGTGCTCCTAAATGCTGTGCATGGCATAGCTTTTTATGTGCTAGAACACAGCTGCATTAATAAAAATTGAGGAAGCAGGTGTGTGTTTGTGACATGTATATGCATATAGATGTATGCAGGCATGCGTGCCAGTTCAGTTATAGGAATGGAAAACACTCACAGCAGGAACAAACCAATAAAGAGTAAACCATAAAAGGTTCATCTGAGGGGAACTTATAAAGGCTTAAAGGATGCTTTGAAAACAGATTATACGCTCCTAGTATTTCCATTATTTCACTATAATGGGAGAAAATTATTTCGTTAGCTTAAAGATCTAATAGCATTCTTCAATGTAAAGAGAATACCTCACGTCATGAGGCCAAATACAACTCATTCCAGTTAAACTGCTTCATTCCTAATATTTATTAGAAAAGTAAAACTTAAATGCATAAAATTTTCAACCGGAAATAAGTGGGCTTCAAGTATATATTCCTTAACTCATGACAATGGCAAAAAACTGACAGTCCCCAACCTCTGCTAGATTTTTGTCACTTTCTTGCCCTGGTCCCCTGGTCTAATTTTCAGATACGCAGTAAGGAGTACTAGCGGTGCAAGGAGCAAATGCTTTCCAACCATGATGCAGCTCTCTCATAAACCAAGTGGGTAAAGCTGTGTTGGCCACATGGCACACACTAAGTTACTTTTATCATTTAAAGGGTTGATCTTTGGGATAGCTTCTCATGCCTCGGAGCCTTGACTAATTAAGGCATCAGCTGCAGTGGCCCTTTTTGTGTCATGGGCATTTGCAGATGAACATCTAACAAAGTATGACCATATAGTGCCCTCTGAGTGGCTTCATGTTTCTATGTGCCCTTTAAGAAACTAGTAGTTTTGAATTTCTGAGCAAAAATATTAGGGACATTTGATTATAGATTTCTTTTTAGCTATTCAATACAAGCCAAACTTGAGAGTACCCTCAAACTTATTTGAGGGTAGGGATCATATTTTCTTTAAAATTAAACAGGAATTATCCTCAGGATAACCAATGGAAAGTCACCTTTCAGTATATAGATTTTTTTCTACATAACTCTTCTTCTGATCTTCTCTTCATGCAGCCAGCAATAAAATATGCTCTGAATGACAAATAGAGCTGTGATTTAAATTTCCTGTCAAGTGATGCAATACTGAAAGACTCCAATGCACATGGCTGCACTGCCTTGCCTGCTGTGTGTTTTGGATAAAGCTGATAAATCACCACTTAAACCTGTTGACTGTTCAATTCCAATAGCAAACTAAGGTATAGAAAATCAATAGGTCAGCTCTTTTGCAAAAAAAAAAACATTTGGGCATGAGCCAAGCACTGCTATGGTGAAAGGATAATGTTAAATATTATTGTACTGTGATGTACTGTACACTATTTATTGTATTGTACACTATTTTTGTGTTTTCGCCACAAGGAGTATCTGAACAGATACAAACACAACTGAAAAATGCAGGGTCTCCTATTCACTGGGTGATTGTCACCAGCAAGGGAAATCTTCTAACTTTTTTACCTTATGAGGCTTTTCATAAACATTTTTTTTTTAATATCATATGGATGCTTTTATCATAGAAAATTATGGTATAGATAAGTTTTTATGACCAAGCTTTGATAAACACAATCTTTTACATAGAATCTGATTTGGACTGGAAACACGAACATGTAGAAAACCACATACAGCCAATCATTTAAAGATGATGTTTCAATAATAATTTAAGTTATTGACAAAATTCCCCTTGTAAGGTTGCTGTTACTGTTCATAATTTTACTTGCTTTTTACTGCTCTTAGTTAATTCTCTGTTGTGTTAGTTGTTTACTAATCTTAGCTTTTCAGAAGAAGAAAAAGTCTGTTTCCCCCTTCCCCCAGGAACCATGAAACTCTGTACCTCACTAGGTAGTCAGGTGAAGAAAGTACAGCGAGCACTCATTTGTCATATGTGTAAGTTTTTACCAGGGTAGAATTGAATTTCTGCAATGTAGTTAATTCTACATCATTCTCAGCGCACCAGCACTTTTCCAGATAACAGTCATAAAGCAGCCAATGCTAGTAAAGAAAAGAGATTCATTTAGTGCTATCGCCCCAGTTTAAAGGAACTTTTAATGTTTTCACAGTTGCCAGGTGAAGACTGTCAGGAATTTTCAAAGCCTTAACCTGCTTTACCTTTACCTGTCAAAATGAAAACAGTCAGACAAATCTTTTTTTAGGGACTTTACCAGGTTTTTCTTTTTCAAATAAAACCCTGCCATGTGCTATATTTCCAATTGTGTTACTCATAACTGTTGGGCAGATTGTCTCTCAGTGGCACTTGCCCTCCATGCTTTTCAGAGTATCAACTGTATGTCAGTTCGTAGTGCCCTGGCCAAAGCGATTAGGACAGCTAATGCGGCTGCTAGACTTAAAATAAAACAACTTCACTGCAACTTAGGTTTCCAAGGGAACATAAAGCAAAGGCAATTTGGCTACCATTTCCCTAAAGACTTTAATTTGAGGAGCTGGTAATGGGAGGAAGAGGAATGGGAATGGGAGGAAGAATTGGGGAGTTGCATATAGACATTACATGCATTTTGCACTGGAGAGAGCTCTCCCCAACTTGCTACAGTCAAAGCACTACAATACTTCAAGCTCACATCATACAACTTAGTGCTAATCTTACACTGATTCCTTTTTTTAAACTATAAAAAACATTTTATTTATAGTGGCTGCACACACACAAAAGCCTCAGTATCTTTTCTTTCTCTCTCTCCTTTTTTTTTTTTTTTTTTTAAACTGCCTACAGTGCTGTTCAGAAAACCCAGTAGTAACAGAATGGGAACCACAGCGCCTGGCTCCAGACTTTGGCAGCCTGGTAATTAAAGGGTGAATGGAAGAGTTTTTACAAACTTGAAAAAGCAGCTACTTTAGTTAATAGTCCAGGTCTTGATTATTCACCCCATTGTGACTTGCACTGATTTCAGTGAGGGTTATATTATATGCAGTTTGAAGGCAGGAGTGATGTTTCCACTAAACTCAACAAAAGGTGGATTGTGCCCTTGCAGTACAGTTACTTTGAATAGAATCTGGACCCATATGTTGAAACTGTTCTGGTCTCTAATTAAAGACTAGTATCTCTGCACTGCACACTGAGTTATTTTGAGGCGGTGAGAATGCCACAGCAGGGAGTGTACTTGGAGAGCTGGTACTGAAGGCCTTGTTACACCCTGCATTAAAGATATGTGAGTAACTGTGAAAGCTTCAGCTTCACCTGAAACTGTTCTTTTTTTTTATTTTTTTATTTTTTTATTTTTTTTTTCCTTGGGGGAAAAAAAAAAGCTTTTCTGTAATTAAATCTTGTGTCAAATTAAACAGAACATATGGGAGTTCTGAACATTTCTAACTCATGTTTGAAAAAAAAGCCGGTGAAATGCAAGAACAGGATAAGATTGCTCCAGAAAGCACTTTGTTGGGATCTAAAGATGTCATGTGGAAATTCACTCAAATGTACAATGTAGAAAGCACTTCATCCCATTTGCCTCTATGTTTGACAAAGTTTTCTACACTATCCTTATGTGATCTATTTATTAGATGGTTAATGCTACTTGGAGTAAAACCTAAGGGATCTGACATTTTGTTTCAACAGAGATCATTAAAAAAATACATTTAATTTTAAATTTGAGGTCATGAAGATTAAACTGTTTTATGGCTTTCATCAAGCTTTTCTCCATATGTATTCAAGAATATTTCAGCATTTTGTTTTTTAAAGAGAAGAATAAAAATTTTAAAATGTGTCCAGACGCTTTTCAGTCTTCATTTTGGCAAACTAAGGGGACATCTTTAAAACTCAACAATAATAAGTTACTCATCCTTTGAAACACTCTGGCCTGCATATAGATTAGATTGGCTTGGAACAATATTCCATTTTGATGCCTGTCCTCTGATCAGCCCCACTTGCTGTGCTGGGTTTGCAGAGCAATGCTGGTATACACAAACTAGATTACTTTATGGGAAGTTAATCCGGAAGCTCTGCTCCAGTTATTTCTGAAGTACATTTTGGCTCCTTGCAGGTATAAAAGCTCCAAACTGATAACTAGTCCTTCAGATAGCTTCAAATGACATGAATGTTAAGGATACTTGATACAGGAAACCTTCTTAAATCTAGCCCAAAGTAAAACCCAGGAAATTTTTGTATTGTAGAGGTAGAGAAATCAGCATAAACTACTTTGATCCACCACCTTTGTGCCAAATTACTCATGACTCTATATATTGCTTTCTAGGCTCTTTCTCATATATCCTCTGCAGCCTTGAGCATCCTTTCTACCCAAGACAACAAGGCTAGGTGAGATGTAGGGAAGTCATCTTGACTTGTTTCATATCTTAAATCAGGACTTTCTTTTTTTTTTTTTTTTTTTTCCAAAGTGACTGTTTTTACTTGCTGCCAGATGCTTGATAAAACCTTAAATTGCATTTATCCTAATACAGGTTTATACAGTTTATCATAAAGATGCATGGTCTACTCATTCCAGTACATAAGTTTCTTACATCAGAGTTATATTCTTACATAAGAAACTATAGAAGACAACTTCTTCACGGAATATTTCCCTTTGTACCAGAATTTGCCAAACATCTTGAAAGGCTATTAGAAAACTGCTTCTGTCTAAAAGCATCACACAGTAAGAGGGTTATCACCTTAGGCAACGTGAGCGGCATTCTTATGTAAGGACAAAAATCTGCATAAGAGATAAAAGTGCATTTAAAATTAAAGACACATATATATCATTTTCCCTCTATATGTTGATAGGACTCAACCATAATCACTAATTTCTGTCAAGATATTTTAGCAGATTGATCCTGGCATTGGCCTTGTGAAGCAGAACGCTAAAACATGTAATGCTGTAAGTAATGACATTCTTGTCTTTGGCTTTGTCTCCATAGGTGCCCTAGTCTGCCAGGAATCATTTGGTAGATTTTTCATGTAGATTTTATAGAACATTTACCTCTGTTCTGCTCTTCAGTCTTTTATCTGGGCAGCCTTTGTGTGTCTCATTCTAACACATGGCAAGAAGTCAAGAAAACTCTATATCCAAGAGTTTCAGATTATTTAATTACTTGTATGTTCACCAAAAAAGTTCTAAGTGTTATTTTTCATGGACCTTTGTGAGATGAATTTACATAGACAAAAAATAACCGAAGTCCCTGATCTTGTCTGCTTTTGCTTTCTCATACTCTAAGATGTTGTTTGAATCAAGACTACTGGAAATGTAGGTTCCCATGGAATACCTACCCTAGTGTCTGCGCTTGTTTTTTCGAAGGAATTATCTATTTTCAGTAACTTTACTCATAGCAATAATCTGAACTGAATCATCTCTGCCCAAGTCTATAATAGGAGAAAGACTTTTTTAATTAGCAGCAGTCATTCATAAATATATAGGTTCTTTCCCACATGCTTTATATCTTTCATGACCATAATTTCTCTTGTATAGTCCTGTTTTAACTCAGCTTAAAAACATTATTTCTGGGCAGGTGAGATGGCATGGTCCCGTTTCAGCATGAGGTAGTTATCAAAGAAATTGATGGATTTCATTGAATGAGGCTGCATGCTGGTACATACTCAAATGTGTTGCTGAATTAGGGCCTCAGGAGACAAGGTCATGCTTAAAGAATTTTCCGCTGTAGCCTAAACAGTTGATAAACGTAATTAAGAAGGAGGAATGTGACTCAGAAACAGCCACTTGGTCAAATAACTTCAGTATTTAGAAACAGGAAGCATGGCACTAATAACCTGATTTGGTTAAGACTCTTATGTCTTAGATTTGTGGTTTGTGTGGGGGGATCTGAGCTTTGAAAGGACACATCAGTGGTGAAGAAAACGTTGTATACCAGGATGAATGGAAGTCCATGGACATACGGTTCCTCCAGGGTACAGTTCTGTGTACAAAGAACCCAGCTAAGTGGCATGAAACATATTGTAACTAGATTTATGAAAGGAACACGGGAATCCTAAAGAGTATAGAGTAATGTCTCTGGCCAAGGAAACGAAAAAGCTTATTAAGTAAAACATAACTGATTGTATAATTCCAAGGGGTTACTATTAAATATTTAGCAATTCCTATCACTAGTGCTAAGGCAATATGTCAAGGAAAAGTTGATTAAAAAAAAATAAAGAAAATGCTGATAAGTTTTAGAGAGCTGTTTTGCTTATCTTTAACTAATTATGGATCTACTTGAAAATTAGGATTATTTTTGGACATTTTCTCATTCCATATCAAGTCTAAACTAATCCCTGAAGCAATTTTACTCATATCTGAACTAGATTGGGTAAGATTTAAAGATGCTAATGTGTGCTGTCTAATCAGTAAGTATATTTATTTAACAGTAAACAGAAAGGAATTCAGGAATCTTCTCCTATGTTAAACTCCGTGTAGAATAGTCAGGCTTTGCCCATTTTAGTATGTAGGCCATATTTATATTAAGTATTCATGTGTACTCACATAACCTGACTTTAGGAAATGCAATATTCATTGTGCCACAAGGAGAAACCACATATATTACAATCTTTAACACACAGCCTGGTGCTAATCCTTGTGCTGCACTCGAAATATACAGTTTATTGCTATGTTAATAAAACTGCACATATGTCACAGGTCTGCTTAGAAATAGATTACTATGGCTGGGGCTGATTACTCGAGAAAACTTATTTTAGCACTTTTCACCTTTGATACAAATGAAGTCCCAAAGGTGCTGTTGCTGTTGTCCTCTGTTTAGAGGAGTCAGGTCTAATTAACATTGTTTGCAAATGAAGATCTATGAAACCCCTTTGGAAAGAGAAGTTAGTTGGTGATTGCACACACAGATCCGATCCACTGTGGCATTTCTACGTAGGCTCTGCTTAGAGTACAGGGATGGTGCCACCGATGTTGATGGCGGGTTTTGTGTGCTCCTAGCCGAGCAGCTGCTTGTCACCAGACTCCGGTACTTCCAAAAGCACAGGAGGAGCTGTACATGCTGGAAAGCCACATGGAAGCACAGTGGAACAGGAAGGTCAAGATCAAAACAGATCAAAAAGGGATCAAGGGACCAAATGTTGAATCACAGGGAAGCAGCAACAAGCCTGTGCAGGGCATTCCTACAGCACCCACCTGACAGCATCCAAGGAGCCAGTGGATACCACTTGGGGGGGTCAGCCAAGGCAGGACAGGTCCAGGCATAAAGTGCTGGACTAAAGAAGACCTTGGTCTGAGGTAGTGTAAGTTCTGCTATGTATAATGTGCACAGCTCTGTGAAAGCCATCTGAAACCCATGTAGGCAGTGGGTTTCAAAGACCATCCACAAAATTATGTGATGCAATTATAAAAATACAACACATAACTTTATAAGACACAGTGAGTTGTTTTCTCCACTCCAAGGAGTTTCTCTAGAACAGAAGATTTAAGACTGCTTTGGACTACAGAGGCATGAGTCTACACGAGGTGATAAAGTGAGGACATGTGCATGTGAGCTCTCCACAACACACGCTTGTGTGTAGATGGACAGAGCCCTAGCTGTGTGGGACTCAAGAAATACAGGTGCCCAAGTGTTAATTTACCAGACACTACCAGATCTAAAGCTTGCAGAAGAAAGTAGTGAATGGATGCTAGAATTAGTAACAATTGTAAAAATCTGTTTATAATATTTTTTAAAAAATCAGTAAAAATTAGATCATATGAAATATATTCTAGCTTTTCTCGTCTGCCCTGTCACATCCATTCTACACCAAAATTTGCTTATCCACAAAGATGGCTAATATGGCAGAATTTTTGCAAGCAACAGCAATCCAGAATATCATAGCTTTTAGCGATGATCAGTTCTAGCAATACTTCCTTGAAGGCATTGCACCAGTTGTTGGATTTTTTTTTTATATTTTGTTGTTTTTTTCTATTATGCTAGCAAAATAATGATTCAGACATAGTCGCAGGCATGTACAATTTTTTTATGTAGGTAGCATACATGCAGCTGTATTAGGAAAAAAATGCAAATAAGGATGTAAATGTTTAGGAGAAGCAAAATTGAAATGCCACTTGACTATATTAGCTTTTGTTGGAAGTATCTAGGACCTCTGATAGTGAAGCAGTTAGTTAAAGATTAGCCATTTGAGTACAAAGGGCAGTTTAAAAATATCCTTTCTTTCTGTAATAACTGTTGAAGTAAAAACACGTTTCACCTAAGTTAGCTGACATGTTGCATAACATATGTTAAAGCTGAGTATAAAGCCTGTACTTCATTTTCACAGGTATCTGGAAACACCACTTTTTAATTAAGGCTTATCTGTTAAACTACTATCTCTGAATACTTTTCTCTGTTTCAGGGTATTTTGGTTCTCACATAGTAATGCATTTTACATCATTATACTCCATTCTGTGCAGTCCTATTTTAAAATATCACTTAAATTTCTTGTCAAAAGGTAGCCTGTTTCACTTAAAGACCCAGCGGTTTCTCTCCTCTCTTGTTCTGTCAAATGAGCACATCTTGGAAGTTTATTTTTTTATCTATAAATATTTGTTCAATCTATTCAGACAATTAAATACATGAATAGTCATTATCTTCTCTTCCCTCTGTTTAAGTACAGCCACTCCAGTGTATCACCAGGTTTGAAAAAAATAAGAAAGTAAAATCTCATTCATATAGTTATTTTCTTTCATTCCTAGGATAGAACTTCCTTAAATGCATTTTTCCTTTACTCAATAAGTTACTTTCCAACCAGTCACAAAGAATGGTGCTCTCAGAAAACTTAGGATTTGTTTGCAGCAGAAACCTGAAATTTAGAGAAATAATTTTCACAGAAAGATCAGCAAGCAGCAAAAAGCTGAGCTGGAGCTTACTAATTTGAGGAGAGGAGAAATTATGCCCCTGAAATCTTGTACTGCCTCGTGAAGATTCTAATCGTTCTAGTTTTCTTTCCTGGGGAAAGTTAGAACAGCGTATATGCTCTGCTATGCTATTAGTTTTCAGATGAACTATGCCTAATAAAAGTTTGTACAGGACTTCATATGCTGTTTTACCTAAAGTGCAGTATTTTGTTGTTTTTATTTATTCATTCTTTCATTTTAATCAGAATTAGCTATATTTAAGGGGTAGAAAGTGTAATGTACTATGTAATGTAAGGCCCTTGGTAAACCTTCTGGATGAAATGTGCTTAACTTTGAGTTCTGTTTGAATATCAGTAGAATTCTTTTGCTACATGAATTCTTAGGAAAAAAAAAAGAGTGGAGGATTCAGATAAAACTAGTTTTATAGTCAAAGCTTACTTCTCTCCTTTCTTTGCAATATTACAAAGAGTCTATTGAAATCATTTGTAGAAGCCTCCATTTCAGGGTTGTTTTCGAGTGGGTTGGGGTTGGAGATTTTTCTTTTTTTTTCATTTTTTTTTTATTCAGATAAAACGCTCCCAAGCATACTCTCTCTTTCCTTGTGCTGATGCTAGTTCTACACAAACAACTTATGGTCTTTATGCTTTACTTTTGATCTAAAGAAAGACTTGTTTCACACCAAAATACGCTGGCTTCCTTTCTCAGTAATCACGGTGGAGCAG
The DNA here is from genome assembly GCA_013398735.1 of Nothocercus julius. Classification (NCBI taxonomy): domain Eukaryota; kingdom Metazoa; phylum Chordata; class Aves; order Tinamiformes; family Tinamidae; genus Nothocercus; species Nothocercus julius. Next base: position 235,232 of record VZSV01000237.1, on the reverse strand, counting down.
GTGTTCCATCTTCCCACAGCTTGCAGGTGTTCTGCTGGGTATCTTTTTTTAATCATTCTGACATGTCCATGATTGATGTCCAGACAGCCAAAGTGAGTAATTTTGCAGTGAGTGGTAGGCTTGGTTTTACACAGGGCTGGATTATTCTGTTACATGGTGAAGTGTGTGTGGATGAAACCATCAATAATGTTTTCAGGCTCTATATCTTCATAATAAAACTTAATATTTCCAAAGGACCTTGTTTAGGATACTGTACCAAGGATGTCAGTTACATCATTTCTAGGAGCTTTAATATGGCAATGATTTTACCTTCTGTTTGTCTACCAAGATAACTAAAGTAGTTTGAAGTCATCAGTGCTATGTAGTTTACATACGGCACTTTCTGGTGAAGCTCCAAGTGTAAAGGTGGAACAGAGCAGAAAATATTAGAGAATTTTTTAGAAAACATTGTGAAAATAGTTATTTTATCTCTCATTTCTCATTTTTTTACTGTTCCACCTATATATAAGAAGATATGCAATAACCTTTCTTACCATGTGCTGATTACTGTTGCAGAGTACAGTTATGAGGCTTACATCTCAACAGACAGGAACAATTTAAGGTGTTATAAAATAATAACATCATGGCATTTATCTTGTGTAGATCTACTCCACTTAGGAAGAAAATCTTTATGAGAACAGATGCACAGGCATAGTGTTAATATGGTGGTGCTATTTACATGGCATCAGAATTTAAAGAAAAATATGTGACAGTATAAAATCAATGGTGTATTTATCCTTATTTTGGGGGATTGCTGCAAATAGTCATAAAATCTGAAGCCATGAAGGGGGCTAGGCAAATCATAAATGGATGTTAATATATCATTTTTACTAGTATTTTCTTTCAGGATAGTGTGAAGGATATTGAAGGATATTTTAGTTATGTTTGTAAAAAATAATTAAATTCTATGGAGATTATTTAATAAAAATATTTAATAAAATGTAATCATTTTTCTTGTGGAATCTATTAATATAAATATCACAAATAAAGCTTTAGAAGGAATAGTAAAATACGGTTTATCTTTAAAAAACTTGTAACCAAATAATACAATCTTCATCAGGTTACAACTGAATAAGCAAATACTGGTGTTCTCAGACTTTTACATGTAATATTTTACAAGTTTATGGTTCATAATTTATGTGTTATATGGTCTGGCCACGGACTTCTCCATTCTCCATGTCTTCTTTCTTCTCTCTAGCAGGCCAACTGGGGAAGACCTAGCCTCAACTCCTCTGAAAGAATTTTAACCTGTTTCTCACTTCCTAAAAAATCCTGACACTTCTGAGGCTGAAGCCTCCTGAAGATCCACAAAGTAGGGTGCCTGTATCTTATTTTGCTTCCTGACCTAGTTTGGCATGTATTCTCTGAACATACATATCTATCTTGTCTCTGCAAACAGCACAAGAAAGAGGAAGTGATGTTGGGTCCTTTCTACTTGCAAAGTGAGTAAAAAGTAGGGCACTCTTGGAGACACTGGACATGGGGAACAGAATTCAGTAGCTTTCAACAGAGGAGCTTGGTATCTAACATTATGTTTTATGCAGTAGAGTTTAAGCTGTTCAGCTGACAGGGATAGGCATCAAATTTTGGGTGCCTAACGCTTATTTCCAAATATTATTGATTACAATGGATGCTTAGAAACCTGGTCACATCTACTAGCACCTTGGCCACCTGAATGTGGAACTGAATTCCAGCCCTAGCACTTACATGTTTTGTAGGGCCTGGAGTGGACCCTCAGCCACTATACACCACAGCTGTTTTAACAAGATAATTTAAGAGTCCTCCTCATTACTACACAATCTCTTTTGCTGCAGTAAGCATTTAGATAGTCAAGCCAAGATGAAAGAACTTCAGAAGGAGATACTTGCAGAAACTGACCTCTCACCTAACTTCCCTATTTTTCTTGAGCAAATTTGCAGTCTTCTTCCATAGTAGCCTGGAGGTTGTAGATTGACCTCTAAGATAGACAGAAAACAAAACTAGATTCTTTGCATGAGAAAGATAAAACAGGGATTCATTTTTCCTTCTATATGGAGTCTGATCTAGTCAGTATGCTCTAAACTTCCTTGTTAGATTAGGTCTTGTAGGAACAATATGCAGGAAATATAGGTGTTATACTTCTAAGGACTTAAGCATTCCCACATACAGATACAGATTTTAAGGTATCTTGAAAGGAGTAGCACAAATGTGTCTCCTGCTCTCCGTATTTTTTCAGCTGCAAAAGCTATCAATGAGGCAGATTAGCATGGAATTGGGAGGATGAAGAAGTGTTTTTCAGGGGAGGTCATTTAAAGTTGGATAGCTAATGCAGTGGAGCTATAGTGACCTTTTTTTGGTCAAGAGGTGGCTGTTTCTTAATCAGTCAAAGAAAGTATAATGTTGTCAACCGCTGTCAAGCCACATAGAGATATACAACTACTATAATGGAATAATCTAATATCAGTTTAGATAAAACTTTTCACAGCACACTGAGCAGAAGCAGAGTTGATACACATGAGAAACATGTAAACTTTCCATTTACTTGTGAAGTTAAATTCATCTTTCAAGTGTTGACCTTCTTCACTACTCCTAGTTAAAGTCAATGATAATGCCACTCATTCTGTTCTGTCTCTGTCATATTTTGGAATAATCTTTTCTTGAAAGTCCATCAGGTAGTGTAAGCAGAAATTTGTGATTGCTGGTTTTATTAAAATAAGATAGCTCAACTATAAAGCTGGAGGCTTCTTTGTATTCAATTTATCAATAAGTCTCCCATAGAAGAAGAAAGAAAATTACCTTGAATTGCTCTTTTCTATATAAATATTACCTGGAGGCATAGGCATTTAGCTATCAAGGCATGTGCATGGACCCTACTGTCAACCTCCATCTTTACATCCACTTCATCTCTAATGATATTGCGTGAAGTGTGAAAGTCATATATTTCCTCTAGAATTCGTAAGAAATATGCATAATAATAATGAAATATAGAAATCCCAGCCTGTAACTCTTGAACTGCTAATGTTATTGTGGTTTAAGTACTTGAGTGATGTTTATCTTTCTATATTCCACAAGGTTATTTCAGATTTCCACTGGTGTAGACAGAATCTGGGTCACAGATCAGCCATCTGTCTGTAGATAACTTTTCCTTAGAAATGATTTCAGTCTTGTTTTAGTCTGCACCTATGATCTGAAAAGTAACTAGAGCTGGCTAGGATTTTTCCACAAAGCATGCTTTCATTTGAAAATGCTGATGAGTTGAAACTGAAACCTTGTGCGGAGGTATGTTTTGACAAATGTTTGCTGAGACTATTTCTTTGTCTTAGCATGAGGTTTCTCTTCAAAACTGGCTAGTCCAAAGTAGCCTACTGGTTAGAGCGCTTTCTTAACTCCAGGGAAACTTAATGTCAGATCTCTCCTTGATTTGATTTGAAGCACAGACATGAGCTCAGGTTAGATGAGGTGTGTTCTCGGTCTTCTAAGCTATTTTCACCCCCTTCAAAGAGTTATGACTTGCAAGGAAATGTTATATTCCATGAGCATGTCATTTAGTGTAACCAGTGCCCATGTGGCCTTATAGTATGGTGTTAAATTCTCAGCCTTGAGAACCTAACAGCAAGAAGACAGAGCAAAGTAGGAAAGATGTGGCTGCTCCTTGGCTCTCTCCCTAGGATAGAGTAGTCTGTGCATAGTCTGCTTCATGCTTATTGCAAGTTAAGGCTAAAGGTTAAATATGAATTTTTTCTACAAAGATAAATGTCAAACAACAGGTGACAGAATTTATAAACAGGTTTCTATAGACCAACAACTCCATTCCAAGTTGTTGGTTCAGGAGCTCTCTAAGATGTTCGTGTCTGACATTGAGGCTGTCTTCTAGCAATTATTCCTCCCAGCTGAACAGTTTCTTAGAGATAAACTTCACTTTAGTTCAAGACTCCCAGTTAGACTTAAATTTTGGCAGTCCAACACTAGATGCTAAACAGATGCTGTGTTCTTTAGACATTCTTTGAAATTTCTTGTTTCCATACTAATAAAGAAATTTTCTATTCTAATAGTTACTTTGAGCATTTGATATCTACCACTGTTACTGGAATTCTCATAAAATTATTTGTTTATAAGTTTGAGAACATATTATAATTATATATAACAGTATAACATAAAACTGAACTATCATTCAGCTGACCTCAATAATGGACACGTTTTCACACACCTTTTGCTTAGATGTGTGTGCCTGAGGTGAGTTAGATCTAAAGACCACATGTGCCTGGCTGTTTTACAAAAACGTATTGACTTTGCATTTTCTGTTTTAGAATTAAGTCTCATTTTATGTAGTAGGATTTTGTTTTCTATTTCAGTCTCTTGATACATTTGGCAAGCTTATCTTTTAATCCTTGGAAAAGCAGGATTTTGCAGTATTTCCTTTCTGTTGTTATTTTGTGGTGCTTTAGAAGGAAGCGACAAAATCTCTGCAGAGGTACAATTATATCATACCTTGCCCAAAGGAAGGTTTCTTTCTGACATCAGGCAGTAGGTTCTTGGCATGTGTCCCAAAACATGAGGATTAGATCTCTTACAAACACAGTATTACCTAAAATCACCACAGATATGTTTTGGGTCACACGAACATATAACTCCTGTATGTAAGACTCTAGTTTTGAATAAGAAGACTGTGAGGACTTGAAAACAATGACCAAAAAAAGACCAAAATGCTGATCCCAAAAGTATTCTGAAAACTGTGGGAATCGGGTTTCACACTGACTATGAAATAAAATTTACAGTGATGTTAGAATGACCTAGAATATGGATGTTGTACACTGTAAGGTCAAATATGGTTACCTTAGAGCTTATATTAAGTTTCCTTAGAGATTACATTGTTATGTAACATAAGACCTACCATGGGAAGACTAAGGGTCCATCCAGACCCCTTCTTTGTGCCTGATCTAGACCGATAGCAGATGGATAGGAAAATATTTGAGAACACGAAAAGAACACAGTGATCCCTCCCTAATCTGATTTTTGCTCATTGAGTAACCTCATTGAGTAGAGGGGATTGAATTAGTATAAATACAATATCCAATTAGTATCATACAATATCCAAGACATTTCCACAACATAAGTGAGCACAGGATGAAAATGCCTCCACTTGCCAGGGATTTGTGAACTTTCCACCTGAAAATGGTGGAGAAAGAGAGAGAGAAAGAAAGAGAGAGAGAGAGAGAAAGAGAGAGAGAAAGAGAGAAAGAGAGAAAGAGAGAAAGAGAGAAAGAGAGAAAGAGAGAAAGAGAGAAAGAAAGAGAGAAAGAGAGAGAGAAAGAGAGAAAGAAAGAGAGAGGGAAAGAAAGAAAGAGAGAAAGAAAGAAAGAAAGAAAGAGAGAGAGAAAGAAAGAGAGAAAGAGAGAAAGAAAGAAAGAGAAAGAGAGAAAGAGAGAAAGAGAGAAAGAAAGAGAGAAAGAAAGAGAGAAAGAGAGAAAGAGAGAGAGAGAAAGAAAGAAAAGAAAAGAAAAGAAAAGAAAAGAAAAGAAAAGAAAAGAAAAGAAAAGAAAAGAAAAGAAAAGAAAAGAAAA
>VZSV01000237.1:179908-229418 GCA_013398735.1 Nothocercus julius | reverse complement strand
TTTGACCCAGCTTTCAAGATAAACCTGTTTCAAGCCTCCAGTTTGGGATAATCTGAAAAGATTACAGGACTAGAGACTGCTACTTAAATCTGTGGGACTCCTTGAGGGTGAGGAAAGATGTTTGTGTCCTCTACGGATGGGGATTTTGCTAATTGTTTTCTCCCTTTGTACTGCTGTGCCCACAGCATTGCTGGTGTTCTCAATGCCGCCAGCTTCCTTGCGTGCTGCAAGTTGGCAGTCTCATCCGGAGGCTTGTCCAGATGAATTTAGCCTTAAGCTCATGCAAGAGGAAGGGGTGTAGCCAGATGTCCGCGTCTCGTTGCCCGCAAGCTGCTCGACCGCCCCATTGTTCCCAAGGCCTCGGTGGAAGTGGATCAGGAAGCTTATCTAAGTCCATCCCCACCCTTCACTGGAAGCGGCTTGAGAGAAATGCACCACATTTCCCTCCCTCTTCCGCTCAACTCTGATTTGAAGTTAGTAATCCCAGTTGTTACCGACGCGCAATCCTTTCAGGGCAAGGCGTGCTGCAAAAAAATCTCAATTTTAGTTCCTCAGGTGCCACCTCCTTCCTTAGCTTGAGGCTCATGACAGGTGCCCCTTTGCTCAGTGATATGATGTTATCTCAAATAGCCCTGGAGCTTCAGCCAGCCTAAGTTTGCACCAGCAGCAAACTACCCAAATTAGCATTTTTGTTAATTCCGGAGAAACGCGAAGTTGCTGAAGCCATGCCAGGGACCTGTCAAACTAATTTGCAGTGGGAGAAGTGGATCTGGGGTTAAGAAAAGGTTCATTTAAATGTAATACAGAAAATGTCCATCATAGACTTTCCTATTCCTTCTGGTAAAAGAAGAATCATCAATTTGAAAGTCAGGTGGAATAATTTAGGATATGCTTTTTTTAATTTTTGCAATGGTTGAAAAATGTTGCATCTCTCTGAGGCCATTATTAAATGTCAGTTCTCTTCCATCAGTTATTAATCCATTAATATTTTGTCTGTGAAATACTTAAAATGCTCAGTATTGTAGATATTTCTTTTGCTGAGTAATTTTATATTGTTTTCTATGGCTTTGTATTCTCTCATTTTTCAGTTGTGCAGTTTTCCAATATATATTTCCAATATAAGTTATTTTCAGTAACTTATGGTTGTTAGGTGTTTTTTTTTTGTTGTTGTTTTTTGTTTGGGTTTTTTTTGGCTTCTGCATTGTTAAATACAGTCCCTTTTCTTCTCCTCTGCTCCGGTTAATTAGGTTTTTACTTCTTGACCTGTCTGAAAAATGTATGCCCGTGTCTCACCTATTTCAACTATATGGCTATTGCTCTAGGTAGGTAAGTGGAGTCCTTGGTTTTACTTTCTTGTCCTCTGCATTTGCAAAATATCTAGAAAATGCAGACGAAGCATAGGGTTATAAAAATGGGTGAATGAGTCATTATAGGGTGGGTCATATTTTACAAATGGAGTAGGTCAGGAGCAAATTATCATGTGCACTGGCACAAGAAAGAACTGAGGAAAGAACTGCATTCCTGAGTCATAGGGTCACTCTCCGGGTAGAGTGGTTCATGCCCTACCTTTGCTAGAGGCATAAACTTTCAATCCTATATTTCAAACCTTATTTTCATATAAGGTTCATGCCATAAATTTTTATTAGCAATATTGTTCAATGTTCATTGCTTATTTTACTGGGTATATTAGGCATGTTTTGTTTATCAATACGTATGTTTTGGTATTCTGGAAAAGAGATAAGATTAAACATTTTTAGTGAGAGAAAAATTAAGAAGGGCAATAGAGTTTCTATTAAAAAGCTCTATTTGGTACATTGGCAGACAACCAATTTGCACTACCTACACTGCTGGCAGAAAGTGTGCAGAAACCAAGGAAGAAACTATATGCTGTTATACTCTGTATGTCACTTCTCCCATACTTTGCAAACCAGTTTTCAAAAGAAATAATAATAATAAAAATAAAAATAAAACAAATAAAAGATTAAGCCATGGGTTTTAGCTGAATCTATGTTACTATTACCTGCTATTTCTACTATTTTGTAGTGTAACAGCTGGGCAGTCTCTTTCTCTCTGATGTTAGTGTATTAAGCAGCCTGATTTAACTTTGAAGTTAGTTCCGCTTTGAGGAGGAGGTTGGACTAAATGACCTCCAGAATACCTTCTAATCTGTTTTTACTTTTTTTCAGTATTTACAAAAAGTCTGTCATCTGACTTCCTGACACATTAATGTGAACATCCTTTGACCCTGTCACCCTCATCTCTCTGCAGAAAATCAACCATCCGTTTCTTAGCCATAAGGAGTATCTAATCTTCTGTCTCAACACAGGCTGGCGTCCAGATAATACGAATACACAGCAACGAGAACTGCAGAAGCTTGTGTGGGCACCCAATATCTGGAAGGTGCACTGATTTTACCACCTAGGATGCCTTGTGCCTCACTTTGGCAGAGTGCTCAGCAGCATGGATTGTGCACCTGTTTCCTTAAAAATTGTTCGGCAGTGCTTTGTGGAATGGAGAGCTAGAGGATAAGTACGCAGTGCCTCTCTTGGACATTGCAGCAATAAAATTGATGTTGGTATAAGAGCAAGCAGAACAGCTAGATGATTTCTAGAGATCCCTATGAACCTCAGCCATTCTGTGATTCTGTGAAAAGCTCATGAGCATGCTGGTGATGAGAACTCTGAGACCCTAGTTAAGTGTTAAGTTCACCGTTAAGTGAGGGTAAGCCTAAATCAGAGACTCATGTTCTAGCAGATTAGTACTTTTTTTGTTTCTGCAGAACCATGACACATTCTTGTGCTTGTTTCGTACAAGCACAATGCTGCAGTGAGCCTGTTTAAGGAAACTCCTCCCATCACCAGCACCAACAGTGGGCTAGAGAGGCCCTGAGTCACGTTTTAAGATACTAGCTGCCTATGTTGCCCATACTCCCTGCTTTCCTCATTGGAGACATACCCAGATTGAGACAGTATAGTAAATAAATTGGCCCAGGAGAACTTCTTAAGAAGTAGAAGAGTGAAAAAAGAAATTTGCATTGGCAAGACATGTGGTCAGTTAAGAAATGAGGTTTCAGAAAGAATAGCTAAACCCTAAAGTGTAATTCTAGGTTTTATTTAATAACAAATTTTCAGATGCTTCAGTATTTCTCAGCTAGTATTTATCTGTTGTGTTGTGGAGAAAAAAAACTACTTCAGAGTTCACCTTGTGTGCTGGGGTAAATTCCTCTGTCCTAGGTCTAAAATAATGTTGGCGAGCCAGTGGCCAAGCCAGTTCCCATCACACCATGTACTTTAGCCAGCTGTTTCTCAGCTTTCTTTCTCCTTGTAAAAGAGACTACTCACTTCTGCCTTTCAGTCTCTCATTCAGCAGCCTTTATCTTATGTCTTTTTTCTTGCTTCTCACCCAGTACCAGTGCTGCTTGGATGAGTCTTTTTTTCCTGCATCCTGCCTTTGGCACACAAATGCAAATCCCCCATTTGTGGGATCCCCCATTTAGAAATGTTGCATTCCTGTTGCCTTCTCTCCTAAGCTAAACCACTTTCCTAACTTTTATAACGTAACACACATGAACTTTCACAACATTCATAGCCCTGAGTGTCACAACAAGAGTGACTGGAATGGCTCGGTTCATTCACACCCTTGCAGCCTTTCATGCATTCCTGGCATTTGTCAGTGGCTGCATGTGGTGTCTTTAGACTCATTGTTAGTCTAGGTGATAGATCAGGGAAAAAACATACCCTGCTTGGATGGCCTCTGAAGCTGCAGTATCTTCTCTTCTCTTAACAGCTGTTGCCTTTTGGGGATTCTTCTATCACAAAGATGTTATGAATTTTAAGTCAGCCTCTTCCCACCTCTCTTCTGCTCTCAGCTAAAAGGAAAATAGTTAAGAGAAAAGGCAAATTACCCAGCACTCAATCTTCTGCAAAAATAATGGTGTTTGGTCCAGATGCCCATGAGGACATAAAAAATTCCTTATCTAGTGAAGTTACTGGAGTATTTTCATTGTTTTCACTTTATTTTCTTTTGCGTGAAAAGGAAAACCAAAAAAGCCAAGCATGCTTTAGGCATTCTTACAGTCTAACAACAAATGCATGTGTTCGTGGTGAGCTTCTATTTAGATTTCCGTAGAATGAAAAATATTTAGAGCTTTTGTACCTCAAAGCCAACAGTAAACTGTTGCTTTGTTGACTGAACAAAAATTATCTGCAGAATGTTATTAGCAGAATTTAATTAGCAGAAATTACTGGTAGGGCAATTGTCTTTCTCCTCCCCCTCTCCAAAGAAATTTTCCCAAGGGATCCGAACGCTATGATCTAGATAAAATAACAGTGATCAGAGTAGCTGAAATAGATTGGCTCATTCAGGTCGTAGTTGAGAAAATAGTAGTCCAAGGTTCCCAAAATTAATAATTTATTTAATAAACTGTTTGGTACTGAGTAAAAAAAAAAAAAAAGAATCACTTGAAGATTAATACAGATTCAAATTAATCAAATATATTGACTAGAATAATAGCTAAAAAAAATCTTTCGATGATCTGGATTTTCTTTTCAAGAGTGTACCAATGGTGGCAAACTTACTGAAATGGAAAAACTAAAGCAAATGAAAATTCCCCCCTTATCAACTGAATCAACCAAAAGCTTAAAGTTTAATGACAACATGTGACTTGTATTGGTAACCACTCCCTGCTATGGTACCACTGTTGTTTTCATTTTCAGCATTGTCTTACTTCTTAGAGCTCTTTTACTTCTGCATAGTACAGTAATTTCTTCCTTAAAAAATGCATAGCAGAAACCAGATATGTAAATCTTCTCTTTCCTGATGAGGCTGGATTGCTCAGATGAAAATGAGAGTCCCATGCGTAAATAAGGAGCATACACTCCTGTAATGAATTGCTAACACAAGTGGGTCATCATCATTTGTTGAGGTGATTCTGTCTTTTTTTTTTTTTTTTAATGGACGTTAATCTGGGTCTTGTAGAACTTCTCATATATTTCCTGCTCTTTCCAGCCTCAATTAAGAACATGACTTGCCTGGAAAGATTGAGAAAAATGCTGCTTTTTTGGAGAATCACAATAGCACACAGAGGGAGTCAATTATCCTTGGACAGGCACCATTCAAATTCCCAGTAGCACTAGAAGTGCCAAGAAAACCCCAGAAAGTTCAGCGGCTTTGTTTGGCTTGGAAAAACACTCTGAAATTTGGCTTTTCATTTATCCCTGATCCCTACAGCATGCTTCATCCTTGCTGGAGTCTGACTGAAGTCACATTACACTTCCTTGATCAAAAACCCCATTGGAGCCATATGCAGGCATGGAACTTCTAAATGCATTTTGGGTCTGGGCTTCAGGCTTTTCTACTGACTTGGGGATTTTAGACGGAGGCCTGCTTGAACTATGTCTGCCTGCCAAACTGAAGTACAGTCCTCATAAGATTTCCAGATCATCCTGTTAGTAGGTGGGCAAAAAAAAAAAAAAAAAAAAAAAAAAAAAAAAAAAGTAGAGAATAGCCTCTTGGTTTTTGATTGGATTTCTGGACTGGAAACAGAAGCAATCAAATCGAAAAGGCTTGGAGAGCAGACAGTATATACATTTCAAGGCTGCAAGCAGAGCCAGTTTCAGCTAACTATTGGCAATATTCCCTGAGTCCTTCTTTTCTATGGACAGGTTTATCTATTCCCATATGTTAGGCCCTGCTTCAGCTCCAGATCTGCCTGCTTTTATTCTTTTCAACTCATATGTCCTGCTAGTGCTCTGACTCGGGAATTAACAGGCATTAAAATTACAGCCAGTTGTTTCCATGAATTTTCACTCTTCAGACATAGCAAACTCACTACAAAGGTTTTTTTTCTGTACCTTGAGTGTACATATAAAATGTGTAGAAGCCAAAGCTAAAAGGCAATGCATGTCCAGAAATGACTTCTTGGCTTCAGTGACTACTTTTCAGAATGAAAGATTATTGAATGTTTCCCAAAGCAGCAGCTGTACAAATGACTTCTGCTCAGGGAGGAGAAAGTGTATGCACTAATCCTTGAACTGGTGATCTGTGTTTAAATATCCTGAGGGCAAATTGAATGCACAGGGAAAAATGTTAGCTTTCATGATTGCTGAAATGCTAAAATTATCCTCTGAGTTTCTCTCTTTCCTTATCAATTTGGTTTGTGAAGTCCATTTGCTGCCCTGAGGCAAGAATGCACCTAACGTTTTTCTGATCTCCAGCAAGCATACATAGACCCTTGACTTCAGTAATACCCTACAAAACTGGTGAATTATCAAACTCTGGTGATTAAAATACTTTTACATGTTTGTGTTCTTTGTCTCCCCTCTGCCCCATTTAATGTTAATTTGTTCCTAAAAATTCACAGTCTTGGTAAGTGCGTTATAAAGCCTGGAGAGAGATGTGGAAGGAGAGAAGGTAACCCCTGTTCCCTGTGTTAGCATTATCTAAAGCATATTTGTATCTCTTCTCAAATCGGTGCCAAAGTTTTTTCATCCATGGCTCAGGGAAACTGGTAGGTGTGCTGCACCCTTTCAGTGACAGAGCATTGCCTGGATGCTCTTTCATGAAGCTCTATGGGGAAGCATGTGCAACTATGTAATTTCCTTCAACTAACATAGCATCTGATCAGAGGTGTTTTAGGTCTATATTCTGTCAGCAAAAATGGGATCTATAAATAGGTCCTGATCCTGTGTCCCTCATTCCTGTAGCAGATCCTGCTGAAGTACAGAACTGCTGTTCTATACTGTTCTACTACAACATAGTTGATTTACAGTCAGGTGATCTGATGTGTTTGTATTCTTGAATTATAAATGAAACCTAATTTCTTAGAACATAAATATATCATTAGGAGATTACTAACAGCAATTTTTTCCCTTCACATCTGCATAATGTAATTAGCTTCAGTGTTGTACTCTCCCTACATGCATAGATCTCCTAGCAAGGTCAGAAGATGACCTAACCTCATGTGAGAAGGGTACAGATTTACAGGAGAGAGACAGGGTAACTGCAATTTTCTCTCCAAACTAAAACTTCTTGGTGTTGAACACACATTCCAGCTTTCCAGTACCTGTGTAAAATCTCAAATTATTCTCAAGCAAACAGTGTGCTGAAAGAGCACACTGATATGATATGATTCCTATTTAAAATCGGTGGAAATCATCCATTAATATCAGCAAAAATTGAACTGTACTATAAACTGTATTGAACTATACCATAAGATCTTTTTTATATATACCATTTGTGTTTCCTTTTATCATTCGAATAAAGAATCTAAATAAACAATAGAACAAATTAATTTGTGTTAACATCATAAATTATTCTGTTCATCAGCTTTTCATTTCCATCATGTTTTTACTTTCTTGTGACTTCAAGAAAGTAACATTAAATCATGAGCAGAGCTAATTCAAGATCCTGAACTCTTCACAGTTAAGCCTCACTGTTGCAGCCTAATTCCTCCTTTAATATGTATATGTCTTCCATGTCCTTCTTTGCCCTGCTCACCAAGGGAGGCTGGACTCACTGACCGTCTCTAAGAACGCAAACGTCTCTGAGAGATGACGTAGGTGCGGATGATCTCCTCAGTGAGCTGCTGAGGCCCCATCTAACTCTCGTCATCTGGATTTCTGTGGGGTCTAAAGCCTTCAATGAAAGATGATAGCAACAAGTTGATTTATAGAACCTTTGTTTATGAAAGAAGGATGAACACTCTTTTGGGAAGTTGTCATATATGGCAACTGAAAATATGAAATGTTGCTTTTGACTGGTAAAAATCTATAGAGTACAAATCAGATGTACATTAGTTCTGCTTCTTCATGTTAATAGAATTCTGTAAGTAGTACCGGTATTAGTAGAGACGTTTTGTAATTTCTGTCCTGAATAATTTGTTCTATAAATTATTATGCATCTGCAATAGTCACCACTGAGTGCAGTGATTTACAGGATTTACAGTTAGGTTGTTGTTCAGATGTGGTCTGGATTCCTTAATGCATCTATGGCATTTTTAAAATTGTTTTATGATACATATCTATAATATCAGCATTTGATATTGTCTGATAATATTGTTATAAACAAACTTTAAATCAGATGGAGAATGCAAAATATTTTTGTCATAAATATAGCCAACTATTTCTTTTTCATTTCATGTCTCTGATTGCTCTTTCTCTTTCCAGAAACAAGCACATATGAAAGTCCCATTTCTCTTCCCTAATTATTCTCTGTAGATTTGTCAATAAAGTGTAAGAGCTTAAATACATATATCTGTTTCCAGGCAACATACTATTCTATAAGTGTTTCTCATTAGTGATCTTGGTATTCTTTTTACTTCTGTGGTGAAAATGGGCTGCAAAGTATTTGTTTTGTATGTTACAAGAACAGCAACAGGTCACCCAGAGAGGTTGGGGAGTCTCCATCCTTGCAGACAGTCAAAAGCCATCTGGCACAATCCCGGGAGCCTGGTCTTGGTGACCCTGCTAAGCTAGGAGTTTTAGACTAGAAGGTTTCCAGGTGTCTCTGCCTACATCAACTATTCAGTGATTCTGTGATTCTGCTTTATGATACTTTGTACTTTTCCTATTTAGAGTATGTTTTTGTGTTTGAAAGAGGCACGATAAGCTTGTCTTCAAAAAATCGTGTTGTCCTTGGATGCGTGACTGATTCCTACAGCCTGCAACATTACTTTGTTGCTACTTTGCTTTTGAGATACTAAAAGATACTAAAACATTTTAGACTTCAATAATTCCCATTCTGACTTCTGAAATACAGGGTGAACTGTATAATTATTAAAGGTAAGAAAGATTCACCAGATGAGTTAACTTCAAGAACATAACGGTAATGTATCCAAGTCATATAATTTTTGCTATGTCTGTACTTCTTTGATCTCATTCTTGATTGAAAGAAGATGAGTGTAAGCTCACATTCTCTCACTTTTGCCCTAGAAATAGTTTGTGTTAACACTTGTGACAATGGTGCTAGAAGAAGCACCTGAATTTCCTTCTGCCTTATAATCTCAACAGGGAATCAAAAACGTGCTGTTCTTCCCTTTTTCTTCAGTAAAACTAGCAGAGAAAATTCCTCCTGCCGTGTCAGAAGAAAAGACTAATGTTTAATAGGATAGACAGTTCTAATGACTGTTCCTGGCCAACCCGAAAAACGGTATTAAGTTTACATTTTTCTCTTGTTTTCTCTCTGTTATTTGGTTATTTCTAAATAGTATCCTGATGATAATTGTTTCTCTTCCTATAAAGTGGACATTGTTTTCCATTTGTCATTTCATTTTTGACTTAAGTTGCACTGAGGAAGCTGATGCTTTGCATTTCAGTAAAGTAAGAAGTTGAACAAGATTTCAAGGCAGAACTAAAGCTTGTGTAAAGTTGTTCTGTTCTGCCTCTCTGCTTGCTCCCCAGGGTGAGAGGTACCTGAAGGTACCTGGGTCCTTTTATGTGTCTCCAACCATAGCCAGTCATTGCCTCTTTCCATTCTGATTCTGGCTCCTGGGAAAGAAAAAAATGTAGAAGCAGATTCTGCAACAGCAGGAAAAAACAAAACCAAAACCCTTAACTTTAATCTGTTTCCAAACTTTTTTTTTTTTTTCACCAAACAGTCTGTATGTTAAATAGCCCTATAGACTTTTCGTACAGTGGTGAGGTAAATGCTAGATTACAATTCATTTAAGGATTCTGTATTTTGGAAGAAGGAAAAACAATGAGCTGCAATTAAATGCTTGGAGAGGAAGAATGAAGCAATGCCTGGAAGGGCGGAGGAAAAAGATGAAGAATTTCTCACTGGTAATAGAGAAGAAAAAGAGGAGCTACAGAATAGAAATGTCTGAAATCAACTGTAGATCGGTGAAAATGAGTACTTTGAGAATTGCATAGTTTCCCCATCCCAATTTCTCCATTCCCCCATTTGCTTCCTCCACTACTACCTTTATTCCAGTAGTGAAAAAATAAAAATAAATCCCTGATTTGAAATGCTGCCCTGAATGTTAGTCACAGTTCTATTATTTCTGAAGTAGTAAATACCTGTAAATTTACTCTTTCTGAGAAGTACCTTATTTCAGAAATATCTCATCAGTAACATTTTCAGGAAATTTAATGATATATAGGGTAAGTAAATGTATTAGCATGTTCTGCCTTTCCCCTTTAACTTCATAGGTTCATTTAATTGGCTTGTCAGGATCTGCCTTGTACTGTCATGCTTGCACTATACCACTCTTTTAGCATCTCCTTGTGCCCCTCTATTTATGAGGATCCAAGTTTGGAAATATTTGATTCCACATTAGCTTCTGTATAATGAGAGAGTCTGTCTGTATTTCTTTAGCAGTAGATTAAGCATCATCTATTTGCTTTCTTACATAGTGCAGGAAGCTTCGATGTTGCAGCACTGTCAGGAAGAAGAGCAGATATGTTGGGTGTATAACCGTGACTGTATCTAATAAAGAAATAGAGATGCTTCAGACTGTTGTATAGTGTCCTTTTTGCTGTTAAATAGGTGTGCCTTTACATTTCAGCAATCACTTCTGAAGGATTTTACAAGTTCTTCCTCAGGAGAAGCAGTAAGGGTAAGAAGGAAAATATAAAATATTTATTATATTTACTCATTACAATTAGCAAGACGGAACAGGCAAACAGGCAAATGTTACTGTATTTAAAGCTCATTCCTCTAAACAAATATGATATCTGAATATAATTCTCCATTTATCTTCCAAATTCTTTATCCTCACAGCGTTATGGGAAGAATATAGATTGCAAGATGGAAGAGGAGGAAAGCTCTCAGGCCTACATGTATAGATATTGGTCTCATTAGGTTTCATTGTGGAATCACCGGGCTTTGTTTAGCTGAATGCCTCTGACATTTTCCCTCTCATTTCGATGGAGATATGGTCAGACTTCAGTGATTACATACACTTCAGTAGAGGCAAAATAATTCAGTCCTCTATCTGCAGATTTCCGGAGGCAGCTAGGCAAGTAGAAACATTTTTCTTTCCTATTCTCGACTGGGCTTTTTATCAGCCATGTGGAACCACTTTTGTTTCCTCAGCCACAGTTAGATTGAGGTATACTTTAATAAAATCCATGTGTTAGGAGAATTTTAAAGCCAAGTACTGTATACTCTTCTCATTCCATGTTGGAACAAAATACAAGTTCTGTACAGATATATGTGAATGTGTGTGTATGTGTGTATGCACACATATATGTAGGTATGCATATGTTTGCAGTTGTTTAGAGATTGTTTCTCAGAAACTGCAATACTTCATGATTTCACAGTTTTCGCAGGTAAGTAGCATTGCATTTTCCATTTATCATCTTGAAAGTACCAAAATTAGATCCTTAATTTGAACTATGTAGTGTGGGTAGAATTATAACTTCTTCTGTTTAATTAAGAGAAAATCAAGGACATATCATTGTTTTATTTAGAGGTGGATTGGATATAGCAGTACTGTAAAAGCATAAGGGAATGGATATTTCGAGATTGGATGTGGCTTCAAAATATGAAACATGAATCCACTTTGTTGAATTTATCCTAGGGGAAAAAATGTCAGGACCTGTAACTATTTTTCCAAGTCTCTGCATTGCAGAGAACAAGATGAAATACGATAAGAACAGAATCCTAAAAAGATTTAAGAGGATTTTTTTTTAAAAAAGAATCTACTCAGAATTCTTTTTTTTTTTTTTTTTTTCTCCAGGATTTGCCAGATCTGATTCTATGCATTGCTGTAGCTTTGCAGTGGTGAAATAACCTCTCAATAGAGTCAGACCAGCAAAAAGACTGTATAATGAAGTAAAGAACGAAGCCTATTGTTCTCAACAGGAAGACAGTTTTCTGAGCTATATGAACAGAATAATTGATTGATTGCCTCATTCCTTCATTTCCAAGAGAAGACACAGCTGGAAGTAAAAGTGTGTATTCACAGCACGTGCCTACCTTGGTACCAAGGCTAAGAACAGTTTTGCTAGCAAACAGTTTTGCTGTAGCTTTAGAAGCTGATCAATTGAGCCAATCCAAAATTTTCTGAACAAGGAATTATTTCATAGGTGAAAGAGAAATAAGTACCAAAGAAAACTGAATGGAACTGGGGACAATTTACTGCTGTAGGCATAGAGCCAACAGAATTGTTATTTGTCAAGAAGTGACCTTTTCCTCTTTAGTGGATGTGCTTCTGTATTGGCCTATCTTAAAATCAAAGAAATCAAAGTAGAATTATCCTTTGTGTGTCACCTTGGGATTAGAAAGCAGATTACAGAAAGCAGATTACAGAAAGCAGGAGACTAAGGGTAAGACTTTTTTTTTGACTTTTCTCTTTTATTTATTGTAGTCTCTTTCTTGATTGCTTCTTTAGAAATGAGATCAGCAATCAAAGTTGAACTGAATGGTATTTTTCAAGGAAAGTTTGAAAAGTGGGAGGGGGGATCTTTTCAGAGGGGAAAGAGAACATTTCTCCCCCTTCCTCCTCATGGGATTGGAAGAACTTCGTTTCTCGATAAACTTTATTTTTGAAAATTTCACTCTTTCTTGAGCCACAGGCAAGAATTGTACATTTATATTGTGTGTTCCCTGGACTGACTCCTACAATATAAAAGGGTTTCAAATGACATCTCATGCAGAGTAATGCAAATCCTGCTGAATAGGGTTGTTAATATGCTTGAAAGAAGCCAATGTACATCTACAATATTTGTCTGATATTTCATGGTTGAAAGTTATTCCTTCACAAATATTTGCTTTACAACAAAATATCTCAGCGCACTGAACTATCATGGTGGCTGAAAAGGGTTGTATTTCCAATGTCTGCCCAGCAGAACTTTTAGCAACCTAAAGGTTCAGGATCTGCATCTTCAAGGAATTGGGACACTTTGGTCAGCTCAGGTGCTAGAAAATTTGAATCTTCTTAGAAGATCAGAGATTTTTCATTTTTAACTTTCTCTGTCCTCCTGCCATGTAATTGGAAATGCTGCAGGATCCTGCTGGTATCAAGGGATTCTGGACTTTCCTCTCAACGCATTGGATGTTTCAGGCTATCTTGAACTTTCTGAAATTAGATGAGCTCATGGCCCCCAGTTTCCAGAGGCCACCCAGGTTGTTACTCAGAGTCAATCTCAAATGGTTCATTCTTTCTGAAGCAATTTTTACCCCCGGGAAACTTCCCCTACAGAAAGTTCAGAAAATGATTAGTTTTCAATCTGATTTTGATCTTGCCCCTTATTCTCCCTCCCCAAATGTCAGCATTTCCTGTGGAGATCAAATTCTGAGTTTCAACCAGGTTTTAACAAGGAATCTAGCTTCCACAAGACTTAGTTGTAGTAAATGGAGAGCCAAACTGTGGAAACTGTTCATGCCAGTGCTCAAAGAAACCCAAACCACAGTCATCCTGCCTAGAAATTAATCAAAACAGCAAAGGCAACACTGAATATGGTTTTCAGCTAGACTTTTACCCGCCTTCTGGAAATGAAACACACATTGGAACCAAATGTTGTTTAAATCAAATGAGTGATTATAGCAGGCAGTAAGACATGAGAAATGTTCACTCATTAGTGATCTACTGGAATGCATTTGTGGCTTGGACATCCTCTTGACTTCTGAGAATCTTTCTGCCACTATCATTTCTTTTTCCCTCCTTGGCTGAAGAGCCAAAGTCATTTTGAATAGCTATCTTTCTACAGGTTAAAATAATTCTTTCTGCCCCAAATGGTGTTAAAACAATGTAATTGCTAAGAGTTTTGTCTCTTCCTTCTGCCTCAGAAACAAAGTTTTAAATTACATTAATAGGGCCTATTTTATAAGGTTCTCTCTACTAATTACCTAAGCGGGGAAAGAGTCTGTTGGAAGTAAATTCCTCCCAAATATCCTCTAAGCTGCCATCTTTTGCACACTTTTTGTTCCTATGCACAAGGTTTCCAGCCTGGGAAGTCTTGATGCTATCTCCCAAGTTGTAACTATTTGTAGTTTGCAGTTCACAGGGGTGTTTTATGCAGTCAGTTAAGACAATACCTCATTACTATCTTCTGGAATGCTGGTTAAAATATGATGTGCAACATCATCTCTTGCAACAAGAACACTACTGCAAGCTAGGCAAAATTTAGTAAACTGAACTTTCATACAGTAACAGGCAAAACAAGCAATGAATAAAGTTTGCATGGAAAGAGTATATGGCACTTCAGTTGTGAATGATGTTTTTTTGCAACATCCTAAGTCTTAGACAAAGATAAGATCTCTTATATCTCTAATATTACATATATTCAGTATTTCATATTTTCATAGAGTCAGGTGAGGAATATTTTTGTTAAAAAAAAATAAAATAAACAAAAGGAAAACTCTTCTCCACCAGTCCTCTAAACACAGGTTGGATGATCCTGAATTGCTTAGCTGAAAGATGAATTTAATAATAAAAAAAACCTATAATATTTTTTCTAATAATTTTCTATATGCCACACTGTTTTTTTCTTCATAATTGCAAGAAACAAGTAATCTGCTGCTCAACGATCCAACAACTTTGAAGGATAAAACATCTTTTCACGACAGGTTGACATAAATTTACACAGGAAAAAAATCATAATAATCAGTGGACTAAGCAATCATTTGTTTGATGCTGTTATATTCAGCAACTATTGAGAGTAGCTGAGAAGTGCAGTGATGACTTTGTAATCAGTAGCTTAACACACCTTTAGTGAAGCAAACTTTACTTGTCTTTTCTCTCTCTCTATGCTTCCATACAAAGAAAATACTGAAAAGCTCTGCTGTTTGCCATGCATTTTCTCTAAATGACTCAAATATGGATTTCTGTTTCCATAAATCCATGTTTATCCATAGGAATATAATTCACATATGACTTCATTTTACCACTGTCCCAAATCCAATCCCAAATTTTAATATAAATAAATGTTTGATCTGAAACTCTGAGATATCTTTTTTCATTTGTCTCCCATTAAAACCAGTAACATAAATCCATTAATAATCTATACAAACTTTTTGATCAATAATATTTGCAGAAAATTAATAAAATAAAATAGAACTCCTGGCCTCAAATTGGCAAATTTTTCTTTTCATGAACTTCTTAAAAGCTAAGGAAGTACAATTTCCTATACTTTCTTTCGCATAAGAGAAATTTTGAAACTTTAAAAATGTTAATAGAGTGTTAATGTAAGTTTATAATGGAGAAATAGTTGCAGCAAATAATTCATTCTGAACTGTTGTGAACATTTGTATCTCATTAAATTTGGTATTTGAAGGGAAACTATTCCAATACTGTGCTGTATTTAATAAGAGAAGTAGATAGAAATCATTATAGTAGTTGTGTAAAATTTCACTGAGGTTCTTCTGTCTGGATCTACTGTCAGACGTGCTTTTTATATTTGTGGGTATAACCTGATGCATGAAAAAAATAGTACTCAAATATTGACCAAAGCCATATGTGGAAAAAGAGAAACAAGGTAGAAAACTGCTTAAGCAATGTACTAATCCTTCTGTAATGGCACAACATCAAGCTTTTATGTGTTAACATTTTGATGTGAATTGTTGCTGACTCCAGTGATTAGCCAAATTTGAGGTCAGGCCATTTCTAGTTAAGATGCGAAACTGCTGATCATTGCCATCCCTTTTATAAAATATATACAAAATTCCTCTTGTCTTGTAGTATGAATCCAACAGTAAATAGTTTATTTGCTCACAGCTTCAAGTCCCTCAAACAGAATCAGAGAAAAACATATCCATCTCTTGTTTTTTCTTATATGCTCCAAGTCCTTGGTTTGGTGGTGTATTTGGCTTTTTGCTCCTCTTCTCCATCTTTTCTCATCTTTCATCTCTTTTCATAAACATACAAACCTTCATTAAGAGACTAAAAAGGTCATAAAGTTCTTTCATTTAGACAAAATTGTATGAGCTCTTTTTTACATTGCATAACAATGCCTTTTGTTGTTTTGAGATATATAGTCATACATCAATTGTGGACAATTTGAAGATTATCTAATTCTTTTTTTCTTGTCACTCATTACTCTCTCATCAGACTTTCTGATTTGTATAGCAGTTGTGCCATATGGCCTAGCTTTAAACATATATAAGCACACACATCTTCTAAGAGTTCATGAGAGGGACAGAGTAGTATATTAGTTACCACTGGTAACAAGCAGAGTTAAACTGAGGTAGAAATATTTCATCAAAACTTGTGATTAGCATAATAGCAATTCATTCCACTTGGTGCATAAATCTATTTATTTCCCTCTATTCATGGCTGCATCTTTATCTCTAACATGCTCAATTTTCTGTCAACTCAGCTGAACTGGATGACTAGTTGGATTGGTTTGGATTTTCGCACTTACTGTGACTTTGAAAGAAGGCTACAAAGCTGAGGAAGGAAGCATCTTGGGCAAGAACATCTCTCTTGGACAATATCTAGATATACTGATTAAAAAACCTAAAGGATAAGTAGAGATATGAACCAATTTTCTTTTCTTCTTTTTTTCTTTTTTTTTTTTTTTTTTTTTTTTTTTAATGGGGGAGGGGGAACAGGGAGGGAGGAAATGGAGGGAAAGAAAAGTCTGCCTGGGCTAGTTGACAACCTGAAATTGTTTTATCCTGAGATGTAGATTTTATCTATAAATTTGTTTATTTTTAACTCAGAACAATTGCTCGTAGGATTTTATAACCATCCTTGCATGCAGTTCTATACATATGGATATTAAATATATTAACTTTGTTGGTTTACTGAGTACAGTTCTGCGAGACTGAAATAGCTGTGATTCTCATTGTCAAATGTGCTCCCTTTACTTGTAAATCTGTACAAGTCTAAATTTTAAGTCAACTCAGATTTTATCACTTTGCAATTTTAATGCCTTGTCTGCAATGTAATTTTTAGCCTTAAATATATACAGTACTTGTATCCATCTATATAGACACACAATCATGCACACATTGGACACAATTAGATAGGTGTATATGTGTATATTTCAGCGCTCATGTGCTATTTTACAGTCAAAGGCACTCAGCTACCATATAGAACACTTTACAACCACGTGCAACACCTAAATTAACCTATAAATAAAAGAAAGTGGAGATTCTTCTCTTTCATTGACAGTTTGTGTTTTCAAATGCATCAAATTCTCTGCATAAGGTCACTGTTATTGCCTCCGCAATAATTTCCTACTGCTCAGAGTGCCTTTCGTGCAGGAGACAAGCATTGGAATGATAGAATCTGGAACACGGAAGGCGCTTCTGGAGGTCATGTCATCCAACCTCCTGCTCAAAGCGGGTCTAATTAAATCAATAATAAAATAGTAAAAAAAAAAATAAAACTTCCAAGCCTTGAAACCAATGATGCCCTTCAGAATACTATTTGAGCAATGTGTTCTCTTGATAGAAACTGCTCCCACAGGAGCTGTTCTAGCAGAAATTAAAACTTAATCTCTTCAGTGCTCTAAATCACAAAGTAAAAAGGCCAGTGACTGATGTAAATACTTCAGTAAGATTATTTTAATCTAGAAATATTTATTGCTGTTATATTACAGGCTACATTTAAAAGTCTGTGTTAATAGCAACTCTTGGGCACTTTTCAGAAACTTCAATTATTCAACTACATCAAAGGAAAATAAATAACATTTTCTGCCTTAAATTTCTTTTGTTCAGCATGTAATAATGGAAGAATGCATGAAATTCTAACAACTGATTAAAGAAATTAAAGGATGAAATATTCAGAATAAATTGCTCTGCTCTAGTTTGATAATTATTTTTAAAAATAATTCAGCTTGTGCTTTTAGTTGTGCAGGAAGCAGCTTTGGAAATAACTACTGGGGGGAAAACAGTCTAGCTCAACCTAAAGTCGATCTTTGCATGCACAGGCAATGTTCAGCTGCAGTGTTACCTGTGTCTTCCTGCTGCTGCTTTCTTGATTGCATCTATTTTCTTGAAAGAGCACATTTATTTCAAAGGTCCAACTAAAGTAAACATAACATTTCAGACTGCGCTCTTCTTTTTTGTCTTATGACTATGCTCTTGGCACTTAATCTGAATATGTTTTTGTTATGCTGATGCTCTTCAGCTCCTCTGGTCCATCTCTGCATAGCTGCGTGAGACAGAAAAAGCCCACAGAACTCTTCTAACCAAGCCAAGGACATTGCCATGCAGGCCCTGAACAGGTATGCCTCGTGGTGGATTTTGGGGAAAATATCCTAGTTGTACCCTCAGCTTTTCAGTGTTGCTCTGAAGGTTCTTTAAGGATATTTAATCTTCAGACGATATGTCCTTTGAGAACAAGACCCTTTTCACACTGGACATGCATAACTGCTAGCAACCATCAATTATCTTTTTCCATAGATGCTTGAAGCACGGGCTTCCTATAGAAAGACATACTTTTTGACAATTCTCCCCTCTTGATTGTTGGATCACAAAGACAGAAATGTCAAAGTGTCAGTTAACAGACTTCAGGAGTTGTCCTGCAGTTTTGTGGCAAGTTGTGATGCTTTTTCTATGCATTTTAATCACATTTAAAAATGTCCTCTTCCAGAACAGTTAAAATCCTGGAAGAGATGCTTATGAAAGAAGCATAAGAAAGAACTGTCTAGCTGAACAGAATTTTGTGCCCTCAATAATTATTTTAAGCAAAAGCCACTGGCCAGATTTTCCTGCCTAAATCTGTAAATGAAGAAAATGCTCAGACCTCTTTCTGAAAGGAAAAAAAAAGGGTCAATGGAAGGTTGATGTTATCTGTATGATATGTTAATACAGCATCTTGCATGTCTGCCCCCAGGCTTTTCAGAAACCTGCAGGGGGTCACCAGGATTTAATGCAAGTTATAGAGGATGGAGAATGGAGAAGGCTGGAGAGAGAAATGAGCAAGGGGAGCTTATAGTAAAGGGGAGCTCACATCTTCCTCGTGATCCCTGCCAACATGAAAGATGGCAGAAAAATGTCGCATCCAGATTTGGGTTCCATTTCTGTAGAATATATTAAAGGTTGTGAAGAGGCTGTCTTTATCCTTGGGATAAAGCCCTGGGAGACTGACTGTCTGTAATCACATAGGAAGCCTGTGGCAAAACATAATTTGAACTTGTGTCTTCTGATTCCTAGTTTAACTGTTGGCTTTTCCTTTTCCCTTTTTTTCTGTGGGGCTCCTTGGAGGCAAGTGAGAGGGATCAATTGATGGTATGGAGCCAAAAAGGGACAGACCAAATCAGTTCAGAGACAATATGCCTCAGCTCAGGCATATGCCTGAATAAATATGCCTTTGATAAAGTCTCAGATGTATCATGACTTCAGATCTTTTTTTTTTGTCAGGGCAAGTCTACTCTGCTACAACGGAACAAAGATGAAAATGAGGGCTGCTTTTTCAACAGAGAAGATATCCCAGGCTAATATATTTAAAGCGCACTTTGTAAAGTGCGGTCTGCTTTGTCCTGCTCCAGGACCAGTGCAAAGTCTTCAGTTGTTTTTGTTTAAGTTAACAACTGGAAGAAACGCCCTTCCTCTGAGATCACTGATGGCTTTAAAACTCTGCCATAATGTTCTAACTTTACCCCTAAGAGTGGCATTTACTGTGCTAGCATTTAAGCTTTGTATGGTACCTTAATTACAACTCTATCAGATGTGAATCTTCACAATCCAAACCTAAAAAACTAACAGCTGTTATTCCTTTTTTTTTTTAAAGAATACCAGTTCTGTAACGAGAAACATAGGGAACATGATAGTTAAGCACATTATATTTTGGAATGGTTTTCATACTAGAATGAAGATCTTTCCTTTGATATTCCCAGGCATAAGGCTCAACAGAGGCCTTGCAAAAAGATTCTTATTTATAATGGCCAGAATCCTTTTTATTGCATCAATAATGTCATATATCATGATGACATTTATCAGTCATTTAATTTAGGTAAATTTACTATGTCTGAGGTAATTCCACTGAGATAAATCTGTTGTATGGTTTTTATCCTATTTCTAGCAAAGATATGGTTTAGAACCTTATTAATTGAAAGTAGGAACTTTTTTGTACTAATTACCTACTATTATTTTGCCACTATGCACTTTGTTCTCATTGCACAACTTCCTAAGGACATTCTTGAGAGATTCTTTAGTTGTTTACAGGAAAAAAAAAAAAAAAAAGTATAGAAGTATAGAAAGCTATCTATGACTCAAAAACTCTTATATTTCAGTGTGATGTGTGGCAGATGCTCTATTGCATTCTCAGATTCAGGAAAAAATATTGTCAGATGTTTTTACTTTTCTGCTACTAATTAGCAGAATTGCATGAAATTTCAGAATGAAATAGTAAAGAGAGAATGAATAGTAAAGAGAGAGTTTTTCTCTCAAATAATAATGAATTATTCAAGTCTGATGTAGCAAATATTTCTTCAGGTAACTTATCCTCTGTGGACTTTGGGTGTTACATACACTGATGCCAGACTTGAGAAAGGCTAGTATTCTTTTAGATTTCCCAAAGCCTAGCTCACATAACGAATCTCATTCAGTCACATATAGACTCATTGAATAATTTAGGCTAGAAGAGACCTCTGGAGGTCGTCTGTTCTAAATCTCTGCTTAAAACAGTTCAACTTTGAAGTTCAAATATTGCTCAGGGTCATATCTGGTCAAGTTTGGAGTATCATTACAGAAAGAGAATCAAACTTCTCTGGGCAGCCTTTTCCAATATTTGAAGACTCTTGTGGTGGGAAAAAAAAAAAATCTCAGGGAGAAGTGGCTGAAGATTCAGAATCTGCCTAAAAAGTTTCAGCCCTGTATCAGTAGTTTCAGAGAGAAAGAAAGAGAGACCCTGAGAGTCTGACTTTGTAAATGATTTATGTCTTGGTTACTTTGCAGATATTCTAAGTCTCCTACCAGTAGATGCTTAGCAATAAAAAGTAGAAGTTCAATTTTCACGGAAGATCTACCTAAAACTGGAACAACACTGTCTGAAACAACTGCCCCAAACCGCCTCCTCACAACATTTTCTGGATGCTTGGGATTACAAAACACTTCTCTCTGAAATTTAAGCATGGAAAGGTGTCTCTGAGGAGAGAAGAAATAGCAAATTGAGCAGAAGTAGGAGCTAGAGCTTGATCATAGCTGAAAAGTCTGGCCGGAGCAGCAGCCTAGGGGAAGGCTACTGGTGAGACCCTCTTCCTTCCTTTTTGGTTTGTTTGTTTCCTGTACTGAGGACTGAATTTCTGCTTTATTCTCCTGGGGTTGTTTCTTTATGAAGGCTTTGGGCATCAAAGTAAAACTAATTTATCTTTTTGCCAGCTATAGTACTGCTTTGGTTGCCTGCTGTTGTTGCAGTAGAAGCTGACTCCAGCTCTGTGCCTCTGCCCTGGCTGAGTTAGTCACTAACTAACTCAGCTTTCATTAGTTGCTAATGGGCATCTCCTCCCTTCCCCTGTGGAAAAGGCAGCAGGAGTCAGTACTTTTTTTAGACACTTTATATTGAGGTATCACATAAAGAAATACTCTGCTCTCAACCAATCTGGCTTCTTCTGAGAGACTATTCACAGAAAAAGAGTCAACTTCTACACCTAGACGCAAACCAAACCAATTTTCTTGTGGCTATTTAAGATTTTTTTTTTTTTCTTCTGTTCCAGTTAACTCCTTTTAATAGTCAGAGGAGAGAGTAGACATGCAGGACAGGCGTATTTCATCCACCTTTCTTGCTCTCTGGAGTTTTGCAGGACAGATGCTAGTCTGCCTTGTCTTTGGATAACTTCCTTGGCATTCTTGGTGCTTTCTTTCCATCCCAGGGGCATTTCCACTGGGAGTGACTAGCATAATCCCAAGTTAACATACTATCATTCTTTTTGTTTGTTTGTTTGTTTTGCAGCATTTCTTAAATCCATGTAATCCCATACACCACCAGTTAATGTGTATTCCCCCACCCCTATCTGTTATAGACTACACAGCGCCACGTTAAAGAAAACACTATTCTCCTGTTCTTAAACACTCAGCTGTACCCACAGCAAAATGATTAAGTAGAGCATCAGACTATCTTTCACGATGAAGGGTATCTTCCATCTAAAAAGGAAGCAGAAACTAATCAAAAAATAGAAACAAAAACAAGCCTCTGTTTTGTGATTTGAATCAGTATAGTGTAGGGTTAACATTTTGTCTTTCAGGTACTGAATGTGCTCCTTGAATACTTCCTCTGATGACCTAAACATGGCCTACAATAGCCCTCATAGTTTCCTATCTTAAATAACTAGCAGCTTGATTGTGATTTTATCTTCTTTTTTTACTGAGACAGTTATATGAGAGCGCTGACCTTCAGTTAACTGCCTGTTTCCTCTGAACAGGGTACACAGGACGTGAGAGCTTGGTTCAATTAGACACTTGAGTTGCATGTAAGAAAAGACCTTGATCTCCACAAGCGATAGAATTGTTTTTGTTGTGTGTTATAATATCTTTGTGGTCTCAGGTCTGCTTAAAATCTGCGTATTAGAATAGGGCAGTCCCTGACTCATTCCTACCTTACCAGCATAGATACAATGTCTTAAACATTGTAAAAACAATGCCCAAGTTTACCAAGTTTATCAGAAACAGAAACCAGAACAGAAATAACCAGGTCTCGAGTTTGTCAAAAAAATTTCAGTATATCTCAGGTGGTAGTTTGCTTTGATTGTTTAGTTATTTAAAACAATTTGCATAAAACTGGGATAGTTGTAACCACCATGACTATTTATTTCCTTTGGGAGAAGAAAGGCTTGGAGCCTGCTGATCTCACTGTCTTCTAGCTGAGGATCTTCTAGGAGGTTCAGCCCTGGATGAAGTGAGCACAGCTCAGATGGTAGGTAATAATATGCAATGAGATACAGGTCAATACAACTACTGGTACACACGTGGCTAATCTAGTATAAGGCAAGGACAATTGTAAAGGAGACAAGAAGTGAGCTGGACTGAGAAGTGAAGACTAAAATCATCCCCTATAGCTATCAGATTTCTAGATCTGGAGGCTCATCTCCAAAACAGGGTTTTACATTTTGGTAGGCTTCATTTTGGAGTATTTAATTTTCCTTGAAGACAGAGTGCAAGGGACACAGGTTTCTAAACAGGGATAATGGATCCAGCACACAATCTGCTGCCTAAAATATAGCAAATGCTGTACTTAGTCTTGTGCTGACTATATCCTTTTTTTGCAACTGGACTGCACGATTTATTCTACCTGTGAGGTGGGAAGGGCAATGGCTAAATAAGGTCACCTCTGTAATATGGCTGAGAAAGACCTCAGTGTTTTTGGAGAGACGCATAGCACTTGGTACACTTACCAGATGGGCAGGCAGAGAACAAATTTGGCAAGTATTTCTGATTAAATCACTTTTCAAGGATGGAGCATGCAAGATTATAAGGGAAATATATTTTTAAATGTCTTCCAGCTCTCCTCTTAATTCTGCTTCATTGATTTCTTAAGGTTGTTTCCCCAGTGTTTTGGATTGCTGACACAGTGTTTTATGATAGGTCTGTGGGGAATGAGGCAAGACAACAAAAGCTATATAAACAGCTATTCATTAATTCTGTCATTATGGCATAAAGCAGTCAGCCTGGCTGATGGAGATGGAATGGTCATTCCTTACTGAATGACATATTGTTGATTTCATTTGTTCCTTGATCATTTTTCTTTACAGTATAACCTTCCTCGTGGACACTTTTAAACCTGGTATTCCCTAGTTTTCTCATCTGTTTTAAAATGGAGCTTGATAATTTTTGTGGGTGGGGTGCGTGATGAGGCAGTCAAGGTAAGAAGAGACTCATCCTATCGCCTTATATGCTCCTGCTTTACTGCGATGCAGGCTGCATGGTGTTGCACCTCCGGAAGTCACTGCCCACTGTGAACTGAAGGACTTACCAGATCTGTAAGAAAAATAAATGCCCATTTGGGGAAATGTCAAATGGATGGAAAATGACAGAAATAATAGAAATTTCCTATCTTTCTATCCAGCTTTAACATAACTTTTAGTTGTAAAAACTGCTTATTTTATAAGGGTGATTTGAAAAAATACCTAACATATATAAAGTATATTTAATTTCTTTAAACTAAAACATGCCAGGGCTACCGTATATTAATATTTTAAATTGTGGATAAAAAGTCAGTCATAGGATTTCATTGTTATATTGGCCCGTTTCTCACTCTTTTTTCTACTTCCTCAAGCTAACAGTGTTCCTCAGTTGTATCAGATGTTAATATCTTTTAATATCAGATGTTACCAGTAAAATAGTTTCACCTACAGGACTTTTCCTGGAACAAGGTCTCCATTTACTACCACTGCAGGACACAGGAGACCTTGATGATCCATGCCTTATAGAGCTGAAGGACTAGCTTCATCTTGACTAATTCTACATACTTAGTCAGCACTACAATCGCTGAAAGAGAATAATCACTTACGCTGATCCCATTAACAATATGGAAATCACTGTTTCTTTTGACAGTGTAGAAAACTGTGGTGATTAGCTTACTATGTTTTGCTATTAACCAAATGTTTATCCCGGGAAGGAATGAATACACAAAGCCGTACCAGTAAGTGCTAGGCAAACCTAGGCACAGGAGATTAACTGAAAGAGCCTAGAAGAAGTAACAGTAAAAAAATATAATGAATGTATACACAAGAGTTTTATGCCCTGATTTTAATCTTTGATCATGTGGTACCTGCCAATTGCAGGAAGCTTTTTTTTTTTTTTTTTTTTTCTTATCTCAACATTAATTCTGTTCATGCCCATTCAGATTAGCAAATGGCAAATCTATTGTTTTTTATATGAATGCTCTTGCTTTGAGAACTGGGATTTAGGTGGGATAATTTCACATGCTAATGCGAGATGCATCAGTGAATATTGATGTAAAACCTATGCTCGCTAGCACAGAAGAACCATCAGTAAGCAAAAAGCCTATTTTAGCCTCTTTCAGGACAGCATCAGTTCAACTGTAACTAAAATGTGCATTTTTAAGCTTTCCTTGGCTGTAATGTGTCATCTTAATTACTGTACAGTATGCATCACACCCTTTCGGTATAGCATTTTGCCTTACACCTCCTTACAGTGGCAGAAAGTGCGAGCATAATAGATCATAATGTGTTAGCAGGAAATTAGAGGATCCAAGTGCTATGTTCTAATCTTTCTAGGATTGATTTCTCATTATCCAACTAGTTTATCTTTCACTCATGAGAGCTGTGGTTGAATTATTTAGTGATATGATTCTTCCCCGTATTACTCTGTGCACAAAATTGTGGTTTCCTTTTAGCTCTTCTCAACTACATTTAAAACAAGTGTGGAAAGGGGGAAAGTAGGAGGGGGCATATGAAAAACACAAGCAAGAGAAAACATAAGTGGTCTGATGAATTCAGCATATCTGCTAACAAACACTATTTCTACATCCCGTTATTATTTTCTGATTAATTCTGATTCTTTCCATCATAGTTATGTGGATGCAATGTCATTAGTGTGGACTGAAATTAGTTAATATAACATGTTTAATCATTCTCATATTTATATGCAATAGATTATACCCACTTACTAATTCAAGTTACCTTGGAGGGAGACAGGAGGTAGCTGAGCTGAACTGTGATCCTGAAAAAGGAATGGGTGACAGCACTTCATCCTTATGTGTTATACAACATACTACCTTGAATGATGTTAATGAAGGTTGGGGTGAGAGGGCGATGATGAGAAGCCCCTTTTCCACATGCCACACTGTGAGCTATGCCAGATGACACAGAGGAGAATTTGCCAGCGAGCACAGCAGTGCTCCCAGATGTCTCCTGCTGAGTAAACAGGAGCAGTGTTAGATCAAATGGAAGCAAGCAGTAGGTCAGTTCTGAATAGCCACCGCTATAAACCTCACTGTGGTGTTACCCTGTCAAGAACAGAAGGTGTGGATTTAGGGAGGGATTTTTTTTTTAGGTCTAGACTTTTTTTTTTTTTGCCTGGTTCTACTCTATGGTTTAATTTCAGTTTGGCAAATTGTCTGCTCACAGGTTTCCCAGAAATTCATTTTAGCACTGGAGAATGAATTATTACATACCTAATGTGATTAATGTGTATATGAAAATAAGCTTTCCCATAAGTGAAGAAATATAAAAGTAAGCTTCCCATGGTCATTTATGAATACAAAGACTACATCCATCTTACTCTGGAAATCCATATAATTTCACA
Source organism: Nothocercus julius (assembly GCA_013398735.1). Classification (NCBI taxonomy): domain Eukaryota; kingdom Metazoa; phylum Chordata; class Aves; order Tinamiformes; family Tinamidae; genus Nothocercus; species Nothocercus julius. Next base: position 203,321 of record VZSV01000237.1, on the reverse strand, counting down.
TTCAAATAAAAGTTAGTATGTGTGTGCATCACATTTAACAAAGGTAATATGAAAATCACTTTGTCATATCTACAGTGAACCAGTGTTACTATATATTATGGTTGTCAAAATCAATACACATGCTAAATATTGCAATATAGCTTTAAGTACCCACATTTTTCATATTCCATTGAAGAAATCATATTTTCAAAATGCATTTGCCTGTCATCCTAAAGATATGCACATATAAAAAGCATATAGTTGGATAGTTTCCAGCTGAGACTATTGCCTTACTGTGTGAGGTGCTGTACACATCTGGGAGGTTAAATAGAAACATTGCTCCTAAGCATCAGTAATGCAGAGAAATGGGATACATTTTCTTTCTTCAAACTGTGTGTTATGGATAGAAACCTTATATTTGGATGGTAAGTAAGCAGTGTGGGCTAGATCCTCAAAGCTGCACAGTTTACTGTAACTTCTAACTCTAGGTGCCCTCTCACTTACCAGAGTCATCCATGAAACACTGATGACATGAAATGCATCCTCAGACTCTGGCTAAGCTAACCAGTAGATGTGAGATGTATTTGGCTGGCAGGGCCAGGTAAAGTAGTATTCTTATGTTCTGTTCAGCATTGCGAATAATTTGTGAATGTCTTCATAAATTGAACACTGAGATTTCCTTGTTGAAGAAAGGAGAGAGACTGATCCCATGATATTCACTGTTGTAATGGTTAGAGCCTGGTCTATAGAAGACAGAAGATCAACACAAAGCCTAATTCAGGTCTGGGACCCAAACTCACATCCTACCTTTCTTTAGCCACATTATAACCACACTCTGGAATGCAGTTAGAGAGGAACATTCACACATATGTGGTGAGTTCACCACATCCTCTGATAAGATGCTCCAATGCTTTCCTCACTGCTAGGAAATAGTGTAATTTCAAGTCTGACTTTGTCTAACGTCGGCTTCCAGCTCTGAAGTTCCTGTTACTATTTTGTCTACAAAACAAAACAACAACAAAAAAAAGCTATTTTCAGATCATTCTTCCACCTGCAAGTAGCCTATATGCAACCTATATCAAACCGTTATTTGAAGTGACAGAGCTCTTCAGACCTCGCACCATGAGTGTCTAAAATATTTTTGTGATTCCCCTTGAAAATTTCCTGAAGATTCCTGTATTCTTTGAATACTAGTGCTTGGTACAATATTGTAGTAAAGGTCTTACCAGCTCTGTGTACAGATGGAAGGCCATTTCCCTAATTCTCTGGATATCACTATTTATGCATCCAAAAATAGCATTAGTCTTCCTAGCTTCAGCACTGTACTTGAGAGCTCATGCTGAGGTGATTATCTATGATGATGATCTCTGCTTTAGTTGGAGATCTTGCTGTGATATGATGTATTAGGGTATTTTTCCATCATTATTTTTAGTTTATATTTGTTTCTGTTTTCTTTTTTTTTTTTTAACTTGTGAATTTGTGCTTGCATCAGATTTTACATTTCCTTTTTTTTTTTTTTTTGACTATGGAATCAAAGGAAATATATATCTCACATAGGTTTAATATTTTGTATTATCTTAAATACCTGAAAAAACCTGATCTGGCACAACGCCTTTTTGTAAGAAAATTTACTATAATTTTTCAGAATGTTGCTGTCATCACTCTATTCAAATATGCAGTTTATGGTTATCTATGCACCAAAGTGTGGATCAATATAGATCAGATCTGATCCAAAGCTTTTCCACTAATTTACATGGGCTTTTGCAGTACACTGAAATAGTCAGGGTTTTCAGAATTACAAGCACATAACCCTAAAATAGCACATGGAGGAGACATGGAAAGTTGTGTGTTATCCATTGAATTATCTCAGTTCGGTTGGCAGTCCTGGCCCAAATCTATGTACAATATTATTGTACACCATTTGCATAGGTTAAGAAGTCCTTTTCTTACAACTGGTTTTAGTTGAAAACTTTGTTCAAATTCTAATTTCGTATCCATTAGCAAGCAGCTTTTTCAGTTTTTATGGGTTGAAATGTACCTTAACTTAGATAAGTTTAGCAAATAAGCTATCTCCCACCCATCCTTCACTGTCTTCCTTCGCAGCCAGCTGTTGTGACAGAAACCTCTCCTACTTCCTCTTTCTTAACCCCACTGGAAAGAGAATAAAATACCAAGACATAGACTATGGCTAGCAAATTCTTGTATAGGGTTAGCCATGACTGAACAGCACATTAGGGAAAACACCGGCTATAGTTGTCAAGAATGGTATTAAATTTTTTTTTAATCTGCCTCAAACATTGAGGAGAAAAGGCCTAGCTCTAGACTCAGGTAACAATACATTTTTATACCCTCTTTATTCATTATTCATCCTTTTGCTAAGCTTTCTGTGGCATCTTACATGTCCTAAGTACAATGTAATATCTTTAGGTTACTGCATTTTTTTTTGAGGGTTTTCAAGAGCACATGAATTTCTGTGCAAGTATAGTAAATGGCTGAATTAGTTCAATCTAATAAAAATAATCTAATTGCAAGAGTAGCTGGCACAAGTATAGTTTATCCTAACAGAAACAGAACATTCTGGGCATAGATCTTAAAACTGGATGAAGAAAGGAATTAGAATCATCTGCAGAAGAAAGTTCTGCAGTTTTATCTGTTTTAGCTTTTTATATCAAGGCAAGATTTGATGAACCAAATAAGTAATTTGGTCATTTTGGAACAGATTCCAAATGTTTCACATGCTCAGAAAATCCTACTGGTTAAAGAGCAGTCCAACCCTATAACACCTATAATAAAGATCTGCGTTAAGAAACAGTTGGCAATTTTAAGTAGACAGTCAAAACAAAACACCATTTAGTGTAATTATCCCCTTCTATTAAATTTCAGAAGCCAACACAAGGAACTCTGTTTTGGAAAGAGTTATTCAGCTTATCTTGAAAAAGTTTCTGTTCCTAATAGTATTGTGTCAACAGACTAAATGCCCAGCAAGTTCAGACTTGCTTAGCAGAAAAAATAGCTCCCCTCCGAGTGCCCAGACTTGAATCACAGGCTGGGTCCCCGCTCCCAGACTTTGACACTTGTCTCTGCTCTGAGAAGGGCACAACAGCAAATTCTATCCCAGAGCTGATGCTGTTAAGTGACATGGTGCTGACTGATTGATGCTGCAGCGCCGGCTCCAGTTACACCACAGAGGTGGTATTTTCTGAATCGAGGCAGCAGCATTGCACATCATTACCCAAGAAAATATGCTCATATCAAATTGGCCTAAGGAATTTTGTTTGCAGAAATCGGGTCAGGTGTTTTGTCATTCATTTGTCTTTCAAAGTGTGCCAAAAAATAATAGCAGTCCCTGTCTGAGAGTACACATAGCTCTCAGAAACTTAAATCGTATCTAAAAAAAAAGGGATGCAGTTTTTATGGATAGGGAAATCAGTGGACTGAGCTTTGTAACAGGTTGGAGAAGACATAAAAATGGAGAGAATAGACCCCAAGTTGGCTGTGACAAGCTGTTCTCCAGCCATTCTGCCGTAAAAATGTTCTTCCTGATTTCCAGATATGAAATCACAGTTCATGTTCTTATTTTAGTTGTATCAGTAGACTCCAACTCAGAATTATATGACTTTTCAATTTTTTTTCTTTTTTTCTTTTTTTTTTCTTTTTTTTTTTTTTTTTTTCCTTTTTAATTCTGAATGCTAGCAAGCTGTTTCATGAATTTAATCACACGTTTTTTACGGTACTAGAAGTTTTGTTTTCTACCTGTTTATGCTTCTGCTTAGTCTCCAGCATACATTTCTCTTCCTCATTTTCAATGCAACCTGAGCTATACTCAACCTAGTGTTTCCTGCTAGAAGCATTTATTTCTCTACTTTTAATCATCAGAAGAAATTTTAGAGCCTTTCTGCTGTCATTATTTGTTTTCCTATCTCCATGCAAATCTAATTTTGTTTGCAAATCCTTGAGGATTTCATGTCTATTTTAACTGTATTTATATTTAATAACAATGAAGACTGATACTAGAAATAGTAGATCTAGACATTCTGTCTGTATCAGAATTCTGCCTTTCATTTTTTTAAGACTTTGTTTAAGTTTGTTAAAAGGGTAGAATTCTATTTTTATAACTCCACTATCTAGCCTTCTTGGAGCTCCTGAAATATTATTTCAAACATAAAATAAAAACAAAGTAAGCAAATGCAGCACTAGAACATGCAGTGTGAGATGTAGTCCTGATTATTCTTAAAAATGTCAGCCAGGATTCAGGAGAATTTCAGAGGGTGCAACTAAAATCAAACAAAAAAAAAAGCTCTGTTGTCTCCATCATCAACTTTGTTCCCTGTATTAAAAATCAAAATTTAATCTTGGTGAGTGGTAAGACCTCCCTGCATCACTATGGGACAGGATCCATCTGTTAAAAGCGAATATCCTACCATTCCTGACTTACCACTTTAAAGTCCTGCCAGTTCTCTTAGCACTTTTATCTAAAAGCCTTAGATCACATGTGTAAAAACTTCCTCTGGAAATACAAAAGTTCCACAGTACTATGACTAAAACATAACTGTAAGAGAGAGAAAAGCAAATTTGGCACTTAATGTCTGGAAAATGTAGAATCTACATGTTTTGTTCAAATATTCCATATAATACACCCTTATATCATAAATACACCCTACAGATACCAAAAGCAAAAAGTCTTAGCATAAAAAAAAAAAAAATAACAATAAGTAACTTCAAGGAAAAAAAATTGCATAAAAATGTAATGGGAAAACCGCTGCTGTTTTCCCTTTCTTGTGTTTGCCTTGGTCTGTCTAGAAGTTACATATCAAATACTGCTATCAAATTTGCAACTGGCACAATAAAGCCTCATCCTTAGATTTTGCCTGCAATACATAGTAAGAACATTTTGCATGGATACGCATCCTCAGTCTATGCATGGATCACCAACATCGTTATCTGACACACTGTATGAGTAAATGTGCCAATGTAGTGAAATTAACAGTAGTGCAAATCCTAAAGCTTTGTCTGAGTTCTTAGCCGGGTCTTATGTTTGGTAAATGGGAAGATAGGATGGATACTGGAAATGATGATAAGAATTGGCATGCCCAATGGCAGCAGAACCTGGATTTCTACTGAAGTCAAAGGAACAAGTCTCCCTGCCATAATTCAGAAATAAAAAAATAAATGTATTCAAAACTGCAGTCATGATGGCAAGGTTATGGCTTGGCTCTCTGAAAACAGTGCTCACTCTATTTTTGCACACCTGTGGAAAAAAAGAATGTCACTCTTATTTACACAAACCAGGATAAATATTTGTATAAGATTTTCAACCTTAAATTTCATGACATAAAACACGCACCGCTAATCCCATGTTAGGTCAAACTGACACCTTCCTCTGGAACATCTAGCACAGACTGCTGTTATTGCAGAATAGTGAATAACAATGACCATTGATCTGATTTGAAACAAATACTTCTGTGGCTTCAATGGATCATATGAACGCAAAGAAGTATGTTCAGAAACTTAAAATTTATAACATTAAAAAAACTCTCAGTTCTGAATACTGCAAAGCAAGGCAGTTATTTTCCTCTTTGCTTTTTAAATATACTTAGTTTTAAATCCAAGTACACATCACCATGTATACTGTTGCCAACATAGCTGATGAGGAAGTGTTGTGTGATTTCTGACAACATTTGAGTAGAGTAACAATCATTTCAGAGCTGGCCTCCAAACCTCATTTTGAAATCAAGTGCAGTAGAGCACTTCCTGCAAGATTTCCTCCCCTCTCCCCTTGTGTTACAGTATTCCTAAAGATAATGAATATTCATAAGGGCTGACTGCAGCCAGTTGAGTTGGCTCCAACCAGAGGTCTTTTAATAACCAAGTGACACTTAAGAGCTCTTACCCCTACACTAGAAAAGAAGTTGTCATTAGCTTATTAAATCTGTCACTCAGAAAAAAAAGAAATGGTTGTGATCCTGCATCTGCTACTTGTTGAGTGCTTTTATGCAACTTCTTTATTTGTCTTTTAAACTGTGTGTTTTAAGCTCTTCTGAACAGAATTTGTCTTTATGCTATAGTACAGTAGCGTTCTCATCTAAGCTGAGGCATTATTGTAAAATAATGAAAAGAGAACCTTCTGCTTTACATGACAGGAGTGGGTATGTTTTGCTTTTCTGAAATTTTTTTGCTTTATTCTTCATAGTGGATCCTTTACGGTGTATCCTGAACTTTTTGCCATAGAAAACCAATGTAATACTCATAATTTCAATTATTTTGTCACAGAAGTAATAAATAGAATAGTGACTAGGAATATCTGGAACAATCTTTGGACTAAATTTCCAAACTACTTCAGAGAAGTGACTTATGTATTCTAAATATACCTGTGCCCCTTGTTTTTCAGACACTGGATATTCTGAGCTCTGTGTAAGTGAGATAAACCATCTTAACAGGACTGGGCCATTGGGAAATAAAAGATCAGTCAAATCACTTTAAGTTATCAGGAGACTTTATAATAAAAGGTGCACTCTCCTGATTATCCATTCCCATCAAAAATACCAGGAAAGTAACTGAGTTTTGTATGGCTTGCATATCTGCTCTAAGGCTGCTGTGACAGCAAATCTTGGCAGAATTAAATATGAAACTTTGCATGTGGTTTCTATAAAGCCGACGTTTTCCACTATGCAATCCAGAAAAGATGATTGAGCAGATGGTAATGCAAGCCACTGGATTTATGCAATTTTTTTTGCTAAAACTGGGAGTTTTCACTCTCAAGAACAACTTATATTTGAGGGACTGAAATGGCTGAATACAAATTTTTTGGCAAAACACCATGCTTGCACAACCTAGGTACACAAATGCTAGTTATAAATAGGCTGTCTGTAGGAGTTAGAGAAATAAAACTTATTTTGGTGTCAATGAATTTTCTCTCAAATAAACTTTATATATTTATATATGTTTTTGTACATTCTTTTAATTCATTTGCAAAACAGTTAATGCCTGTCTGCATTTAAATAAATAGGTTAAAAACAAACAAATAAAAAACAAAGGACTAGTATGCATAAAGAATGAGTAAGGACATAATAAAGAATATGTTTTTATTTTAGGAATTCTTCTCAGGAGGTGCTGTAATCAGTAACCAGTTTTGCAACTTACTAGTATTTGTTCATGAGATGCTCTTTCAGCAAGTTTTTCAGTTTCATACTGGGGCCACATACAAACTGAAAAAAAAAAAGCAGTGCATTTTATTATTCCTCCATTATAGTTCCAAGTATTCCCTGAAGGTCAGAATCTGTCTCCTCTAGCCTGGAACCACAACAGAACAAGTTGATTCTACAGTGACTTTAGTGATCGTGCTTTCTTGTTTGTCATTGAGTTCCTATTTGCCATATGAATTTTCCACGGTAGCTATCATGCTTATCCTACATTTCCATTCAAAAACACTTTAACAGCTTAACCGGAGTCCATGACATGAAAATCCATCTATTCTACTGTCAGGAACTACAGTAGGGGGATTGAGAGAGTTCTCAGGCTCAGATGCCTTTGTGGTCAGCATGAAGTGAGGGGCTCTTCCAGGAAAAAATTCAACCAAGTTAAGACCTGACTGGCCATCCAGCACTGCCTTTCTCTTGTTCTTTAGTGCAGATTGCCCTGGACAGTTAGATGTCCTCCTAAGACCTCTGCTTTTGTGATTTCTGTCTCTGGTGTTTTTATACAGAAAATCTTGCTGGATATGGATGAACTTCCATGCTCTACAGGAGTTAACGAGCCTCTATGTAAACCCAGCTGTCTGTGTAGGAAATTTGCAGGACCAAGATCCTAGTCTGAAGGATCCTCCAGCAGGGACTCTTTTTATTTGCAACTCGTACAGAGCTGAGCACATTTTTTGCCTTTTTATACTGAGCAATAATTCTTAGTAATAGCACCGACTTCAGGCCAAAAATGTTCCGATTCATCTCAGTTTGTAATTCTGGAGACTGTATTCCTGTATTTATGCTTCTTCATTTTTTTTTTTTTTCTTTTTCTGAATGGACCCTACATGCTTTCATACCAGCTGGAGTGAGATTTTTATTCATTTTTCAGTTGTGGTTTCCAGATTCCTCTACCTTTTTTAATATCTTTTACATTTCCAGTTGCCTGCTTGATTCTGCTACAACCCAATGTATTAAAATGCCCACAAGCCTTGGATCCTGATAACATTTCAAGGAATAAATCCTTGCAGAGCAGTGTCAGAACTCAAGAATCCTCCAGGAATCTCAAGAGTGTCATGATTCACTTCGGCCGTTCTCATGAATTTCCCACGAGAATCATTAAGGTTGTTGCATAATATTATGATCACATACAGGTAATTTAAATGAATGGCACAGCTCTCTCTGTCAAAAAAAGTGTCCTCTGCCAATGGCCTCTGTAGTTTCCCACCTGAAGCTTTTGTTCAGAGAGTCCACATTTCTGATTAGTGGCAGATGGGAGAAAATTATTAAACTTACACATAAAGGACCAGATCCTGCAGTCCTACCTCCTTTATTATTCTGGCACTTCTCCCTTTGACTTCAGTCCCAGCATAATAAATGTGGAAGGACAGCTGGATCTGTAGCAAAGATATTATTGTCAACTTCCTCTACATTTCTCAGAATATTTTTCACAGACTGATTACTGAGATGTAGAGAAGAATATTTTCCCCATCCAATTTCTTGTTTGTATTCACCATCTCTAACAAGATTCCACAATGCCAAAGTAATACATTTTGAATGTAACATTCAAAGCAGTATTTCACAATAACCGTGTTTCAAAAGGAGCAACAGGATCCAGAAGACTTGACACCCAGTTGATACAGGTGAATTCTGTTTTCTTGAGACTCTTGGCTTGAGATTATGTGTCTGGATGATTGTGAGTAAATCCTATAACCTATTTGTCCATCTATTTTAAGATAATAATTTGTCTTTGTCGACTGTTTCTGGAAACTCTAGGTAAAATTAACTTTGCAGCTAGTAAGTAGTATCATGAATAGTGTAAAATGCACATGGAGCACACTGGCCACCTCATGGAAAGTAGTTTACATTAAAGAACAATCATGGTGAATCATACCACATGGATTTGCCTGCTTTTAAAGGAGATAATTTGTTTTCAGGCTCTGATAAACAATTCAAGTGAGTCATTATTTTAACGCTGTATACCTTTCCTGTTTATAAGCAGGAGCAAGAACAGTCAGGAAATTATTTAAGAAAGCTTTTCAGTTTCTGAATACACACTTCCAGACTTCGTCTTCTATAGTACTGACTCTCCTTATACTTCATATACTTTGGAAATGTGGATTTTCTTTTACTTTTTATTCTAAACTATTGGGATCAGAAATACTATTAAATATCTGCATGCAAATAAGGCATGGCAGTATATCCATTAATGAATGTGAATTTACTAAATATAAATCCTCAAAATTCCAGTAAACTCAGTGGAAGAAGAATGATGATCCCATAGTTATGTTATCTGGGCACAGTTTCCTTTTTCTCCCAGTATGTTTCCTGTACAATTTAGAGTATCTGAGCTTTATAATACTTCCTTTTTACGTGCCTAATTGAAGCATCAATTTTTTCTAGATTGTCTCTGTAATCAATGGAGAAAAATAGGCACCTGCAGAGTGCCTATAAAATGTGTTTGTCCATGCTTGAAATAGGATGTCAACAGTGTTCTAAATTCCTAGCTTTGTTGCCTGCTGAAAAGTGTACAAAAGTAGATGGGATTTATTAGATTTTAGGTATTTGATTTTGATAGGTGCCTAACTTCTTATGTGGATCTCAGTCTCATTTTTCCTGAGACTCTTCCTCATTTTTAAAATAGGAATAATAATAATGCTCTCATAATATTACCTTGGTGCTGACATCTAGGAAAATAATTAATAATAAGTCACTGGTGAATTTAATCCAATGAAATGTGGGAAGACAGACAACAGCTTCTTAATGATACTTTTTGAACAGTAAACAAGAGAGAATTTCCACACAGATGCAATTACAATTAAGAATTTAACATTATCACCTTGAGAGTATAGCAAGGATTTAGCAGAATAAAATATACTGTGCCTTGCTGGTTAGAGCATAACCAGTGCAGATTGGACGTAAATGTAATAGTTTAAGTAAGCCTGACTGAGGTCCAAACACTTCTTCAAGAGGAAAAAAAAAAAAAAGAAAAAAAAAAAAGAAGAGGAAAAGAGGATTAGGTCACCGCAAGAGTGTCAGTGCTCTTGTGTAGACTACCTCAGATCTATTCCCAAATACATCATTTTGTTCTTCAGAAAAGCCAAAGTTTCCCTCATGGGCTTTTTAATGAATTCACTGAACTGTTCTCACTATCAGAAATACATGGAATTTTTCTTAGTGCTGACGATATTATTCATTCTTATGATTCACCATTTGTATAGAGTGCCGTGTGTATTCATGGTTTCCATCACAGTGTACGGAGATGCACTGTTGGCCTATAGTTTTTCAACCCAGTATCCCAAGATAGAAAATGCCATGAAAGGACACTGACCAATTAGTGGAAACAAATTTGGAGGCAGAGGGAGAAAAGAAAAACAGAAGGAGAGGATGGCTATAGCCCCATGAAACTCAGAGGAGTTTCTGTGATTATAGGGTAAAAATGACTGTGAGATCTGGGAATAAGAGGGAATAACAAAAACAAAGTTGGGTGAATGCTGGCCTAAGTAGGAACAATTAGGTAGTAGGGTAAGCAGTAAGGGGGTAAAGATGTGTCTCAGCATGGGCTGGTGGATTGTAATAAAACAATTGGATGAAACTACGCAAAAGAAAACATAAGCTCAAAACCTCTGAACTTTTCTCAATAGTGAGCTTTATTAAACTAGAAATAGTCTTCTGGGAAAGTCAGTGGAAACAGCATTAGCTGAACCACTCTATTACAGAATGGAAAACCTCTGAGTACAGGGTGAAATTTTCCACTAGAAATAGATAAATGGGTTTACTTACTGTTTCTTCATTATGCAGCTGAGGAAAGTATAAGAGAGAAGGAAAAAATATAAATTGGGAGGGGAAGATCCAGGTGTGATTCCCAGACTTACTATGGATTTTCTATAAGAATTGATTAAATCTCTAGAGTTCTCAATTAGATACCAAGAAATTATTTCCACTACTATGCAGAATGTCATGGTTCAAGAAAAAATTAAAATTAAAAAATGGTCCTTAACCAGGATGAATGTTGGCATAATGCACCAAAATGATATACTGTGGGAATAAGACAGGCAATGATCTGCTATTGCCTTGGTACTCTTCATCTCTTGCACTGTTCGGTTGGCAACCACCTTGAGTCAGAACACTGGGGCATCCTTCCAGCAGGTGCAGTCGTGGCTTGCAGTGCTTCCTCCATGGCAAGCAGGGCAAAACACAGATGAAAGCACACACTTTTGGGGTTTAACATTCAACCCAATCTTTCCTTGCTCAGTGACAGCTCTTGTGCCTTCCTTAAAATTGCTTACACTTATTTATTGCCTTGAGGAGGGCTGAATTGGGCTTCACAGCAGAAGCTGGTGAGGGCTGTAGTGCTTGTGGAAGAGGAGAGGCAGCAACAGCAGTGCGTACGTCTGCAGCCTTGTTCCCCTTGGACTTGGTGCTCTGGGACCTCAGTCTCCACAGCAGCTGCCAGGAGGAGTAGAGCTGTCACCCGTGCCTCTCCCAGAGCTCCTGTGCTGAGCAATGTGAGCTTGGCTAGTAGGAAATCTGTGCCGCATCCAGCTCCTTTGGTAAACAGAGATCCCACACATGTCCCCACTGCTTGCACTGTCACACTTGCTGAGTTTTTGCTGCCTTACGGGCAACCTGTAAAACGAATATTCCTCACAGCCTGCAGCCACTTGCATGAAAAGAAGACACTGAATATGTTTCTGCCTCAAGCAACTGGGCCTTTACTGATATATGTGAACTAGCCTTGGCTGCTTTTTCCTCTGTTTGATGTTGCAAACTATTCAGGTTCCTTGTTCACTGCTCTGTTTGCTTTCTGCACGGCATGTTAGCATAGAATGCAGAGTGAGGCAGGTGTGAGTAAGAGGAGCAAATTAGGGAAGTAATAGATCTTAGAATTTCACTAACCCTCCAACCTCCTGCTAAGTCATGGCATTTTTGAGCACACAATTTTAATTTTCCTTCACAAAGACTTCTCTAACAACCTGTCTGTCTGCACATACTACTTTTTTTTTTTTTTTTTTTTTATACCATCGATCACTGCTCTTACAGAGTCAACTTCTTTGACTAGTCTGCACTGCAATTGCAGGCATTTCATTATGGGAGCATCACTATCAGTGGCTGTGCCTCTGTAATATGACTTCTTGTCCTCAGAATTGCACAGACCTGTTCAGTTGTCAATACTGAGCCCTAGGGCTTATTTGACTTAGCTTAACTATATTGTTATACTTCTAAATTTCTCTAAGTTGATAGGTGCAGTTGGGAATTGGTAAGACAGGAAGTTGGCTCTCTAACATGATCTCTTGCTTGTGTCTAGTAGGGTTCTAATAGTAGTTGTTCCTAGAATTCTCATGTGCAAAGAGGTCATGTGGCACTAGGTGCTGTGCTCACATAATGTAAAAGACAGTCTATCCTGAATGGCTCTCAGTCTAGAGAGGCAGGAAAAAGAATGGGAGAAGTGTTTGTTGGTGCAAAGGTGAGGAAAAACACAGTAAGTGCCTGTATACTTGGCATAGGAAGCAGTTAAATCTTAGCTCAGTGTTTTTACCACAAGTCATTCTTCTTTTCCAGGCTCGTTCTAGCATTTAATTCAGCTGTGTTCAAGCAGGATTTATGCAGACATAATAGACAGAGCTGCCTGCAACAATGGTGACCTACCAAAGAATTCTCAATACCTTAATATAGTGACCTGTATCTTCAAAATAAATCCAAAATTAAATCTGAAAATGACTACCTAAAAGCTTCTATTACCTTCCATTTCGCCTTGATACTTGGCAAAGAAACTTGTATCCATCATCGTTAAATTCTGGGCTGTAGATAATTCTTGAGAAAGAACCAGGTGTTAGGATATGGCTGGATATAAATGTTGAAAATTATTGATCTGCAGCAAACTTGCAAATGGGCCTAGTTTTTCTACACAGCATCACCAATCATATGCTAAAGGGTATTACAAGCCAGCACCAGTGGGAGCAGGAGCTTGACTACCTGTGTTTTAAATGTTTTAAACTTAAGCTACAGTCAAGATCTGAGTTTACCAATCTGCTCCTTCCTTATGTATCTGCAGAACCAGATTCCAACAGAACACATTGAGGAACAGCGGTATGCCCCTCGTATGTGTCCCTTGGATCTCTAGTGCTATTAAATAATGGCCTGAGGCAGGAACTGCCGTCAACTAAAGCAGAATTTGGTGCACTGCCGTAATGTAATAAAGGTCACTTCCATACAGTTTGAAGGCTTGCTTTTGCTCTCACTCGGTATATCTCACAAGCATACAGGGTAAATGGAGTATTAAACAAAATCCTCTTTTCAGACCACTGAATAGCAACAGTGTCAATGTGCTATGCTGAACATACCACCCCCAAGACTTCTGTTCAGGACATACTATCCAATGAAACTTGCTTTACAGAGTTGTGTATTTTGAGTCTACAAACCCATCTTCCTGAGCAACTTTTCAACATTTCCTAGTATGCTGGGTATTGCAGTTAACTTTTTTTCCTAGAAATATATTTAAGCAAAATGCAACCTCACTTCTGAATCATTTTCTGAAGTGCAAGCACAGACATTTTGTGAGCCCACTGTTAAACACACATGTAGACCTGTGCAGAACAGAAGCCAAAGTAGAGTTCAGTCTAGTGATCAAGATTATAACTCCTTAACTATGAAGATGACCAGTTCCTTGACTTTTTTGCTTTGAATTTACGCAAATTACATGAATAATTTCCAAATCTCAATTCTCACCAATAGGTGGCACCAACATTTTCTACTTTCTTCATGACGCATTTCCAGTAGCTGGATTTAAAGTCTGTTCCAGTCCTAAATTATCTGCTAAATTAAGACAAGTTCTGTAGTTTTGTGGGACTTCTTTTCTGCAGATTGCGACTGATCAGTGTGCATTGGTACATGTTGTGTTCTTTAAGCACTTCAGAAAATTTGCATGCTATGTTTTACTAGATACATTACCAATAATTCAGACTGCTGCTCTCCTTCATATGGTGGGAGCCATTTTAACAACACTTTATTGGAGTCTGGGTTTGGAGTGATTTTCTTGATGCTTGATGTGATCTTCAGGCCTTCCCACAAAAATGTTACTATATTATCAATTTTTAAAAAACATATATCTTTCCTTCACCTCCTCTATAGGTAATAAAAAATTGAAAAGTAGGCTTGTAATAAAAGTCAAGCTGTATTTTTTTCCTTTTTCATGATTGTATCATTGTAGCCTTTCCAGTCAGGTTTTTACTGAGAGTAATTTAACAGCTATTCCCTGAAAAGTTTCAACTGTGTGAATTTTATAGCTGTTTTGCAGAGCGTGACATTAAAACTCTACCACAGGAAAAGACACTGAAAGCAAATACAAACATGGTGGCAGCAAACTCTCCTAAGTGCTTCAAAACTCTTTCAGTGCCATCTTTAAAATTTGGACCCTTGTTCACAAATGGCAGAGCCCAACTAGTAAACAATACATTTTATCTCTGCATTAGAGTACAATGCTTTTAGTTTAGTTTTCTGATCACAGATAGTCTGGTCTAGATTATTCCCAAAGACCAAAAGACTTTAGTTTCCCAATTAAGATTTGTAGATAAGACCGTTTTCTTATTTTCTCCTTTTGAACTTGTTACAGGACTGTGTTTTCAGGATTGCAACAGTCATTCTGTGAATCTTAAAACCAGAGCTTTATGGCTTTCATATTTTGAGGGTTATGAAGTTTCATTCACAGGCTATTTCCTATTTACCTTAATTCACAACACTGCGGGTCAAGGAGCAGGAATGCCATTTCATGTAAAATATTAAAAAAATTTCAAGTTAAAAGCCTGCCTACCTACCTTCCTCTATACACATATAATTTTAAAGTGCTTATTCATGTGCTGATTTGGGGAAAAAACATCTTGAGAACACTATGAAAACAAAACATATAGCCTGATTGACTGCCAAGCTTAACAAAAGTTTGGGTACCCAAATGCCAATTACATGAAAGTTAGTCTTCTCCTACCTTAATTTATACATCTGGCTTGTCATCTTTCGGTCTTACTTTTTCATTAGTCAAATCAAACCTCCATACTGATTCTGTACCACCTTTCTCCTTTCTCTTTTTGAATATTCATTTCACCAAGCCACATATTCACAGACTTCTCAGGTGATGAGAGTTATTTCAACAGTGGGGCTCTATGGTCACAAACACGGCATGGAAGAGCAAAAGCAGAAGCAACTCCTAAGAGACATAAATGCACCAGGAGCACTCCATACTTCCTTGATGACCTTATGGTCAAGTTTTTCTCACACCATACTGGTTGACAGTTTGATTTAAAAAACATTGGCAACATCAGAAGATGCCCTTTGACTTAAATTAATGTTAGATCCTGAATACTCTATTGTCTTCAGTGGTGTTAATAAGCACTAACCTTATTCAACTTTTATAAGATGAATAAGAATGAGAAGATCTTATTCAGTTTTTTTTAAGAAAATATACTTTAAGCATCCAGTATCCCCAATGTTTAAAAGATTCAACATTTTACTTGCCTTTATACTGCCTTAATTCACCTTCCCTTCTACATGTTGTGCTTTCTGGAGTTTTCCATTTCTCTACAACTGAATGACTCCGAAGCACACACGTAAGACTGACATTTGTTTAATTTGGGATTTTATGTATCCACCCTGTATTGCAAAAGTAGGCTGTGTGATGCAATTTTGTTTTCAGCAGTAGACTTTGTAAAAAAGATATTGAGTAATCAGAATGTATCTTTCTCCTTGTGTGTGCTTAGAAACATTACAGGTCTGGCTGACAAAAAGAATTTGCCCTTGGACAGCAATTTAGCAATACACAAAATACCCTGAGTAGAGCAGGAATAAAAACTTTGATGATATTTCACAACCAAAAAAATATAGAATATTTTAGCTATATCTATATCTAAATATAGAACCACAAAATCCTTTTTTTTATGTTAGGGCAATATTCGAAACCTTTCACTTTTAGGTTTAACTAGTCCTGGACAGGTGCTCTAGGGAAGTTTGGAAGAAGGAATAGGAAACTTTGTCTTCTTGTACTCTGTGGAGGAGTTGTTGGAAGAAGAGCTGTGCAAACACAACATACTCTTTTCACACTTTGGCTGAAGACTAAACAGGTTTTGTTTAGTAATGATGAGACTTAAAAAATAATAACATAAATAAAATAAAAGGGTAAAGGGAAATAAATAAAGGGAGGTTAAGGTAAAGGCTGCTTAATATCATTCAAAATGCTTCTCATATGTGTCCTAAAAACAGTGCAATGAGCATAGTTCAGAAACATCATGGAATTAGATTGAGTCTTAGCGGTGATGCTTCCCAAAGAAATCCATTAGAAAAATTCTTATTAACATCTTCCAAGCATCGTATAGTGTCCCAGGGTCCAACAGAATGTACTGTGTTTGACCTATAGGCCATATAGGATGTGCATCAGGCAGCATTTACTTGTCATCTATTTGTAGTTATGCTGTAGTCTCTATGGAGGAGTCTATGTTTAAGGGGTTTACATGTTCAGGAGCAGAAGGCTAAGAAAGCACTCTATTCCACAGGGTTTGAATGCTTTCAACTGATTGGTACAATCTGAGTCTCCTTCTGCTTTGGGCAGCCAAAAACAGTTGGTCAAAGAAGTTTGGACTGTTTTTGGATGGTCTTATGAGGTACCTAAAGTCATGTTTTTGCTTGCCTTATCTTTCTATCTAGCCTCTGCTCAAATGCTGGAAAATCCCAGACTTTCCCAGTAGTCAAAGCTGGAAATGACTGAATTATCTGGTCAAGAATAATATAAGAGCAGACGGGACAAATGAGAGTTTCTAGATCAGACACAGAGCATACCTTATGGTTAAGTATGCCCAGGAGCAGATGCTTCCATGAAGGGAAACCCAACTTTCCAAGTGAGCATCCTTGCTCAGTCTCCTGCATACTCCAGTAGGTGAGGAATATCAAGGACTTGCAACTTTGACCTCAAGTTTTTGCTCAAGGTCACTTCTGCCCTACAGGGCAGATATAGTTTTGAGCCCAGCATGCTCGACTCACCCTGACTCACCCTCCTCAGTGTTCATGCAGGAGAGATTTTCTTTTTTCTAGGAGCTAAACAGCTAAAAATGGTGTTTGGTCCTTGGTAGGATGAAAGCATTGCCAAAACAAGGTTCATACCCAAATTTGGAAGATAGAAATCTCTAAAAATGTGCCATCTGTGGCTTAATTATATACAATTAATGCAATCAATCTTCTCTGACTCTCAGCATCTACAGTCTAGGTAGGTACATGGGAGCTACTGACTCTAGGCCCACTAGAGAGAAATAAATGCTTTTAAAGAGTGAGTCATCTAACCTATTTTAGACACCTCTTTTAGGATAAGGCAAATGGAAGTCTAGAAATACCTTTTTTTTTTTTTCCCCATTGACTGTAAAAAGAGTTTACATCAGAAATTTCCCATCTATGTACAGCTGATCCTAGGTATCCTGGGGCACCTACTACTTGATTGTAATTTATATTATCCAACTCTGGTGGTAACTAAGAAGGTAATATTAACATTTACAACATAACAGATTATCTGTATAGAGGTGGTACAGCTGCAAAGGAACAAACATTTGCTTCCCCTGAACTCAGCCTGCATGTTTCTTTGTTCTTACAGTTTTGTCCAAGTATCTGTTGTCCACAGTCCTTACTAACATTAAATGTCACAGCAGATAATTGTAAGAGGGAAGGCAGAATTTGCATCTAACAAACTGAGTGGGTGCGGAGGTGATATTTGCTCTGTTTTTGATCAATAATGACTTTGTTAAGGAAAAATGCCATGTTCCTAGTTTGTATCTAAATATTAGGTTGATGATGAATCAATCATTCTCCAAGAAAAGGCTGAAGTTTCAATAAATTCAAAGGAGTGAGATGGGTTCTGGTGAAGATACATGTAGCTTACAAACCTCTTTCTCTCCAGCGGCTGTAGGAAGCCTAAAGTCAGAGGTCAAACCATGAGGCAGCTAGGAAGACATGAGGAATCCCTGGGGCCTCCAGCCATTCTAGATCAAGTTTCCATCATCACATCTTCTCTCCAAGAGACTGACAGCTTTAGCTATCAGTTTACTCAACTTAAATTGCAGTGATGCTCTTGCACAAGAGATAAGTCCCCATCTCCCTCTCTTTCTGAGCAAGTACAGGTGACTAAAGTTAAGCACCTATGAATTTTAAGGCTAAGTGGGCAGTCACTACAGGATTCTGGACCCTTGTTTGGATTTTCAGAGTGTTTTATGTGTCAGAAATCTCACCAGTTATCATCACCCTCTCTGTTAAGATTTTTCAGTACAGTTCACAAGTCTAGTCATTGATTCCAGAAGACTGTCATATAGAGGTTCTGCATTGAACTCACATTTTTATATATATTCTTCTTTTATCTGGGGATTCTTTAAATGTTTTTAGCTGATCTGTGAACTATTATATTAACATCTCATGTACACGTGAAATTTCTCTATTCTCAGAAAAGTTTAAAAACCACAAATGCAGCTGCTTTAGTTTTATTAATACTAAATTAAGAGATGTGAGGATATCCTTACAGTACTAGACCTATCACAGTTATCCCATATTTGAGAAATTTTGTTTGCATCTTTGTTGTCAGTAATACAGGATGAAATTAAGTGTATTCATATCTTAAGCTCCTAAAAGTGTAAGTAAGTCATCTTTGCATGGAATGTCAAGTAGATATATCTTGGGTGGCTGCCCGAAATATTTAATCTCCACAAAAGTTTCATTATTGATGCAGCATTGTTACTAAAGATAGAAAGTCAGCTGCAGTCGGTCATATGTACTCAGACTGTCTGGCACAAACTTTTATGTATCCTAGCTTTCTCTAACAAATGTTCCACTGTCTATCAGGTTGCTGTGATAATACTTTATGAAATATAACAGAAAGTAATGAGATTGAAACTTGTGGAATATAGCCTCTGATTTCTTCCCCTAGAAAGAGTGCTTGGAGGAATCCTGCTGCCTTGTCAGATTTGTCAGGATTTCTTTTTCTTGTATTTATATGCTGCTCTTGACTATTTGCTACGAATTCCTTGGATGATTAGTTTTCAGCTTCTAGGCTGTTTGTGAATTGCTCAGACTATCCTGAGTATTCACTACACACTTTCTGTGCTTAGTCTAAGAATTAATTCAAATCATCAGACTTTATGTGTTATGCACCCATCAAATGGTTTCCAGCTCCTCCTGCACTGAGCATGGCATATTGCTTGCTGTATTTCCAGCGGGCATGATCTGAGAAAGCCAGGAGTCAAAGACACCACCATTGACCTTGGTAGTCTGCTTGAATAGCCATTGTGCTCTTCACAGTTAAAAATACGGGCTTCAATTCTGATTTATACTGTATGGATTTAGCTTCCAGTTGTTAGTTCTTATTATGGCATCTGGAGCTTGTCTATAAGCTGGCTTATGTGACTTAATGACTTACCCATATGTGGCACTGCCATTTATTTCACTCCTGGATTCTGTCAGCTCTTAACCAAGCATTAACCTCAATTGGTTGTGGTATGGGAGGCAAGGGCGCAAGGCACTGAGATACCCTTCACCTTTCTTTAACACTGTCTATGGGAGTTCACGTCCAAGCTGCCTTTGCAGTTGACAGGCCATATTCAGGTCAGGGTGGATGCCCTTCCTGTATCTCCTGGATTCTCTGGGGTATTTGGCTTCGTTTGTTTTTCTTTGTTTTTCTTTGTTTGCTTTATTTTTCCTTTTAAGCTACAAGTAGCTTCTAAATATGGAGGTGGAAGTTAAAATGTCTAGCTGTCTGCACAAAGACACTTTCAGTGTGGCTTATGTCTGTGGCGGCATATCAAGAGCTCTCTGTATGAAGGCACACCTGAGTAGTTAGCAGAGCTGTAGGTACAAAACATCACTTGCTCTGTTTCCATAACTGCAGTTGCAATGAACTATGACTCATGCTCACCAACCTGTGCTAGACTCAGAGGTTTAAAATGCAATGCTATTGATCTACCACTGTGTAACTGATAAGTGTGAAAGGTTTTAAAAATACATGTAGCAAATATAAAAATAAATATCAATTGGTCTGGGTGCCTTTGAACCTTATGATAAGCTATCTCACATGGAAAGGCGCAGGGCTGAAGTTTCCATTCCACCCACCCTTCCGCAAGTCCCTGCTAAGACAAGGGATTTTGACATTCCAGGAAATATTTTTAATCACTTATGTACCTTTCAGTGGAGTCAAAAATGAACAGTGAAAGAGGGACCAAGCATGAAAGACTTTTTGCAAATTTCATTTTATTTGAATTAGATGCAATAATCCAAGGCTAATTTAAGTAGGGAAAAGATTTTGAAGGATTTAGGGGAGAAACAGACTAAAAATCATACACATCGTAGAGTGATAGAGCAGTAAAATAAGAGGCTAACAGTGTGAATCAAAAAAATGGATAGAACCAGGATAGTGTATAGAATTTATATGTGGTTTATGTACAGAACCTTTTATTTGGGAAGCATACTGCTTTTACAAAGAAGGAAAATGTTATTATCGACATTATTCTTTGGGGAAAACACAGACTCAGAAACTGAGACTGTACTGATTATATGCTGAAGAACAAAGAGAACTGCTAACGGAACTAGGTCTCTTGACTCCCACTCTTGTGGTTTTTGTTTTTTTTTTTGTGCTTTGTTTTTTTTCTGTTGGACCTTATTGCACTTTTCTTTTTTTTTCTTTAGTTCTTCTTTACCAGGTATTGTACCTTCTGTTGTTTGCATAATGCAAAAGAGGAAGCCTGTCTTTCCTGGGTATACTTGTTCACAAATATGCATTAGGAAATTAATTGAAAGTGGTCAGAAGCAGTAGGGGACTTGCTGCAATACAATTAGATGAGAGTAGCCCATACTGGTAGAATATTCTTTGAGTAGAGTTTTTAATCAGTTTAAACTAAACGAAAGCAGTGATATAATAAAGAGGGAATCTGGACAGTGGGCTGTACCTTAAGGAGAGATGCAGAGCATCTTTAATGTGCGCATGGATTCTATTGCTGCCTTGGGCTTCGCACATTACACTAAGGTTACATTACACTAAGATGACACCTGTCCTTTGGCTCGCCTTCCTCGAAGCCTTGCCGGTGATATCTTTGCTCTGCAGACTGCCAGCTTGCACTTGGGCTCTGTGGACTCTTTCTTCTGCCTGCTCGTAGCCTGAGCCTCAGCTGTCCCCAGGCCCTCCTCTCCAGGGCCTGTGCCGGTGGCCCAGAGCTGCCGCTCTCTGCTGCCAGCTGCTTGCCCCACCTCATAGTTCCTTTTGCTTCGTGCTTGCTCCCTTTCTATATATATATTTACATGTACATGTAAGGTATGCAATTTTAAAATATCCTTGTAATGATTTATCTGAAAAGCAGAGCATCCTAGTTTTGAACCTTTCATATCTGTAGCTCGCCTTCCCTGTGGCACCAGAAGAATTTAGTCTTATTTTCTTTCATGTTTCACAGTAATGGCAATTTATTTAAAGCCCCTGTGGAGCTGTTTCTTTTCTCTGCAGAGGTTTTTATGGTGTACCTATCTCAGCATGGTACAAATTTCAGTGAGGCTCATTTCCCCCCCCCCGCCCACTGTTGTGCAAGCGTTCAGAGCCAGGGATAGGCATATTTTATAAATTAAAAAGAAATCAGTCAGTACATTGAAGCAATTAGTGTAAATGAGTTCAACAGACAAACAGGCAGACAGAGTTCGTTGTGCTGTTTGTCTTTTCCTGCTCCCACAGCCTTAAGTGTAGTACAAGAGCTAAATGAACAGAGTGAAAAATGACCACATATAATGGGCCAGATTCCAGCCTCAGTGACAGAGCTGTAAATCCAGAATAAGAACATAAAAACTGCCATCCCGGGTGAGCGTGAAAGTCCTTTTAGTCCTTTTAGCTCAATCCTGGCTTCAAGAGTGGGCAAAAGTAGAAGCCTAGGACTAGAGGAAGACAAATAAAGGGATATTTCTCCTGCTATAGTCTCCAAGCTGGGGACTGATTTAAGGGAGCCAGAGACTGTAGCTGATTTTATAGTTTAATAGCCTCAAACAGATCCCCTCCTCCGTGATCTAATCCTTTCTTATGTTTGTACATGTTTTCGGTCCCCCCAACATCCCAAAGCAGTGAACTCTACAACTTCAGGATGCTTTATGTGAAAAAAATTCTTGCATTCAACCAGCTGCCTGATAATTTCACTGCCCCTTCTTGTACTGTGAGAATCAGGGACCGTATCTTCCTGCTCTCTATATCTGTGCTATTTGTAATTTTATGGTAATTTAGCTGAGGTCACTGGAGGCTCCTTAAGCTGACATTGCTGTAAAGCAAGGTCAGAGCCTTGTTTTTTAGAGGAATCTGATTAATTCAAAAGTCCATCTGCTAGCTTTGTCAGGAAAATCTCTCCAAACATCACCTGTTTCACGAATAGAGCCCTCAGGATTGTGCGATGTTCAGGGAGAAGGGAAGGAGGTTAGGGGTATGTAACCTGGGTGGTGCCTGGAGATACTATGCATTTCAAACACATCATGTTTCGAGACATCCAGATGGCACAAAGTGAGCCGCACTCCTTGCTGCACCTGTTCTGCAGGTATGGCTGGGACCAGGTTTGCATGCTGGTATGCAGAATTTGCAGCAACCTTCAAGGGGCTTTTTCCTTCCTAGACACTAGGAGTGAAGCTACGCCTGGCTCCTGGAATTCTTCTCAACTGCTTCCCAGCTGTAGCCACAATGTCCTTTACAGTCCTCAAATATAATAGCCAACCACACTATTCTGGGGTTTCTCAATGAGAATAATTTTGTAGGATGCAGTGTCACTTCAAATTATCATTAGGTTAAATAACTTAAGATTGCTCCAGCCTGATGCAAATTCTGTTTTCCAACATCCATTCAAAAAGTCCATTTTTTGTGACCAGCATCACCATATTCCTATGCTAGGCCCCTGTGCCTCTGTCTCTTTGCATATATAGTTCTTCAAATATCATCATATAAGCTGCACACACTGCTAAATTTGCCAAGAGCTAGGACCCCAAGCACAGTCTGTTTGTAGGAGGAGACCTACATATTTCTGTCAGTATCACCAGAGTACATAGAAAATTTCCACTCTCATGTGGTACCAATGTGATGATCACTACTTAACCAGTTGTTCTACATATTTTATTGCCCTGTTCTAGGACAGGAGTTAGATTACGAGAAAGAAGGAAAGAAAGAAGGAAAGAAAGAAGGAAAGAAGGAAAGAAAGAAGGAAAGAAAGAAGGAAAGAAAGAAGGAAAGAAGGAAAGAA
>VZSV01000237.1:158880-172225 GCA_013398735.1 Nothocercus julius | reverse complement strand
TTTTTTTTTTTTTTTTTAATGATTCAAAATGCACTTTTACAACATAGGACCCTCCTTGGAAATTTCCACTTTTAACTAGTTTCCCATGGTAAGACTGAAATATTTTTTACTGTGCCCTCCCTTCAGCTGCCCTAACTGCCCAATAAAATACTGAGATAATTAGAATCATCACTTTAACTTATTTATAAATTTTCACAGGAAACAATTACTGTCAGAAATAATGAATGCTTCATATTTACAAATTCATGCTGGTCCCCTCCCTCCCCATCCTTTTCTCACTGGAGAAGAGAATATTTGCTTTTATTATCCATAAAACTGATTTTTTTTTCATAAAATCTTTCCAAGTCTACACTAGGCACATTTGCAGCTTAGCAATATCATTTTAGGTTATTTTTATTTTAACCACTTTTTAAATATATTGTCATAAACCTGACGCAGATACAGTTATCCTGGGACAGAAAGTGCTTTTGCCTGTATATCTTATTCCGCTTGGGAACCAGTATTTTTCATACCAGCAAAATTAATCTCTTTTTTTTTTTTTTTTTTCCCTTTCTTTCTGAGGCCAGTATAAGCTGCACCCACACAAGGATCATTTGCCAGGACAGTTATATTGGTAAACTTTTCCCCATGTTGACCTGGTCTCCAAAACAGCATTGCATAAATACTACAGACAGGTGGGAGCAATTGCAAGCGAATGCCAAAAAAAATGGAGCCGAGTTCATTCTTGTGTCACAAGCACTGTGCTGGTGCAGTTCTGTCAAGGGTCAGCTATTTTGGGCTCGGTGGAGAAAACTGCAGAAGGTGCTGACACACTTCAGCATCTTTTCTTAAATTCTACTTGAGAAATAACTGGAGCTAAAGCTGTGTTGAAAGAGAGTGGGGCCAGATGATGGCAATTCCTAGGCTGTAAAGTGAGGCTAGAAGAGATGAAACAAAAGAGTCCTCATGGATGAAGCTGAAGAAGAGGGAGATGTGAAGAATCCTATTTATTTGAGCCAGGAAAGAGAAGGAGATGTGTGTGCAATGCTGGCAGGGGAGAAAGGAGCAGGATGTGAGCAGGGTCCCCCAGCGTGCACCGCAAGCAGTCATTTTTTTGCCCGCCACTTTGCTGGACTTGGCCAATGTGAACACATGGCTCTTTGAACACACATCCCCATGCTGGCTCCCAGGTTACTTTGAATGAAAATCAAGATATTGGCTATAATTTAAAAGCCATGACTGACTAGGCTCCTGGTGGTCTCCAATACTGCCTCTTCCTCTGCAGTTATCTTAAACTGCAAAGTTTTAAGGCTGTTCCCAAAGGCTGGACTCAAGGAGGAGGAAAGTATGTGTTCTTCCCAGGAGTGGTCTTTTTCTCTGTCATCTTCTGCAGAGAAAAGCATCACGATTTATCCATTTTAACTTTTTTTTTTTTTTTTTGGTCTTTATATGCATTCATTTTTGTTTATTTTTTATTCATGTCCACTGGTCACAGAAGCTAATTTTTAAGGGATGTGTATGGAATAAGCAGGGATGACCTGTGCACTGAACCAATTTTTTTTGAATGATGACCGTTGTTACCAAATATTTCTCTGAACAGCTGTTGTGTACCCAGATACTGTGATGAATGTCACAGTCTAACCAAGCTAAATAGCATCTCTGTAGTATTTAACATTAATCTGAGTATCTATTGCTAGAATATTATGACACACATAAACAAATTTGTTTGAGTCAGAAAATACATGTGGCACCCCAGACACCAGTACAGATTAGGGGTTGACCTGCTGGAAAACAGCTCCAGAGAGAGGGATTTGGAGTCCTGATTGACAACATGAGTCAGCAATGCACCCTCGTGGTCAAGACCAGTGGGATCCTGGCCTGCATCAGGAGGAGTGTTGCCAGCAGGGCAAGGGAGGGGATCCTCCCCCTCTACTCAGCTCTGGTGGGACCCCACCTGGAGTATTGTGTGCAGTTCTGGGCTCCCCAGGACAAGAGGGACATGGAGCTTCTAGAGAGAGGCCAGTGTAGGGCCACAAAGGTGATTAAGGGACTGGAAGAGATTAAAGATCTTATGAGGAAAGACTCAGTGAGCTGCCCGGAGAAGAGAAGATTGAGAGGAGATCTCATCAATGTGTATAAACACCTGAGGGGAAACTCTTCTCAGTGGTAGCCAATGACAGGACAAGGGGCAATGGGTACAAGTTGAAACACAGGAAGTTCCATCTCTATATGTGGAAGAGCTTCTTTCCTGTGAGGGTGACAGAGCCCTGGAAGAAGCTGCCCAGAGAGGTTGTGGAGTCTCCTTCTCTGGAGATCTTCCAAACCCGCCTGCATGCCACCCTGTGCCACGTGCTCTGGGTGTCCCTGCTGGAGCAGGGGGGTTGGACTAGATGATTGCCAGAGGTCCCCTCCAACTTCAACCATTCTGGGATTCTGTGAGATATTATTATGCTCTGTCTGAAAGATGAGATTGAAAATGCCAGAGTAAGTGTCTCTAAAATAAAACTGGGACCATTCAGGAATATTTTGGATTTTATGACACATAAACCCTTTGACTTATTCAAGATTTGGTCAGTGATCTTCCTCACTTTCATTATTTTATTAATTTATAAATACTTAAATTTTAATGATGGTCAATGTAAAGGTATGTATGGAATTCAAAGTGCAGCTACATGCCATGCCTTAACTTTATGTGAAGAATGGTATCCTTACTACAGCGAAGGAAATTCATGCAAAATGAGATGATGTGTTTGCCATTAATGTCTGGTGTCTAGAAAACAAATATTTCTTGCAGTATTTTTCCACTGTTTTCTATTGCATTCATTTTACAGCCTGACAATGGTATTGTGGATTGCTTAATCCTTTCTTTTTTAAAGAAGGTCCAAGACTTGCATTCCTATTTGGCAAGTGTTTCTTTTGTCAACATAAGGTTAATGAACAGAATTATTTTCAAGGGCAGAGTGGCAAGTCAGGCTTGTAATAAATCATCTCACACTTCAGCAGTGATAAAAAAAAGAAAGAGAGAGAGTTAAAACACAAGAATTTAACTTATTTTTCTTCAGATCATCAGAATAAAAATAATAATAATAATGGCAGAGCAGTCTGACATGCCTCATAGATTTGAAAACTAATTCATGCTCTGTTATGCTGTTGCATTAGTGACTAACATCCTCCTTCCACAGAATAATGTGAGGATACAAAAATCCCTCTGCAACAAATGGTGAACTCCAATATCAAGATCAGCTGAGATATTTCAACAAAGGCTAGTGTAACAGAAAAAAAGATTTTATCTTGGTGTATCATTTCTTTTCTATTTTCTTGCTCTTTGGTCTCAATAATTGTAATTGCTGCATCCTTTAAAATCACTATAATTTATACTGACCTTAGCTCAAAATCAAAATTGGTCAGTTAGAAAATGCCTGGTAATGTATCAGTTACTGATGGCCCCTGCAGATATATTTTGCTGTTCGGGCAGCAAGACTCTTAAAGACTTTCTGAAATGGAATATCAGGATTAAATTGCATGCTGTAAAAATTTAGAGTTTTTTTCTCACTGATAAATTTGAAATAATGTATATCTTGGTAGTATTTCAGATCATGTTCAATAGTAAATGTATTTTTGCTAAGTTTCTCAGAGCATCAGCAATGCATTTTTTGTAGATGTGAGACCATTTTTCATTGTTGTACTGTTGTGCCAAGGTGCTTCAGCAGAGAGGCAAGTAAACACTTTTTATACATTCTTTTGCTATCAGGGAGATTTATTGTGTAACTTCAGCTAACGGAGGATCCCAGTCATAGCCCATTTAATCTGAGGAACACAAATGGGGAGGGCACTTCTAGTTTTATCTAGCTTTGGTTTTGGTCTCAAATTAAGGTGGCTTTGTTTTAGTTTGCAGCAGTTCTGCTTGTACGCCGGCAAATAAAGTGTGTTCAGAAGATGGTCTGATTTTGACATATGAATGCATAAGGAAGCAGCACAACTCCATTTTCACCAGCAAAACTTAGAATCATTTATCTTTATTCTGCTGTGTTGCCTTTTTTTTTAAGCCTCATTCACCATTCTGTAAGATGATCCACATACTCATGTGGTGATGCAACAATACAGTCTAAAATATATAAATCAAACCAGAATTAACCCTTTATTTAAGCAATAAGGAGAGCTGTCTTCTAGAAAGAAATCCAAGTGTCAGAGAAAAAAAAATGAAGCAGAAAGAAAACTGAAAAAATAGAAGAAACTATTTCACTTGTTTTAAAAGACTTTGCACTGGACTGCAGGAAAATAGTGGGGACAAATTTGTCTTCAATATAAATGGATTTAACTTAGAAGTGATGAGCTAGGAACATATTTAGCAGTCTCAGGTTTCTTGAAAAAAGTGAACTCTACTTTGTGTTATCATCCTTCATCAAAAAATTACTTCTGACTCCCAAAAATTCAGACTCAAGCACCTCCATCTCTCTTGCTTGTCAAACTGTGCATGGGAAAAAATAGTCTGCTTTTTTGGAAGCAAGAACCCAAATTATGCAGAACTTTAAATAACATTCTATGAGCCATAATCTTCTTTTGTGAATTAATAGAGAATCATAATGTTCTTCTCTCTCTATTGTAAAATTAATGGTATAGATAAATTGTATGCATATTTGGAACAATTTTGTCTCATTCTACTCTATTTATGAGCAGATATTTATATATATTAAGATGCAACTGAGAAAAAAGGCATGCTTTGAGCTGTTTTGGGTACATTTGGTCATTTGCCATCTTCCAGATAAGTTTAGATTACAATAAGTACAAGATACTATGTATAGCAAGTATAGCAAGTGATAAACGCTTGAGAATGGTAACTAAATCCTGCATTTTGGAATTATCACTGTGACCAACTGCCCATGAAATGCCTTTCATTTTAATGTATAGTATGTCTGCATATAATTCTAGATTTGTATTTATATCTGCAGCCATATGCTGCTAGATTTCCATCTCCTGTTCAGACAAATTATTTGAACTGCAGTTGCCAAAGCAAACGGAGTGTTGTTTTTATTTTTTCCTCTGAAACATGTAACACATGACACACTTCATTCTTTCTTATGTGATAACTTTTAAAATAACAACCTACTAATATACATGATGTGTAAATAGGCAGTAAAGTTAAAAACAGAGGGGAGGGATAAGAAAGTCATGTACTTATTACTGGCTGTTAATCAGAGCAGCTGTTGGGGAACCGCTTCTCAGAAAGAAGAAAGAGGTACATGTGCACATCCTGCTGGTAGTCACCATCCTGGTTTGCACCCTAGTTTAGGCCAAAAGATGTCATTACTCACCTTGGACCGGGTTGTGGTATGGTCTGCTGGAAAGTCTTCCGTAATTCGCTGGGGGTTCGTATCTTGTATTCTGAGAATCTCTGGGCTGGTTATGCTGGTTTTATTCATTTTGTTCTGGTCAGTTCATCTGAGTGGAATTACAGAGCCTGAGCCTATATTTTGAAGGAGAATTTACACTCTTAATGAGGAAAGCAATAATATATGGATTAACTGCAAGGCAGGGGAAGGCATAGGCTCACTGATAATGTTGTCAATGTATCATTAAACAAGGCTTCAGTATGCACCATGTCTCAATGAAATCTTGCATTCATCTGCTGATTTGACAGCCAGCCCTTTTCAGTGGAGCAAATCTATACATATTTTTCAGCCAAGACTTATGAGTGGGAGTTTTGCCTGATTTCAACAACTTAGTAATCTTTCTTTTGGCTGACAGTGAAGCAATATGAATATTTTTTTGCAAATATTTGTCTGGCAGGGGCACATTGATATTCCACTGTACAAAAATGTTTGAGGATAAATTAAGCAGCATTGTCAGATACACTGTCATCAATGTTCTTATGGCAGACTTACCTAAGTTTTCAAGCTAGAGGATGATCATCTCATGGTTACCTGTATGCCCTGTGACATATATACTGCTTATATGCTCTGCTAGAATTCGGTATGGAAACTGACAATTTGTAACAAAAAAATGACAAAAGGCACTCATCAGTCTGGTGTTCAGATTGTTTCTAGAGTCATATTTATCTCAGTTTTAGTGGTGTAAAAGCTGGGGGTTTAGTTTAACATAGTTCTCTAGACTCTGTAGGATGGCTGTAGTAATGTAGCAATTTTCAATATAGACTATAGGACTGGTGCTGTCCCTTGTCACAGATTGTTACCAATTTTGTCACTCATTGGCAGCTTAAGATCAAATGCAGTGCTTTCTGTTTGTCAGAGTATTTGGGGGAGATAGATAGTTTTCTACTGAGAGATGAGCTATATGCTAGGTCTTGAAGATTGTGCTATTTTGTGAATGCTGCCTATCCACAGGACTCTTCAAAAAGAGGATTAATACCTTCCACTGTGGATACGGAAATGAAACTTCTAATTTTGGCCCGATCTTCTCCTCTTTCAGTCTTGATGGAGAATAAGGAAGAATGAGGTTTTCTTTGCAACCCTATTCAAGTGAATGAGATCCAAGCAAACATCCATTAATGAGATGTTCCTTTCCTATAACTTCTTTCTTTGCAGGTCAAATCAATTGAAATGAGGTGGTCAGTGGCATTGCAAAAAGTGTGTACTCTCCCTTTTTTTTTTTTTTTTTTTTTTTCTCGAGTCTGTAAAAAGAGCAGAGGAGGAACAGCACTGCTCTGAAAAAGAAAGCTTGCTTTGGCTTCAGCGCGCACAGTCTAATTTTTAAGATCAAGATTATCTCATCTCTCTTAGCTTTGTAAAAGACAGAAATCTAATCTAGTTGTAGCTCCTTCTGTAGTTGATAAATAAAGGTAGTGCCCTATTCCTTCCTACCATTCACACCGCCATAATCATTCCTTATTTCTTTATCATTCACACTACACTGATTTGAATTACCCTTTAGAGGTGACTTTTTTTCTTCCTTTGCCTGTAGATAAAATCTAGATACCTATCTTAGTCCAAACAAGTTTAGATGATTAATGTTAGTTCAGATGCACTCTAGAGTTTAATTTGTTAGTGGAATTTGAATTGTCCAGCAGAAAATAGATCCCCCAATTAAAACAACATTGAATTATTGCATATTATAGTATAGGACAATGTCTCTACTTTTTGTTAGTTGCACAGAATAAACAGCAGCAGAACCTTTGCTGAGGCAAGCTTATATTTTCTCTAGCCTATTGAAGTAAGTTGCAGCTGTGCATAGGACACATAGCTAACCATTCACATAATTCCAATGTTTGCATGCAGGATTTCACAACAAAGTTTATTACCATTTATTTTTTCCAATTGGTATAAGGCATAAATGTTATAGGCATGATCACAGAAACAGCAATGCTGTAACAGCTAATACATGTACATGCTTGGGAAAAAAAAAGAGCCTTTACTACAGGTAGTTAGAAGAAACAAAAAGATCTATGACAATTAATTTTAGGCACTGAGATATAATTAAGTCTGATGCTTTGATAGCATTAAATAATGAACTCTGTTGAGGTAAGAAGATGCCATCATTCAAACTTAATTGTGTATCTCTTAATTTCTTGTGATGAGTGCCCATATTACTTAAGAATTAGAGGAATGATTGTAGAAAGTGATCCAATTGTAACTTAAAATAGATCTCATAAAAAAATACTTAGAAAAAAAAGGGCTTTTTTTCTCGACTTATCTGTTCCTTTGCTTTATGCTGAGCCAGAGGCTTCTTTGCACTGAATTATCTCTGTGTGCTAGTCAACATTCTTCAATCCATGTGTATGTAAATTTATTAATTTTAGAGTTCACACACAATGTTGGATTAAATCTCTAATATATGTTTCAATTTGCTTTTTCTAAATCAAATTGCCACTATTTTCACCAAATGAGAATAGAGAAGGTGCTAAGCAAGACATTTACTTCATGTCGCTACTGATTAAAAGCAGACATAAATTAGTGCTAGACGTTTGCTGACTATTGGCAAAAATAGGTTTGCGCTTCATGTGACTCCACAAAGCTATTGCTTCTGTTAGACAGCTTGCCTCTATTT
The DNA here is from genome assembly GCA_013398735.1 of Nothocercus julius. NCBI lineage: Eukaryota > Metazoa > Chordata > Aves > Tinamiformes > Tinamidae > Nothocercus > Nothocercus julius. The sequence goes on along the minus strand of VZSV01000237.1, from coordinate 164,245 downwards.
TGCCTGGTTCAGTATGAAAGAGCCAGTTAAATGAACTAAAGGAGGTAAAGGCAGAATTCTATTCTAAGGACAAACTCATCTGCTATAATCAAGGGAAGCTGTGTGTCAGAACTACTGTACTGCATCAAAAACCTCAACCAGGATGTTTGTTTTTTTGGCATGTTATATGGGAAAGACTTTTAAGTTCTAAGCAGAGTTTGTAGAGCTGGCAGTCAGGAGGAGGAAAATATCATCTTTGTTCCGGAAATGAGTGTTTACAAGGTAGTATTGAGACTATGCAGCCATGATAACAAGCTGCTTTCACAGTCAGTTTCCTTGTAGTCCTCTATCAAAAATTTCCAAATTACAAATAGAATCACCTTCAGTTTTAGAAGAATTTGCAGTTGAAATGATAACTTAGTACTCTGTTTAAAGGGGAAGCAGGAATTCTAATATTTTTTACTCAAACTCTTGTGATAATATCTCTCTAAAACAAAGTCAATTCCTATGGTCTCATTTTGCCAGTGTTTACAATAGTGATGACAATGAGTATTATTTACCTTTTTTTTTTTTCTTTTTTCTCCCTTCCCCAATTCTGCCTCTCTAAAGGACAGATCTTTTAGGAATTGCAGTTTTAGGGAGTCACACAACCACCAGCTGCAAGCTTTAGTTCATTTAGAAAAGAGAACTCTGCTGTAAAATCATAGAATAATTTATGCTGGAAATAAAGGACATCCTTTCACGACAGAACTAATTTCAAAGTTAATCAAGTTCCTCAGGATGTTGTCCCTTCGAGTTTTGAAAATCTCCAAGGACAGATAGTAAACAGGCCCTCTGGGAGACCTGTTCTAGTGTTTAACCACTCTCCTTGTGAAGGATTTTCCTCGCACGCAGTCAGAATTTCCCTTGGGGCAACTTGCATCTGTTGCCTCTTGCCCTTTCACTATGCACTTAGCAGGTGTACTCCTTGGAGCATCATGCAGTCCTGATCCCCCTGTCATCCCAGCCAGAGGACTTGCTGGAGTGCATCACCACACCCTTCCTACTCCTGCCCCACTTCCTTCTGACAGACACCTGGATGTGAGAGGTGAGGCATACCTGGATTCTGTAATGATAGGGATCTCAACAGTACAAATCTAGCCCATAAATCTCACTATACTACACCTTGGTCTGGGTTGCGTATTTTTGGTGTCGTGTTGACACTTCTTGCAGAGCACAGAGCAGAAGGATGGAGCATCTGGAAAACACAGACTATTCTGGGAGGGGATACACTGCAAATTTTCAAGAAGCCTGGAGTAAATCAAGAGGTTCAAAAAAAGCTTGGGAAAAAAATAGCTAGAAGATGCATGTGGATGGGGGAGGTTGAAATAGATGTTTTCGGAAGTGATCATGGGGATGAATTAGCCATCCATGGAGGCCGAAGGCAGGATGGATCCCTGGGGCCAGGCAGGTTGGAGGGGGAACGGAAGGTTCTTCAATGACAGCTGGGGGCGTTGGGAACTCATCCAGCAGCCAGAGGGCCCAGAAAAGGAAATAACCTTTGGAGGAGTGAGCAGAAGATGTTACTCACTGAAGAGGGCAGGTTTATCTGCAGGGACGGTTTCTGATCCAATAATGATGTCAACAGAACAGAGAAAGTACCATACTTTTTGTTCTCACTTAGGTTTAAATTGACCCTTTCTTGCTATCTCCTGAAAGTCCATCTAATTTTACAAATCAGAAACACACCACCAGCTCAGAAGAAACCTCTTTGGGGAGCGTAACATCTCCATGGTGAACAGCAAATTCCCCTGAGTGCTCCCCAAAAGGTAGGTCTGCTAATTGCTGGTGTTTAGCAGTACCAGAACAAATAATTCTTTCAGTGACAATGGTAACAACAGATATTTATGTACTGAAAACAGCGTGTTAATCTCCTGCCTAATGTCACACTGAACAGTTCATTCATTTTTGGTGCAGTGGTTATATCTATAGTGAAATATTGCTTTGATAGTTTTACATGAAATGTAAGAGCTCTTTGCTAGTCAGTCTTTTTTAAAACAGACCTTTCAGAAAGTTACCACTTTGTCTCTAGAACCTGTCTTTATGGGCCCAGAGAGGAGACTGCATATCTGAAAAGACTGGCAGGAAACCTTTAACCTTTCAGGGCTATCTTAAATGAGTACAGTAATGACCAATGGCTGTTAGTGGTTTGTGTAAAATGAGTTTATAGCCTCAGGTTTGTTTGAGATTACTGCCCAGATAAACTTGCCCCAACAGGTCTTTAATTGTCAGTCTCGGTGCCTGTAGCAATTTTCAGCAGAATAAGAAGCAACTGGCCTGGTCTATGAAAAGAAAATCCATCAGTCTTACTTAACATGAAAAAAAAAATCCAGCCGTTAAGAGTTTTTTAATGACAAGAAAAGTATTTTCTCTCTTTAGGTGGCATTAGGGCTGCAGATAGAAGAATGAGACGCCTCTAAATGTCTTTGTTGTCAGCTGCCTTTAGTTAATCATAGTACAGTGTTGTTCCTCCAGGTACCTTTACAGCCCCTACAGGAAGTTCTCTATTGGAGGCCTTTAACTGCATGGCTGCCTTTTTTTTTTTTTTTTTTTTTCTGATGAATGTATAAGCCTGAATGAATTGTTGCCAGCTTGTTTACAAGATCCTTTTAAATGCTTTCTCTATTGCTGGGAGCATATCTTTCTTCCTCTTTGTTCAGTTTTTCCCCTTGACAACTGAAAACAACAATAATAAAAAGTGCCCAAGAGCTATTTTAGTTCTTTATAGTTATTTTAATTGCTGTTTTCATGGGATTTTCCTGCTGTTGTTTGGAAGCAGAGAGTAGTTTCCATATTGGAGTGAGCCCCTGGTACACAGTAAAAGAGTGTTAAATGGAATGGTAATGCTTTAGGTATAAGCCTGATATTTATCAAAAGATATCACTTTATTGTGTTAAAATTGATACCTTGCTGTAATTGATATGGTCTCCTACTGAGAACTTAATTTCCACTTAAATTCACACCGCAAAGCACAGGGTAGTAATATTTATCTGAAAGGAATACAGCTGTGCCATCCTGGCCTGCATTGATAGAAATTTCTAGTGGATTTGCTGTAACATGGGTCATCCCTGTTCTGTCTTGACGTTTTTAGTGCATTGTTGACATAAGCAGAATAATTTATTTGAGAAAGTAATAAAATCAGTCAGTTGGATTGACTAGGTACCTGGGTTTTACAGATAAAAAATTTAATTGCAAGTAGCAACTTGATAGACTTTTAACATTTAGTTTAATGGTAGAAGAAATTATTATATTTGAAATTCTGAAGAAAAGCAATAGTGTGTACAGAGAATAAAGAGGTAATAGTTTGCTGTAGCTATCCCCAAGAAAGTCTACAGGCAGAGTAGGATCTTTTATTAGGTGTACTGTTAAGGTTAAAATGAACACATAAGTTTTCAGGGACCACAAGCTCTCTTTTTTTTCCATGTCTTTCCACTAGCCTAATAAATGGTATCACCCTACAATCTTTGCCTTCTTCATATCTTGAGAGCATCATGGCTTACATAATTGTCATTTATTGTGAAAGATGTGTGAGTATGTAATTCTTAGTAAGATCTTCAATTCATTGCCCTATATGGTTTTTAAATAATTCATACTTTTCTTAAAAGATAATAATTCAATTACACTTTAAAGATAAATTCTGCAGCCTGTAATAGGATAGAAAAGTTGAGCTGAAAGGACAAAACAATCTTTTATATCCTTGCAATCTGTGAAAATAAGTTTGCTTGTTTAGTCCCCTCTAGGATAGGTTTTGAAGGACATGAGATTGACTGCAATGTCCATATGCTGATAACTCTTACAGCTCTGCTTTAAGGCATTAATTGCAACCAAGTTTCATGCTTCTGAGCTTCAGTCGGTTGTCTGCTGGAATCTGATACAATTTATTTCTCCTGATATGTAATTGTCTATTTGGGCTCTGTGAAATTTTGGAATTTCTTCTCTTTCTGTGAAAGATCAAAGATCAACTGAAGTTGAAGATGGGGTCACCAATACTCCAAGGATTTTGCTTTTTAGCTGTGGCAATTTTCTTGCTTACACTGATTTGAAGTCAAGAAGGATCAGGATTCAGATTATTATATCTAGGTGATTCTATCTAAGCTATTTATTGCCTCTTCGTCCCTAAACCCTTTGAGACTGCAGCTGAAGACACATGAAAATGTAGCTCACAATCTACTTAAGGGCTCTGCACTCCACACTGTATTTTGTTTACTTCTGAAGAAGACAGTGTTTGGACATAAAATTATGCATATATACATAATTATATAGATACATATACACACAAAAACTCACACACAAACACGTGTGTATAGGTGTGTATGTGTACATGTGTGTATATATTATTCGTATATATGTGCATATACAAATATATATGTAATTACATATACATATTTCTTGAAAGATGTTTAATTATTTTCTCAACAAGACAGTTTGAGGTATGTATTTTTTTTCTTTTTTTGTAGTATTAAAATTGTGTGTTTCATAAGAAATATGCTGCAGCATTTTCTCCAGCTGAGAGGAAAGCATATTATTTTTCTGTTTCTCTTGATTTAAAAAGGACAAGAATGATACAAAATTACTTTATAACATTTCATTTTGAGGAAGAATAATTAAGGATCAGGTGTTTCAAGGGACCTCAAAAACTCCACTCACACTGCACTCCAAAACTGTGTTTTTTCAGACTGGCTCCTCCAAATTTCAGTGCTGAAGAAATGAAGGCAAATCTGTAATTGCATCAATGAAAGCTTAAGAAGAAAGATCAGAGGTACTGAAGTCACTGAAACACTGGACACAGTATTTACAGCTAACAATATTGACACAGGAACACTGCTTTCATGGAAGGATCACTCCACAAATGCTGTTTTGTACTTCTGCCTAAGCACTCTCTACTGTCACTCATGGGAAACAAGACACTAGACAGTCCTGTATCATGTCCATGATGACAGTTCTTACAGTTTCTTACACCATATGTTAGGAGAAACCAAACATTTCTCCGGGGAGGCAAAACATCCCCATATCCTATGTTAGGGAAAGGTGAATTTTTGCATTTCCTAAGAATTCATCCCCATCTAATTGTTCATTGTAATACTACAGTGCCTGAAAACCCAAGTGAGATCAGGCTGCGTTTTGAGTACCACAGGAGATAGTTCCTCATGCAGACAGCTTGCAATGAAAGTAGCCAAGACCTCCAACACAAACAGTTGTAAGAGAAGTTCCTGATGAGTATATTAGAAAAATAGGTCCTAAGCAAAAAAAAAGTGTTCTAAATGTCCCTACCTTTTAGGTGGGCTTGAAATTTTACTGTCTGGGACCAGACTCTGTTCAAGAGTAATAAAAGCTGATGTAATTTTGA
>VZSV01000237.1:140809-158860 GCA_013398735.1 Nothocercus julius | reverse complement strand
TCCTAACAAACAACCTTGCCAGAGTTTTCCTATAAAACATTGGTATTTAACATATAAGCTTTACCACTCTATCTCCTACTAATCATGTACTTCAATTCTTGTAAATGTATTTGAAGAAGAATTGAAGATGGAAAAGGGAGTGACATCTAGACATTCCCTGCCTTTCGCCCCCAAAAATTCAGGAAACTTAAGGATATGGCATTTACATACTTTCTCCTAAAACATTATCCATGCTCAAAGCTGAGCAGGAAGGTAAAAGCCCATGTAAGCCTTGCCAACATTCCCTGTGGGAAAATTCCTGTTCTGCTTGAATAGCTCCATAAGGCAAAGTATTAGAAAACATACATAAATATATTCCAGATGCGCCAGTGGATTTAGAATTGACAGTGAGACATTAAAAAAATAGATACATTCAACCCCAAAATAAAATCCCATTGAGAATGATCTCTTATTGTTATTGCCCATGATTTTAATATTGACAGTCCCTGACCCAGCAAATCAACAGCCCTCTCCATGAAGCACGTTGATCTGGTATTTACAGGCTTCTGCTTATGAACAATTCTTTTTTGTTTGTTTGTTGCTTTTTGCTTTCCTTTTGAAACAGTCAGTGCACCTATCTAAATAACAGTTCATATGCAGTTACAGGTCTTTCATCTATAGCAAGCCAGTGACCCACCAAGTAACTGCTACACTCTGGTATACTAGTACTTAATACAGGGATAAAAAATATGAATTTGAGCTGTATGAGGAACAGTGGATTCTGCTTTTACTTAAACCATTGTTCATATAGAAGCACTAGTCTGTTGAATTTTTTGGCCTCAGAAGGAAGGCTGAACACTGACAGCAGAAATGCCAGAAGTGAAGGAAAACTATAAATGGACAGGAATCATTCAAAGTGTTTCCCCTTTCTTTCCTAATCTGAGATGAGCTGAGGAAGATGCCATAGTGGAATGAGTTGACGATGTTCCAGCCATAGAGCAGGGAGCTATGTATGCATTTTGCTAGAAGTCTAAAAATGCAGAGAAATTTGGTGAGCTCATAACTCATCCATAACAAAGCAACAATGACTGGCACAATTCATTATCCCTGATTTCATGCTCTTTCTTCAGCAATACCTCAGGTACTTTTAAGCAGTGACTTGAAGCAAGGACCTAACGCTGCCAGATAACTAGATATTTTTTAAGTCTTAACAACAACAACAAAAAGATTAAAACACTGACTATCAGTTGCAGAACAATTTTCCACTGTTGTCAAAAGACTGTTTACCATTGAATTTTCAGTGAACCTATCAGCAAAGGCCAGTTGTTTTGTTGCAAAATTAGAGAGAGAGTGAGGCAAGCTGAAGTTTTTAATAGAAATATCTAGGAACCTTGCTAAACCTATGTGTTTTTGAAATCTAGGTGCTTTCAGAAATCCTTCTAGATACTTCTAGGCTGCTGAATGGCTTTGGAAAGGTGACCAGTAGCAAATACAAGAATTAAAATTGCACACAATTGTCCATTGTGTAATATCTTGGAGGAAATATTTAAGAATGGAAGAGCGCTCACATAAGTGCTATGGAAGACTGAATGTGAACTAAAAATTTAGAATAGCTACTCAATAGATTTATAGAGCTGTCACTCTTCAATTTCATGGTGTTGGAGTTATTCAGTTTTGGAGAATCACAGCAAAAGTATTTTAGTTCACATTGCTGTAATACAACAGAAATGTGTTAATTCTAGCTGCATCATAACATGACAATTATTAATAGCAAGCATTTTAAAGAGGTAGCATTTGCCTAAGAAACATAGTAGTAACAATGAATAATTCAATCTATTTACATTATGATTGATTTCCAAATAATTTGCTTTTCATCAATAGTCTCTTATAATTCCCCATTATATATATAAAAATAGCTGCCATCACAAAAGGCTGAACTGTGATTCTGATATTTATGAACAGTGGTAATACAGTACATAAAAAAAGAGGTAAATTCCTCTGTTGGTTAAGCTCACCTGTTTTGCTGCAGAGCAGGTTATTATCCATATTGCCCAAATTAGAAAAATCTGTCTATGTTTACCTTCAGTTATGCCATACTATCATTCAGTAGTATCTTACTTTGTTGTCCCACAGCTTCAACTTGTGGAAAATTACTGTTCATTAAGAACTGCAGCAAAACTTTTCCTCAGGGACTGAAGCACTGTTGTGAAATGCATTTTCAAAAGAGCTTCTGCTAACCTGTACATCTGCGCCCTCAGTTCACAGGTGTGAAACTGTGTTTATCAAATCCAGGGCCAGCTCAATTTGATGCATAGAAATTATGACCTACATTTAATATGGTTGTATGTTTTGCAAGATACATAAGCAAGAGGGTTTCATCCTGCTCCTACGATAAGCAGTGGAAAAGTCACCTTAATTTTGACAGTACAGCAAGATCACACTGATGTTCCTTGAACTGACTATTCATGACTCTGGAGAAGGTCATCTTGCTGAATAGAGTTTCTAAGCCCTGGTTCCACATCCTGTAAAATTGTCTGGGAGTGTTCCCACCGGCATCAGGGGCACAGAATCAATCACTGTTACTATAATTAATGGTAAAAGATGCACTTAATTCTATGGGAATGTGGAATTGTTCAAATGCTGATTAAGTGCTTCAGGCTGAATAGCAGGAGAGAAACAATTCCTTTTAAGCAAGTATGTCTCAAACAAAGGAAAATTCTTGCTCTCCAAATACTTCTCTTAATTTATATATTTTTTAACTGTCTATGAATGAGCTTTTATAGCCCTCCTGGGAAGAAATTCTGTGTGCATATCCTTTGTGCCTTTTGTATAGATATTTTTATACATTTCTGAAAGACAGACACTTTCAAAGCGGGTGGTAGAAGAGATTTAATGGAACATGGCAAGAAAATACAGAAAACAAAGAATACTAGATAAGATGTGAAAAATTATGTGGATAAGAAGCATACGTTTATCCCAGAATTACTCAACAGCTATGCAACTTTATTTGATATATTGAGTATTTGGGTATCTCCCAAACTAAAAAAGTAAGCTCCTATGGCTTGAGCTCAAGACTGTAGGCTCCTTCCCTGGGACAGTAATAGAATCATATACTTTGTGGTTCAGGCGCGGGGGAGAAGATGAGGGAAACTGTGATCTCTGCAGTTGTTTTTGTTCTGTGTAGGAGATTATTCCATATAGTGTTTGTTGGAAACAGTCTACAGGCTGGAGCTGCTGGGGAGGTCACGCAGGTTTCTGATTCAATGTTCCTGCTCCAGATTGCCAAAGTGTTCGACTGATTGAGCTTTAACTTCTATCAGGGAATAACAGTCTCCAAAGGACTTCGTATTGTCTGGCAATCTCAGATTACTTGGCACCTGGACACTTTTCTTCTTCTATCCCTGTGCACACTCTGGACATTAGGCAGGGACACTTTCACCATTTGTCTGCTGCAGACTCCCTCATAGGAAGAATAGAAGTCATCCTTGGAAGCTGGAACCATCACTGCTAAATATTAAATCTTCTAAAGCGTTACGATACAGACTTTCTCTGAACAGCCGTATTTTTAGCTACTCTTTCCAACTGTGGTGAAATTATGCTATGTTACGCAGAGGCATTACTTAATCAGGTTTGATTGTAGCCACAGCAAAATTTAGACTCTTTTATATACTGCCACTTAGTCTAGACTACAAATTCACACAGTATTAATGCAACACAGATTAAAAGAACATTGTTGGAAAGTAGTGAAAGCAACCCTTGTTTATGCTCTACTCCTACTAAAACTGAAATTAAAATGCCTATTCTTCATCTACTGAATAGTCACATCAAATGCACTTATTTAAAATCGCCTAAAAAGTCCTAGATTGACATTGTGCAACTGTAGTTAAACAGAAAGGATTTGAATTATGCCATTTTCCTGATATGAGAAACTAACGCATAATATTTCTGTTGAGACAGAAAGAAATGAATGGATTCTCTTTGTGTTTGTTATGGTTTTTTTGTTCTCTCTCTGAGGATATTCTAGGAAACAAGGTGAATTTAATATAAATCCAGAGCACACTCCTGGGAAACTGATTCTGAATTCTGGACCACAAGTATTCATACAGAAAATACGGTTCTGCAAAAACAGAGCTCTCTTTCCAGAAGCTCTATAATGCTGTGAGAGAGATTATGTATTTCTGCTTATCTGAAGTTTGAAGGCCTCTTTGGCAGAAATAATTATTTGTTGAAATAGCTGCATTCACTTTTCCAGGGCTTTGGCCTAGAGAATCAATCTAGCTCCCATAGAAATCAATGAATTCTGAATTATGCCCACTGTCCGATATTCCTCAAAATAATACTGCGTAAAGTACAGAGAAGTTTATTTAGAGGAAAAAAAAGAAAGAAGACTGATACAATTTTAGTGGGGTAACAGCAAAAAACAAGAATCCTTCCGTATTTTTCTTTAATACCTTAGGGTAGTGAAAAATTCGTCATAACTTTCTGTAGGAAGCAAAATCTCCTTCATTAGGTAGTTTTAAGAATATATGTTAAGAAAAAGAACAGATATCTCTCAGCAAGGATATGCTGCCTCAGGGCAAGGAGATAACAAGATAACAATTCCCTCCCTAGGAAAAGCAAAGCTTGGGAAAACTCACGTAACATCAGCTCCCTTCCATATCCAGAACATTGTGTAATTCTCCATCCACAAAGGTCTTGATGATACAACACTGTAAAACTCTTTTGGTATTTCCAAAATCATGAATAAGATCTTGAAAATATAAGAGTTTGGCTCAATCATGAAATCATGATTTTTAAAGACTCTTTTTTCTTTTTTTTTTTTAAATTTAGCTGTTTTACCCATATGTTCAAAGTTTTCTTTTGCTATCTTGAAAGCTGGAAACTTACTTTTGAAAAACTGAACAGGAAAAATGTCAGAATTGTTATGTAATCACGTAGACAAAACAAGACCATTTTAAGAAGGTGCAACAGTTGGTGACACTATTCTGATAACTGTAAAGACATTTCTTGTGGTGTTTTTACATGTCAAAGAAGAGACTGAAGTTGACTTGGCAATAGTCTGTGCTATGTATAGCTGAAGATTTCTGATAGCTCACATCTCTTTAACCACCAAAAAAAAAAAAAAAAAGCATGATTGAATACCTGGAATCCAGAATTAAGCAATACAGCTTCCAGTGTAGCAATTTCTCTGTCACCCTAAAACCCTGATAATACCTGAGTCATAAATATCTGTGATAGCTCAAAGTTAAAGACCTTAACTCTCTAATTAGGTGATGATGCTCTTTGACCTGTTTTAGGCATTTGAATATACAGCTCCCCTCGGATTATTACATCTAAGGTGATATGAAAGAATTCTGTTTCTGAACTGCTCAGACGGCACACCGCCGTCCTGTGGCTGTTCATTGGTACAATTTATGAATCATTCTTGTGATTTTTATCACACATCTTTGATATTATTCTTTGATTTATTCTTAAAACCATGTTTTCTGGCAGTGTGTGCTTATCCAAGAACACTGCTTTCTGTTAAAATAGCTGCTTCATAATTTTTGAGAAACTAGAGTTGATAATGCAGAAACAGTTTGTGTTGGACCATGAAACATCTTTAAATACCTAGCTAGTTTTCTGTAATTGGATGTTTTTTATTGCATAGCACAAGACTTGTAAAGACTTTTGCTTAGAAAGCTTTACAAATTAGAAGTCAATTTGAAAGTTTTCATCATACTTTCAAAAGTTTTAGATGAAGCGGATTTAAAGGAAAGCATGATTTTTTCCATTTTCCCCCATGGTATTTCTTTTCTATGTCAGTCTGTTATGGCTGTATTCAAAAAGGGTTTTTTTTTTTTGAATTTCATTGACTTCATAAGCTTAAAACATATAACAATTTATAGACATCAGTATCTGTAAGAAAAAGAACACTTGTAGGAAATGTAATTCAGGAGAGGTATGCATCAGTCAGCAGAGAATTTTCACCTATTCCAATTGCTTATTTTCTATTGATTTTTACTTCAGTTTTCTATGTTTCTATAATATTCAGTGTAGGCATGAATTCAGTGTTTCCTTCTCTTTAATACTTTTAGTTCAGCAAAAGTTATCTAAATTGTGCAATATTTTCTTTTTACCAGACACTGTTGAAATAATCCTTCCAGTGTCACGGTGCTATTGGAGATCCTGGATTTTTTTTCTTACATTTTTATTAATTCCTATTCTCCTTTCAGTTAAGATAAATTAGGTCTTTAGATTTTGTTAGCAAGTATAATTGATGAGGTTTTGCAGATTTATGCAGCTGAAATTATAGTTCATCATTTCAATGTGTTATTTTTAACAGTAACCTATAGAATCAGTTGGCTGAGCATCTTAAAATTAAACCACACAATACTGGAGGCTGCATGGTCCCCACCTGTGCTGGTAGATAAATGACAACGGTGACTAAATGCAGGCATGGATAATTTTTCAGTGAAGACTTCTAGTGTTTGAACATGACATACTCATCTCAGCCAGGGACTAGTCCACAGCAACTGAAATAAAACCAGTGCTGCTGCATTGGGCAGGAGCTTTGGGGAAGCCAGATACAGGCACTATTGTGACCATGCCTGAGCTCACAGTGTGATGGTTTTACTGTGTGTGCCTAGTCTAGACTACAATTTATTTTTTGCTACTCTTCAGTAATGATGAATCCTGAGGATACATCTGTAACTGAAAGTCTGAACTAAATTCACTTTCATAGCAGGCTTTGTTGATAAATCAACTATTCCCAAGACTTAACACCTGGTTTCCCGAATCAGGAATTTGGTATACTTTCTTGTTAGAGGCCTACAAAACTAGCTGAGCACAGATGAATTTCCTTCCCCTGGTCCAGTCCCTCTTTCCCTTTGTGGAAGTCACCTAGTGAGGTCTTTCCTATGGCCCTCTTTACTCCTTCTTGTCTCCCTTGTGCTCACGGAGAACTGGAGAAAAGGCAAGGATCTTCTTACCATCTTATTCACCTGGGAAAAAGACATACAAAGTGAAAATATCAGAACCCACAGAAATGGGAGCCACAGCTGGAACTGTAAAGTCTGTGCAGTTATTTAATTTCGTTCAGGACAGGGTATCCTTTGTGGATGACTTGCCACCGAGCTTGAATGCATGTGCAGGACTCTAATCCAGTTGCTTCTTCAATTCAGGAACCAGACCATCTCCAAACAGCTATATTTTTCAAGTGCTGTTTTTGAAGAGCTTATGACAGATAAGGTTGACTGGTGAAGATAAATGCAGTGGTTCCTAACAGTCAGAAGTACTAATAGTTGTGAATTGTAATTAATCCAGACAATGGATGTCTGTACACACTGAAATAAAAAAAAAAAAAAAAGCAAAAATATTATCAGCGAATTAAGAAATTAAGATTTAATGTTGAATCAGACAGTTGTTTCATACAGGATCTTAACAAGAAATATACCACCATTTAATGAAGAAATAATGAAAAGAAAATGACTTTTCACATAGCTTGAGCGCCCAAAATGATATTTACTGTAGTGGCATTGAAATGCAGCATAGTTAATTACATCTAGTGCCAGTATTAAGGAAAAAGAGAGAAAGAAAGAGATGCTACAGTTTTGTGGGCACAATTTATTGCAAGCACAAATGCTAATATTTTGATGGTAGTCAACAAAACAAACAGTCAGAGGTCTAGAAGATAAAACATTTGAACCTGCAATTTAGTGAACTGATCTGAATGTAGTTTCATAATTATGTTCATTTGCAAGGCTTCTTGCCCTCAAACATCAATTGTTATCTTGTTTATTAAAGCTTTTAGTAATTTAGACATTTTCCCCACAAATTGATGTATGTCTTCATTGTTCTGTGTCCACAGCAACAGAAAATTAGGTCATATTATTATAAATGATACTCTTTTACTTTAATTGTTTTCCTAAAATTAAGTCTTGCCAAAATATTTTTCCTTTGGTGAGGTTAAAGCCAAATAATAAGCATCAGACTGCACCATTTCCAAAGCTGCAGAAAACACTAAGGAAGGCTGTTGTTGCTGAACTAGTAGAAGGTAATTTCAAATGCATGTGTCCTTCTATATATACATATATATATATATATATACACATTCATCAACCTAGATCTGTATTTGCATTAACAGATGCATAATTATTGACTGTATAATATATGTAGCCGTATAATAATTAGTGAGAAAGGACAGATTTATATTCCAACTTTCTCTTTACTTGGTTAAATACCTCACCTTAGTTAAATACCTCACCTTTCATATCATCAAAGTCATGGGGACCACTGTGCCAGTAAGACAACCCTGACAAGCAAACCTACTTAGTGTCCCTGTAGTCTCATGTAGCCTCATCTGAGACAAGATGGCACTGAGAATTTGGATTATTATGTTAGTTTTATACTAGAATATTGAAGGCATTCCATTACAGGAATATTTAATTTAAGGGATAAATGTATGGATTTACTGTGATTTAATATATTCTCACCTGCAACTCAGAAGAAATGGGGAGACAGCTCTCTAGGCTCCATTCTCCACATGGATAAATGTAGGAATGAGCACGAAGGAGGAGATATCGTGCTCTATCATGTTATTTTACTGAACTCTTTCACTCACGGAGACTTACCAAATAAGTGAGTGGTTTGCCTTGCTGGAGGTGCTGGTATTATAGGGAAATAACAACCCAAAGAATGACTGTCAAAAATAGTGGACTGGTAGAAAAGATATATTTATGTGTGTATATATATATGTATTTATACATGCATGTGTTGAATGCATTGCTGACGCATAATATTTTAATCTGATCGCATTAGCTTTATCTGATTAAGACCTGTCTCAAAAAGTAGCCAGATATTAGTGCATATTGTAAATAAAATATACCGATATTTGGTATACACAATATTAGGTGTCTGCCAAAGTATCCACTTCCATATAGTAGGATTTGGGTACAGGGAGAGTCCTGTGCAACATGGTAGGATTCTAACATTTGCAAGTCTTTCAGATTATTGGTTCAAACCAGTGTCTCCACAAGCTGTTACTAATTTTTTTAAACTGCAGCTAATTTGCACTTACAAAGGAAAGATATTTTCTCCTGCCTCTGAAACATCAAAGGAAGGCTGGTAATGAGATAGCAGTGAGTGGAGTTGTGACTGCTTCAAACTGAAAGTAGCAATAATGAAAAGGTGATGAGCTCACTGCCCTTTCTGAAGCGCATTGTGAGCATCAATCACGAGGAGACACTTGCATGTATACGGAGCAGCCCAACTTGAACAGGTGACCATTGGAACTCCATCCACAGGAAGGACACCAATCAGCGATGGAGATTGAGAAATTACTTTTTTTTTTTTTTTCAGATTAATTCATAAATAATGTGTCCTTCAAGAAGAAAATGAAAACTGCACATGTGATGTGTTAGAGAACCCAAGATGGTAACGTCTTGGGCCAAATAGTTGTAGTAAAAAAAAAAAAAAAATCAGCACTCCAAAAGAAAAATCAAACAAAGAAAAAATAAACAAACAAACAAACAACCTTAGGAACCGCTGCTTTAGCTCTTGCCTGTTCCTTCCAGGATAAAAGTTGCAAACAAGGCACTTCGGTCTACAAAGATTTAGCCAGTTCCAGCTGATGATGTGGCTGCTTTAGGACAGGTGGCAAAAGAAACAGGATGTGGGCAAGAGAAATGAGAGCTTCTGAAGAAATATCAACATTGTGGGGTTTTTTTGTTTATTTTCATGGTATTTGTTATTTTGTGAGTATTCAAAGAGGAAAAAGAAGACTTAATCAGATTCATTTGTATATTCACAGGTTTTCCCTACTTCCCCTCAGTATCACTGATTAAAAGACAAAGAACCATCAGTAGATATGGTAGACTGGAAGTGTGAGAAAAGTTTCTTTGAAAACTTGTCATTTCCTTTGAACTGTTTAAGAATGTTCTGGAAGTGCCCCTGCTGTTAGGAGCAGGGAAAACAACATATCCATTGCTGAAGAAATAATCAAACTAGATTTAATGAGCACTGCAGATTCAGACTTTCCTTTTTCAGGGTCAGTTCAGATTATGTGGTTGGATCACATTTAATACACTTACTTCCAGAAGGGCTCTCAGTGTGATTTCTCCTGGTCTTCAATGGCAGTAGACTCATAGTCAGTATTGCTTCATTGGATCTGCCACTGTCAGCAATAAAGGACATTTATGAGCACAGGGAGAGCTCTATTATGCAAATTATCAGCTTTAATAGCAAGCACTGCCCTTCAGACTGCAAGTCCAGTCCTTTCTCCTCTGCCCTCAACCCCCCCATTATTTGCTTTAGTTTTTTTCTGAGGATGCTGAGTATCACTGGAAATGCTAAAGTCTGTCATTGTATTTGCCACAGGCCAAGCTTTTCAACTGAAGTAGGCACTCAGCTCACATCAGACAATATTTGGTGTAGCTCCTTCAGATTCTTTAGAAGACAAGACATGGTAGCTGGGAATGTCGGTCCTATATGTTTTTAGAATGGTTTTCTCAGGCAGAATTTACCAAATTGTTTCAAAGACTTCTTACTCTGGCACTTTTTAGCATGAGGGATGTGCCATTTTCATCAGAAAGAGTTGTAGACAGAACACTATAAATAACATGTAGTTCAGGAAAACCTCTTCAGCTCTGATAAACAGAGTGGGATATTCAGCATATCTTCAGATCTCAAGGCGTTATAATAATAAGGAAATAATGAGGTGAAATATATAACATATATATTGTGTATAAAATATATAACCTTGCGGAAAAAAACAGAAGGAACAGTAGCATGCTATGCAGCAAACTGCCAGTGACTTTGGAAAGAGTGCAGCACTCTGATGCCATGGGGCAAAACCATGGACAATATGTAGCCCCATGTAGGGTTAACCTATGGCAAATACCTCTCAGCTTGTCTTTTTGACTCTTTGTCAACACTTGTATAACTTGTCATGCCGGTGAAGTCATACTGAATTGAGCAAAACTAGCTGGAACCAAGTATGCAGAGAAACATATTTGTCTTTGCACTTAAGCTGACAGCTGTAGCAATTTTCTCAGAGCAGCCACACGCAGCTTGATGACAAAGAGGGAAGCTTGTGTGGATTTCTAATTGCAGAGTTCTGTTGCAGAGGCCACTGATAATAGAACTCTGATTTTAGGAAGGATTAGGAAACAATCAAAACCAGGTGGTTTGTTTGGATTTAATATGCACGAATCATTAGAGATTTCTAACAGAATTAGGGAATAAGCGTTTCAAATTTTTTAAGAGGAAGCCGAAACTATTATTATAAGATTCCCTACAGGATAGAAGTACCATGGTAATGAAAAATGGGTCACTGCAAATATTATAGGGAGAATTCATTAAAAATCAGTAGGAGTCGGAGTAGGAGTGGGAGAAAATCTTCGCTTTTCCCACCTTTTAACTGATCACTGTGACATTGACATATTAAAGCTGACTTACCAAATTAAAATATTATTCCAGTTTACTTGTACAATTTAACACTGCAAGCTCACATCTTTAAATACAGTAGCATGGGTTAACTATCCATTTATGTGTCTTCAAGTTCATACCAAACAGAAAGCAATTCAAATTAATTTAGCCTATGAAACAACAGCACTGAACCAACTCATATGACTTTGCATTTGCTGTTCTAAGGATGACATAACACAAATAAGACCCACTGACTGTTTATTCTGTGGTAACTTGCATGTAATAATAATGCAGTTAAAATGCTTTTCTGATAATGTTTGTATCTAAGCCCTACTGGAAGTGCAGTGAAATCCATATCTAGCTTTTAATTTAATGTTATCAGAAACCATTTCTAAAGTATAATCTGAATTATGATCAAAACATATGTATAGAAATTCTTTGACGAGTCAATAACTTACTTATATTCGTGACACGCATGTATGTATAGTCTCAATTTTCTTTGAACTATGGATGTCATGTGGTCCATTAATTTCTCAGATTCCCCCAATCCATTCCACTACAGTGAAACTGCCATTTCACTATTTTCTAGTGAGCTTTTTCTTCATTTGTCTTTCAGAAATTCAGCCATGTTGTTTTGACTATGTCACTGGTGATTAAATCATTATTCTCTCATAGTTTGTACAGGTCCCTAATGTCCTACTATCTTTTATTCCTAACTCTTCTGTTGCTCCTTTACGGGGTCTATGTGATTCGCTTTTTGCCCCCCAGTACTCTCCCAATGTGGCCATCCTGGGGAAAAACAACTTGTGACACTTTCTCATCCACCATTGATGAATGAAATCCTCCCTTTCCAGTCTTGCCTCGTGATTTGTCATTTTATTACTATCTATGCTTGTCTGCTCTAATGTAAAATGTAGCAGAAGGAAAACTGAGCTCCTGGCTCAGATGCTGATGAATATTTCCTCTGCATGGTGAAGTACCTGAGATGATATTGCATTCCCTCTGTCCTCCAGGTGACAGTTCTGGAACTGAAAAATATGCCGTAATGTCTGTAGTTTAAATCCAAGGTGATGTCTTGTGTATAATCAGGGTCCTTGGGTTGGACTATGCACACAGTCATTCATGTGTCAAAAATACAAGTGGTGTATCAGGTCTTGGGAGATGCAGCCTGGCCGGGGAACCCAGCCTACAAAAGAAAACACAGAGTAACAAGAAATCAAAATTCATCTCCCAAACCTTTGGGAGTAAAAGTCCTGTGTTCTGTCAAGCAATCAAAAGTGGTTTACTTTCAATATTTTTAACTTCTGTAGTCTTGGTTGCAGTAATCGTTTCGTCTTCACTTCTTCTTAGAGCATGCAGATTATTCCCCCAGTTCTCATTGTCACTCCGTTTCCTTACTTACTATCTTCACCGTACAAACACCAGTTTCACAAATGAATTTCAATCTGTCTGTGAAACTTTTATGGACCTCCTGGTTGTGATTTCAAGTCTCTGAGTGTCTTCTCAAAATAATGGAAAATTAATGATATTTCAGCAGAAACAGCAAGAAAGTGCTTCTATATTCCTCTTGTATTTTTTTATAATGGGTGGGTATTAAGCATAAACCTCCTATGAAATGATATTTTATTTAAGAACTGTTCACCAAATAAAGTACTCCTTGGGTATGAGTTAGGGTGGCAGAATGTGACCCCAAGGAAGCAGATGTATAGTCAGAGAGAAAAGAGGAACTGATATGTTGAGTAAGAGGTGTTTCTCTTAGTAAGTCAGATTTAATACTAGAACTTTATTTTAATATTTTTAGTAATAGCAATTTTCAAAACCACTACCAGAACATGTGAAATTTGGTTCAGATCTTCCACAGTGAATAATTTTATATCACAGATTGGCAGAGATATTGGAGAATAGTTTTTAAAAAAATAAAAATTGGAAAACATTTTTTTTTTCACAAGCACCAATATAAGGTAATTTAAAGTGACTTCCAAACAATGTTGGATAAAAACAAAGCCAAAAAACCCTCAAATATTAAAATGGTTAGGTCATTAATGCAGCACATGCATGTTACTCATTTTTACTCAAGCTGTCAGCTTTTTATATATATCCTCTAAATGCATTACATTCACATAACGTGAAACTTCCATAAAATCCAAGTGAAGACAGCTCTATGTGACATAATAGCTTTAGTAAATTGCTTCTTTTTCATTGTTAGTCAAGCAAGGCAGTTTCTGAAATCATGGCTATTCCTTCACAGCAAACATCAAAGAGACTGGCACAGACAGAAAAGATAAACTCTGCCCCTTATGAGCTTGTTCACATCACATCTTACCATTTAAATTCTAGCTAGGTTGATCAGAAACCTAGAGAAAAAAGCTTTAAATTGCATTATTAACAATAGGTTAAATCTTAGGCTGCTGATTAACTCAATTGCTCTCAGATAAAATCATAATAGGCACTGGCTGCATTTGTCTGACAGGAAGCATGTCATTGGTAATGTTTTGTGTTTCCTTTAATGAGTCTGATTGTCATCTTCCAGCAGGGAGAGCACAAAAGACACCTGCAGGTCTGAGTGAATGTGATCACTTATCGATCAAGTTGTCAGGCCTGTCAGGCATAAAATCAATGTGATGGTGTACAGAAGCTCCACAGATTAGTCAATGGATTTTAAATTTTGACAGAATCAGTTGCACACTAAATATAATTTCCAAAATTGTCTAGTTCACAATGTTCCTGTTCAAAACAATCAAGCTATTGAACAGAATATGTGATTTTTTTGAATCTTGAAGAAAATAAGATGTTTATCGTTTTGGTGACTTTCTCTCCGACTAATAAAAACAGCCTTCACAATTGTTTTCCTTCCTTTATTTTCATTGCTTGTTAACTTTTGTTATTTGTGTTTAGCTCCAGCTCCCCGTTCACTGAGCAGCAGCTACATTTTAGCAGTGATATTTGCCGGATTTCAGCTAGGTTATATTGGACTTTTCTATAAAGATAGCGAGCAGATAAGTAGAGAAATTCCTCATTCAGCAGAAGGAAACCACATACTTGCACATGAACTCTTTGTGGTCCAAGTCACCTTCCTGGGGGTGGAGGAAAGGATCAAAGTAAACACATGTGCCTCCTGACCAGAAAATCCTGGGTGACTTCTCCAGTGTGACACCCAGTGAGGACATGGAGTAGGAGCAATGTTCTGCTACATTCAGATCAACCTGCTCCAGCAGCGGAGGTGGGGGATAGGTCAGTAAAAACCCAACTGAGCCCTCAGTCTGTGAAAGGCTTTGAGGCTATGGGGAATGGAATAAGTAACAATGAAGAAGCTCTGTGTTACACCCTGAAGCAGATTTACTTATAACAGACAATTAATGTGGTCATTTTTGTGTGTGATGCCATAGAGTTCCATTTCTAGTCATTTTGTTGCTGTTATCTCATCTGTTTTCCCTTTGCCACTTCACTCACAATTTTAATAATTCTTCACTTTCACATCCTACTCTTGCCCCATTCCATTATTTCCCCAGAAGCACAGTTTTCCCATCCCCCTTCCCCTACTGTCTTCTTTCTTCATTTGTTTGCCTTATCTGTAGTCCCTAAACTTGCAGAGGAATCAAACTAATTTAATTTAAGCTTGCATAAAAAAAAAAAAAAAAAAAAAAAAAAAAAAGGCTTGTTCAATTCAAATGTATTCTTTCTGCCTTTTTTGATAGCTGACATTTTTTCTTTGTAGATGCATAGAATTCAAGCCTGGACATGAAATGGATTACTCAGTTTGAAAGGCACAATTTTTTTTTTTTTTCTTTTTAATCTTCACATTTTTGTCAGTGCCTCAGTCACTCCTGCACTTTCACCTTACAAGCTTTCTTCATAGTTATGTCTTGGAAGTCAGATTAGTTCACAGTGACTTTCATTTGGAGCTAATTAATTATAGATTTGTCATAGCTACAGTGGTGTAGACATCACAGTGGATAAGTCCACTGCAACTTGGAATAACTTAGAATTTTAGCCTCAGTTCAAGTGTCAGGTTGTGATTGTCAAAAGGCAACGGCTGGGGGAAGTCTCAATCTATCCCACTGTTGTTTGAAAATCCCCTCTTTACAAGCCTCCTGGAGTAGCCATACTAATCCTTGGCTGTGAAATAAAAGATCCCCAGAACGACGTATCTTCAAGTCTACCCTAGAAGCCCTTAAATTCTGCCTTCTTTGTGCAGGGAAACAGCATCAACAAGGAATCTTCAGACCCATGGATGAAATTGTTTCAAATAGCAGGTACCTGAATGCACAAAGATAACATTGTATGTAACAGAATTATGCGTGTCCAAACACTACAAGTGTCATTATGACCGGTGTTTGAAATGTAGACTTATTTGATAGTAACATAACTATGTCTGAGTTGAACCTTTTAAAGTAAATACACAGAGTTCCTAAGATGTTCTTGGTGAGGATGAGGCTCTGGCTGTACAATTTTTATATGATGATTAATGAAAAGTCTAAATTAAAACTCTAATTAAGAGTCTAACAGATAGTTGAATGCACTGTAAGTAGTGGCTTATGAGGAGGAAGAGGAATCTCTAAGGGAGTTTACATGGGTTCACAGGCAATTAGTTGCAACCAGAAGATTCCAGGGTATATTACTCTGCAGCCTTTATTATGAATGGTGGAATACCACTGAAACTTTCACATATGTTAAATTTTGCTTGAATTAATGAGAACTTTCCATACTTGGAAAAAGTGGGAACAGGACCTTGTTTTTTCAGTTGCCATTGCCAGTGTAAATGCAGCATCTAAATGCAGAACCGTAACCAATATGCTGATGAAATAAATTCAGTGTAATGTTAGCAGAAAGGAAAACACATGCTATCAGTGTGATTGATTTGCTGACATGAGTGCTCTTCCTCCTTCCTTGATCTTTCTGACCTGATGGTGACACATCTGTAACCTTCTCTTCCCTAGTATTTTAAGTCTTATGATTAGCACATTAGTTTTTGTGAAGAAAATTTCTGTGATTTCTTACCTGTAATGAGTCCTCTCTAATCTAGACTACTGTTGCTTAGATGCCTAACTGATATATAGTTCCAAAATAGCTGGTATCTGAAACTACTGGAAAAAAAGTAGTTTCCGTAATGAAATATTCATGGCATTTTAGATTATTTCACTTGTGTTAGAGTGAAACTTGTGTCAGTGTTGTCAGAGAACAAGCATTGTTCACAAGCAAAACATTCAAGTCCCCAAGTCTACCCTGTGTATTTACACTGCGTGGTACTGTTACACTCCCTCAGCCTCCCTTTCTACATAGCATTTCTGTTCATGAGTTTTCCTTCAATATTCTCATTAAATTGTGAAATCAGGAACACAACGTGCTCTGAAAGGTGGTGCCATCTCTGCCAATATCACTAACCACTCTGGATCCCCTTTAAAAGACTGAATAAACTTGGCAAAATATTTTCATTTTTGTGTTCTATAAATAAACTGCAATTACCAGGTACCTGTAACAGAAGCTCTCCTTTGAAAGATAAACTCTATGTCTTATGAGTTGAGGCTTTCAATTTACCTCTAGGATCCTGTTTGTATGACCTCGTAATTCTGGAGTTACAATGTTTTATCTTCCAAGTAACTTTTAAATAATTTTTGTAAGTATTATAATTATTTCTTTACAATTCCAATAGATATGTACAAGAATCAGAATTTACAGCTATACAGAATGCGAGCTATTGTTTGAATTTAAAAATAGTAGTTGATTTTCAAGGCAGTTGCAAAATAAATGAATAGATTCTATCAGGCGTTGTCATATAGATTAGGAGTTCTTATGTATTTTAAAATGTATGAATTGTGACATGATCCAGGGAACTTTGAAACCATATCAATTATTTTGCATCTGGCATTGCACACCACCTGCATAATGAGAGAGCAGAGAGCTTGATGATTTTTCGTCAACTCGTTTCGGTGAATAGTCACATGAGTGCATTGTACTGTTCTCTAGACAGATGGAAAGCTAGCAATGTCCCAGAATTCAAACATGATTTGTATTGGATCTTGGCTTATCTTTTGCTTTGTTTGTTTTATTATTTTGGTAAATTCCAATATATCGAAAAGCTGAATTTTTCTAAAGAGCAACTTAAATTACATACAGCTATACCCTGCTTTTTTTCATGCAGTCGGGCTGCCCCAGGGGAATGGAAAGCAGAATGTGTCCGAAAGGGCACATTTTAATATTCGCAGTTTCGTTGTTTAGTGGGTTTCAAAAAGACATTGTAGCCAAATAAGTTAACGAATGCAAACATTTGACTCTTCCTACATTCTCCAAAGACTTTTATTGGCAGCATAGCAATTTTTCTGAAGAATTTACAGGAAGGCTTAAGAGGAAACAAGGGCCAGACCTGGCACAGTAAAGTTAATATTCCTGTTGGAACATGGTGATTCACACATTGCAAATAACCCAAACTACCAGCACCAAAGTATTAAATCTCTGCACCAGTACTGAAACACAATTGTAAGTGATATCTTAAAGAAGTGTTTCTATAAGACTTCACAGCTCAAAAACTGATCAAAAAGAATGCAAGGGCTAGCTCTGAGCTAATTCATTGCAGCCTTGATTTTCCACGCTAAGTAGAATCATAGAATCATAGAATGCTTAAGGTTGGAAGGGACCTCTAGAGATCATCTAGTCCAACCCCCCTGCACA